>NW_019059994.1:473827-493716 GCF_000696155.1 Zootermopsis nevadensis | reverse complement strand
CATACCAGAAGACAGCCATCTTCGGACTCATTGCCGTGAAAACATTAAATCCTACCACTAAGTTATGCGTTTTCTTTGCTCTCGCTCTTATGCGGTATGTATTGATTGGACCGACCGAGTGGTAAGAAAAACAGCAAATGGTTATGGCGTAACTTAGATTTTTATACTGCATAAATGCGCTGATATTTATACTCCAAATTACATATTTCTTCAGTGTGTAGGTCTACCGAAGCCACAGCGACCTAATCGTGATACTGACCACTTACCACCGTCTACTGCCGACGTTAAATTACGTGAAGTTTACATCCACTACCTCATATGTTTCCGTGATGTGACGTTAAACACATCACATTCATTTCAATAAGAATGGAAAACAATCGCTGAAGAAATGTCTCTCAAGCTTTCTTTGTCAGAAAGGCCACATCGCCGACGCCATTAATTAGTTCGTTAAACCAAAGATACAAACAGGTGGAATATGTTCTTGACTTAAGAACAGTAAGTAAATTCCTTTCTGTGTCAAGTTTCGACGAAACTCTTTATTCTACCGCGACACTGACCGCAAGGTCAATATTGTCCTAAGACTGTCGTATTAACATGAATTTCCATGACGTCTTCTAAAGTAAATCGAACACCTTGAGCTTGGAGGATCCCGGCTTGCACACCGGCTATCCTAATGGAGGATTTCATGGAATTCCTCAGTTTCGCCATGCAAGTATTTGCTACTTGGAAACAGGCCATGGACATTTTCCTTTCATGTTCTTCCCGATTGGTTTAATTTTCCATTTCAATAATCCATCCTACAATTCGGCGCTGCATTATCAACGCTGGTGTAACACCTTTGCTGGCACAAGACAACTTATTCACACCTATAAGAAGGTACGCTCTCAGGACACGAGGCAACTATATGCTGGTGAAACAAACCATTATCACTGCACACCTGTGAAATGCAGAGAAAAATTAGAAACACTGACATTTTGCGCCATTTTCTTTTGTTTAATATTTACCACAGGCTAAAGATTTTACTTTTAATAAGTAGCGATAAGGTTCACACAACTAGAGAACTATGATACGATGTCTAGCTTCATCTGTAGGCCTAGTACAGCGCTGTTTTATTTTTCATCGGCTACCGACATGCTTGTGTTAGTAGCCTTCCTTGTGTCGCTATTATTACTGAAGTGAATTGAGGATAAAACATTCATTATACGCCCAGAATTTGCAAAATTATGAAAAATTCTTGGCTGGGAAATAGAGAGTAAATATAATGTAGCGTTGAACGGAATAAAAACTAGGAGAAGCTACTAGCAGAATCACAACTGCGGGCTGAATACAGAAAATAAAAAAAAAATCTAAGACACTCTGATGTTCGCATTAAGAACAAATTTAACAACTCATACACAGGGGGGGGGGGGGGGGTGAACGAGAACCTCAGTTCACAGACGAACGCTGAACGCAACATTAACTTGCAGAGTGAATATTCTTGAGAACAAACTTGGCAATGCATTTTAATGGAAGTGAAAACGTCCTGGCACATAAACGGTCTTTATAAGCAAGTGGTGAAAATGTTGCGTACTTAATGAGATTGCAGTTTATCGTTCCAAGTTTCTCTGTTTTGAAAGGAAAGTAAAGCTTATAGCGTTGTTATATTCATCAGTATTTCTCGCTAACAGTAACAGAAACAAGACGCTGAATTTCACGAAAAGGGGCATGAACGCCGTACCTTTAGAGGAAACGCCATCCAAGTTATTTTAAATTCTGTTACATGAATATCATCTCAAAGGTCATACGATTTACTGAATTACAATAAAAACATGCTCCTCCTCCACCCATTTGGCACATTCATCGCCCTGATGACGGAGGCAGTATGACCTCTGAAACGTTGGTAATCATCGACCGACCACACAGCTCAACAATCCAGAAGACAGAAATCTTCATACTCTGATGATGGAGGCCGTATGACCTCTGAAACGTTGGTAATCATCGACCGACCACACAGCTCAACAATCCAGAAGACAGAAATCTTCATACTCTGATGATGGAGGCCGTATGACCTCTGAAACGTTGGTAATCATCGACCGACCACACAGCTCAACAATCCAGAAGACAGAAATCTTCATACTCTGATGATGGAGGCCGTATGACCTCTGAAACGTTGGTAATCATCGACCGACCACACAGCTCAACAATCCAGAAGACAGAAATCTTCATACTCTGATGATGGAGGCCGTATGACCTCTGAAACGTCGGTAAACATCTACCAGACTGCACAGCGCAACAACCCAGAAGATAGAAATCTTCATACTCTGATGATGGAGGCCGTATGACCTCTGAAACGTCGGTAAACATCTACCAGACTGCACAGCGCAACAACCCAGAAGATAGAAATCTTCATACTCTGATGATGGAGGCCGTATGACCTCTGAAACGTCGGTAAACATCTACCAGACTGCACAGCGCAACAACCCAGAAGATAGAAATCTTCATACTCACCGCTGTGAAAACCTCAAATCTTACATGGCAAGAGTTCGTACCGGGCTTTACAAAAAATAGGCTTATTGTGTACAAAACTGATGTCCGTTATTGAATGAGAAGACGAACACACGTTGTAACATGCGTATAGGGATGATGATGATAATTTCCTAGGTTTCGTCGCCGTGTAGACTCACTGGTAGGATGTTAACTTCTCGGAGAGACATACTGTCTCCATTTTCAGCGTTGAAGTGGCGATGCTAGGAGATGGGTAGGTAAACTCCTTCCTCTTCCCCCGTGTAAATCTCTTTCCTCTTCCCCCGTGTAAATCTCTATACCTCCCAGCACTGCCACTTCAACCCTGAAGATGGGTACAGTATATTTATCCGAAACGTTCGCCTCATCCATCGATTCTACAGGGCCCTAAAACAACATTATCATAATCATTCTTACGGCTGTGAAAACTTCAAATCTCGTACGTTTACAGGGACTTGATTTAATCTGGAATCGCTGTGAAGCGCAAAGACATTAGTGAAACTTAAGCTTTTATTGTGAACATTGTTTCCCCATTGGACGTAATCTGTATGCTTGCCTCGTCCAGACGTGACGGTAGTCGTGCGTAGTCAACACGAATTCTTAATACCTTATTCTGTATGCATATACATAGACCAGTTGAGAACCTTTGAATTAAACGGCGGTGTAGAAGAACTTGGATTGAATTTTGTGACGTGCCGATGGAACCCGTAGATATAACACTTTCTCTTACATTTGATACCAGGAAAACGTCGACCTTATGTCTTAGATATTTCACAACTTATCGATGACACCCTCCCATTACTCATTGTTACGTCAGTGAATTGGGATTAAAATAATCTAAGTCTAGTAGGAAAAGAGATCACTTGGGAGATGTAGGTAAAATGGAGACGGATTGAGTCTAGTGGCGGGCACGGTGATGAACCTTTGGGTTCCATAAAAGACGGGGAATTTCTTATGTTCCTGAACGACTGTTAGTTTCTCAAGAATGGATTCTGCTCAGTGGAGTTAAATATTTCAGGACGTTTTATAGCAGTAAGCTGCGGGAATATTAAAATTACGTTCTGACGGTTGCAACTGTGGTAGTAAGACATTAAAACGAAGTTATGGTTGCGCCTATGTTGGGATTTGACGGAGTCATCGTTCAGAGTCGAGCGGTCGATATTGTGTTGCTGCATTTGACAGGAATCTGGCTCAGGTCGCCGTAAAGACGTCACTCTTAATTAACTTTATAAAGACGTTAAAAATTTTGTACTTGCAGTGCGATTTGCAAAGATTTGTTTCCTTGACTTTAACAGTAGGCTACAAGGGTTGAAACTGGTGTAGGCGTGATTTCTACCCAATAAGCTGCGTTACAATGTTGAGGCTGACATTTTATACAAACTGCACTTCTAACTTACTCCGGTACGTCAGTTGATTTAGTAAATATGTTTTGTGCAAATGCGTGACTATGTTCATATTATTTTTCACGCTCCATTATGCTTGTCATTTATGTACGTTTTTAAATATACCCTTCATTACAGTCCATAGAACTATTTAACAGAATAACATTTTAGAAACAAATAATAAATGACGACTAGACTTCATGGCGCGTCTTCACGTCGCAGTTAAAGTTGACCTCCATATTTGGAAAGTAGAAGATTCTAAGTTACCTGTGATGAATGAGCACTTTCTGACAGCCGACAAGGGGCGACCGTCTACGTGTTACGAAGTGTAACACGCATCCTCTGTAGCAGACTCAAGTGAACATTTTAATACGTCTCCGTGCTCCATAAAAGACGGGGAATTTGAGTATCTGAACAACTGCTAGCTTCTCAAGAAGGGTTCTGCTTCATCAGGTTAGATAAATTAGTGACATAAATAAAATATGTTATAAAAGTCTATTTCGAAAAGAAAAGCAGTTTTGTAACAAATATAAAGACATCTGAAAAACAATGAAATTCCGTACTTCTAGAATCGACAGGGGTAGTTAAGAAATAATAAGAGATATCTACTGATAAATCACAGTAAAAACTTAAGCTACATTAAGATAGTGGCACAATCGCTAACGTCATTGTGTTTTTAATCAGAACAACAACCATTTAAAATAGAAAGCACTAAAGGCCGATAAGAAGACGAAACAGGGCTAAACAAGATCGCGCTGCTACTATTACGCTTTGTGAATTGCTGTTAATTTCTGGAAACGTGTTAGAATTATAAATATGACGGCTCACTGGTTGAAAATCCCTTCTGTAAGGAAAGAAGAACACGGGAGGGGATGGTGAGAACCACGCAGTTTGCATTCATCTAATAATATTAAATGGTTAAATAAAAAGTATGCGTGGGTGATTGTAAATGGTCCAGGATCGTGTTCTGTGGCCAGCTTTAATCTTATTTCACGCATGCGTACTACACACCATCGTTATCTGTTATTTCGTCATCCTAATAATGTCACGAATAGTCATAAACAAAGAAGAAAAAGAAGAATGCTGCTTTTGAAAACTGTGTACATTTTGTTGGTATTCTGGGCACAAGTTTAAAGAATTTATTTTTTAGACGATTTATTTATTTGTCTTTGATTTAGTTAACAACACTTTCAGAAGTTCAGACTATGCAGCGTCAAATGATAGTATGGCTACTGGATAATGAATAGGAAGAATTTGTAACAAAACGTTTGTAAGATAATTTAAAATATATTCCGGAATTTGCCTGGATGGACTGAGGAAAACCACACAATCTCAGTCAGGATAGTCGACCTCGAGGCCGAGATATGAACTGGGATACTCCAGACTACGAGGCAAGAATTCTGACCACTCAGCCACTCGTTCGGTTAATAAGGAATTGCACGTAGAAGGAATCACGATGTTTCATCTATAGGTAACTCTCGTTATACGCGCTTTCTCTATCCGCGTTTTTGTTTTAGTATAATGAAAAGCATCAGTATCCTATCCGCGGCCAAGCTTTAAAACCTATTACCTGCGTCGAAACTTCGCCAGGCGTATCAGAGAATGTGATGCAGATCACAAGCTTGTCGTGAAATGATTCTGGCGACAGTTTAGCACCAAGATGGCGATTATTATACGTTTCCCGTTTTACGTGTTTTCGTTATACGCGGAAATTTGCAGGAACGCAACCTCCGTGTGTAACGAGAGTCACATGTATAAGGCTTAAATTATAAAGCACTGACAGGAAGAGGCACTGATGAAAGAACGTTTTGTATTCAACTGAAATATTTATACATACTGTGTTTAGTTGTGTGGGAAAACAAAATATCAAACACCATGTCTCTACAGTCAAGAATTAACTTGCGCTGGTCAACACACCAGTTCTGTGACACTCATGAATTACGCGTCTAGTTTGTTCTCTAATAAAGATTAGGCTACTGACCCCTTATGTTTGTTTCCTGTTTGAAGTCATATCAAAAAGCAGCGTGTCTCTAGGCCTCAGGCATACATTCACCTGACGAGTTCAGAACATAAAAACCTACGCGAATGTTGACGTAATATCTTAAAATAAACCACAAATTCTTTCCTCCCACATTTCTTCCAATTTATTTTTTACATTGAAGCCAATGATCTGTAAACTTAGTGTTTCGTGCAGCGATATTACACGAATTACAATAACGTCCTAGAATAGGGTCTTCCATGATAAACTGTTAGTTGTTCGGCTAGTCAATACATTCCCCGCCTTTTACAGGACCCTGAGGTTCGTTATGACCACAAGAGTACGTTGATGGACTGTACTGAGACAGATGAATTCAGTCCGCACAAATATGAATATTATCTTTCCACTTAAAATTATTCATTGTCAGGACTTTTTCCATCATCTGTTCTTTAAAACCACGACTAGCTCTATCTAAGGGACCCAACAGAGGAGGTACCTCTCACCTGAAGACGGAGACAGAACCAGCCTCCGAAACGTCGTGGTGTTAAAGAACAGACGATGGGAAAAGTCCTGACAATGAATAATTTTAAGTGTAAACTACCGTCGTCAAAACCCTTTAGAATTGAATTATCTTTCCAGTTGACTAATGTGTCGTTCCTTTCTTACTTTACTGTTAAAAGACGTGGTCCCCTTTGTATGTTGAGTATTAATGAAGTCAATTAGTAAAAGTTGGCTGGGCTTTGATGGATCGACCAATATAGCTCGGCTGAGCTAAACATGAAGAGAAAGCTGTTCGATATGAATAACTTCGTTAGTGTATTAAGGTTGTCTGAGACAAGTGAAATGCTTTGTGAGTCTTAACATTTTCTTACCCATTGAATAAATGTATTGAGGGAGTCAAATCCTATGCAAGGCATCACGAAACTCGTGTTATTAGGAAATTTGCGACAACCATGTGAGAACCGTACACACTTTGACAAACGAAACATTTGTCTTCTGTCTTACTTTTGTGGATCAGCGGTACTCCATATACTCGAACACAGCAGAGCCAATAAGATAAAGACCATCATTTGCCTACTTACTCCAGCCAGCCAGGTGCTATGTGTTTCCTTGGAGACATGAAAATAAAAAAAACTAGACGTTTTTACATGAATCGAAACAATATTGAGAAGTTTTATATTTCTGTCCGCAGCTAGCGAACTAATGTTAAGATCGCCCTGATGATGGAGGCAGCATGGACCTCCGTAAATTAATACCAGATACACGGCGCAACAACGCAGAAGACAGACATCTTCAAATTCACCTCCGTGAAAACCTAGAATCATGCATATCAACTGTTGTTGCAGATGTCGGCGTCCGGAATGGAGGAGCTCTTCAGCCGGAGTAGCCTGAACTCAGTGCGACACGTCAGTCAGGTTTCCAACTACCTGAGAGAGACGCTCAATACCCAACCCACAGATGATCGCAATTGGTGGTGGGGTTATCTCAGGGTGAGTCCAGGAAATGCGTCTAGATAGTACTGAAGGACGTGCAGCCGAAAGTATCTCTCGAGAAGTATCTTGTTGCGTTGTTCGTTGATAGCTCCAATAAAACCTCATGTCCTCACCGAACCTTAACAGAGAGATTTTTGGGCGACGGCCAAGTGGCGGGAACAGTATGAATTTACCGAAAAGAAGTTCGAATTGTAAGTTAATAATTATATTACGATTTGCTGTATCGACTAGCTCAAGATGAAATATCGCGACAGTGTGAAAAACAGTTTAGAAATCCTTATAAATATTCTAGCATTCTCGCGGACGCCCCGAAAATCTTTCGTGTGTACAGGGTTGCGTGCGGGCGTACGGTCGGCGAGTCCTGCTACGCATGTAATGCCCCGTAAAAAACGCCGTGATGAGGTGTGCAGGAATATAGACACACAAGACATCGTGTCGTCATTCGCCTACCCTCCCGTGTTTTAAAAATCGCTCAGACCTACGTAAATAAAAACCGAGATTTTAATAAATTGCATAATTCTGCTGCCAGTTAATTCCATACCAAATTCTTTAATCATTTCTGTGTTTCATTATGTTGTTGTTGTAGGTTTTGGCACCGTGTAGACTCAGGTAGATGACAAACGTTTCGGAGAAACATACTGTCTCCGTCTTCAGGGCTGAATTAGCATTGTTGGGAGGCGAAGGGATTTGTGTGAGGTTAGCTGAAGGGAAGCCTCTGTGTACGAGTCTACACTGCCCCGAAACCCAGAATATTACCGTGAAAATCTCAAATTTCACACTTCTGTATAGTGAATTCTTCTCGAGCTACCTGACACGGCTAGTAGCCCGAGAAGAATTCATTATACCTTGTCGCCGTGAAAGCTTCATATCATACCTCACATTTCTGTGTTTGTCCGCTGAGACTAAATCCGTTTTCAGTTTGTGACACACGGCGTACGATACTTGCACAATGGTACCGGGATTCTGTGGGTTTTGATATATCAATTTATGATCTAGTTTTGCTATCGCTTGACGTAGGAAATGTGATAAAAAGGACAAACGTGAAAACAGATAACCGATTTAATCATTCTTCGGAACATTTCAATCGAATTATTCCTTAAAAGGTGATACAGCCAACTCGAACTTGTTTAACTTCGACCTTCGGGAGTCAGCCGAGTCGAATATTTGGTGTTAAACATTGCAGATGCCATTTTCAAGGTGGGCAATGCAGTTTTTTCCGAGACCCTGGTTAACACCAAACATTCGACGTGACTCTCTCCCGAAAGCCGCGAAGACCAGCGGACAATAACAATACAACGGCCAGACCCAACTAATTCCCAAGTGCCTATCCATCTGTCATGCTTTTTCAGTGCTTTAGGTGAATTTATATATAAAATTTTATACACTCGTGTAGGACGGAGAGATAAGGCCTCGAAAGATGTAAAATATCGGAAATGTTTCAGACAAGTTCTTTGGTTCTTGTCATTTATTCCATATATCCTAAACGGCAAGTCTGAGAAACAAACGGCAGAGAACAGATATTTTTGCTTCCGCGAGTATGTTATAAAAGTGTTCGATCCTCGGCAAGGGGAAGAGTTCTTTATTTTAATCTCTGCATCCAGATCGGCTCCGGTACCCATCCAGCTTCCTATCCGTTGGGTACCACGGGCCCAATCTCTGGGGGTAAAACGTGCTAGTGTGGCGCTGAGGTCAAAAATGATTACGAACTTACCTCGTCTCCCCCACACGCCTTCATGGCGTGTAGTGGGGCATCTTTAAAATTTACTGGGTTAATACATAGGGTGCACAATAATTTCTACAAGCAAGATTAGTGGTGAATTCTGGTCTAGAACTGAGGTCGTGCAGAAATGCAATTTTTGTTTGTTTGTTTTAATCTCAGTAGTCTCACCACTTTGCATCATCATCATCATCATCAACAACAACAGTAATAATAATTTGCTACTGCTGTGTTATACAAAAAAAATTATCTTACATTTCTTTACTACTACTAGCCAGACTGGAGGATTCTACTTCATGGAGCAGAGCCCTTCATTAGAAGCTCATATATATTTTTTATACCATCGGGTCGGAGCCGACCCCTGGTGACATTATGAACAAGTTCCTTTGATAGAGAGCTGTTTATATGTTTCCTCGGCAAATGATCCAGAAGTGGTTTGCCATTGCCTTCTTCTGTGTGTAAATGATGATGAGAATGGAGTAATTGTTGGGATGCCACGGAGAAACCGGGGAAGCCCCGGAGGAAAACTCCGTGATACCTGGATCATGGCCTTGCCCAATACAAGTTATAAATCCGGGCACCCATAGTTGCTTAGCTGGTCAATAACTTCCCTCCTTTCATGGAGCCGAAAGATTCATTAATGTGCTCGCAAATTCCCACACGATCCATCAGGAAAGGAAAATTAAAATTGCAAGTGAACAGAATTAAAAAAAAGATAATAGTGTGATTCACAGAAGTTGAGCAAAACTTTAAAGTGTGCTTAGAAAGCAAATAACATGGACTGATGACCGAGAAGAACTGGAAACATACATAGGCTAGAGCAAACAATTGATGAGAGTAGGAAAAACAGATTAATACAAGGTCAAAATGTAGAAGCCAGAGGTGATAACAATTTCATCAGGAGTGTAAATAGTAGCGCTCCCTACATGTACGTGCCTGTAATTTATTTATATTAATAATAACAGTAATGCAAGCAATGATTCTCGTGTAAACCAGGATTTAAGCCTTATGGCTAATTCTCTGTCATCTATTTTTATTTTAAGCAGACAATAGAGAAATCATATTACGTTTATTAAGAGACAGTGACTTGAAACCTGAATTATTTGAAAGCTAACAAACATCTGTAGAATAATTTCAGTTGTGCGGAGAATTACAGCTGTTATCAGTTTTCAAGTTGAATACCAGCTATATTCTTTAAGTTAAAAAATACAATTTTGCCTAGTGTTCATGGCATTAGATTATGAGTGGCCTTCCTACTAGGGTCATTAATTACCCGTCCCTTATGTATTTATTCATTAAATAACAACTTTATAAGTTTTTTCATATAATTGTTATGATCAGTTTAGTGAAAAATAAAGATGAGGCTTTTAAATCAATTTTCTGACAACCTAATCCTCTCGAAAAATATGCAGAATTAGAAAGTCTTCAAGATTTGGATCCTAACTTGATGCAGGTTTTGTTAAAATGATATTGAAAAATATTGCAATTTTCAAATCGCTAAATATGTAGGTTAATATTTATTTAAGATTTGGTATTACCAGGTATAAATGGCTTAGTAGTTAACAAACAAAAGGTGAAGGAGTTCAGCTTATTTAAGATAGATATCCTATAACATCCATGATTATATCAGTGAGATTACACATTTAATATTTAGAAGAAGTAAATTTTTATTGTGCTGCTGTAGTAGTCATATCAGCAATTAATGTAAATGACGTATCCACAAGTGAAAATACATACTGCCTCTGTCATCAGGGCGAGGATCGTAAATTGAACACAAATTTGAAGATTTCTGTCTTCTGGGTTGTTGCACTGTGTAGTTATCAGGGCGATGAATCGCCCTGATGATGGAGGCAGTATGACCTCTGAAACGTTGGTTAACATCGACCAGACTACACAGCGCAACAACCCAGAAGACAGAAATCTTAATATATTCTTGAATTTGGAGTACATATTTCTAGTGTTGTTACATGCATGATGTGTTCAGAATTCATCCTGGACTTCCTTGTGATGGCAAATTTATATTTTTTTTCAGAGGCAATTCCGACTGAAGAATCTAGAAGAATTGTATCTCAAATACCTGCAGCGCCTACACCTCGGTTATTTTTCAGTCTTTGTGGTGTTGCAGTCATTACTAAGTCTGAGTCATGCGACAATTTTATGGATTATAGTGAGTAGGTCACACGTATTTAACAAGATGACTAACATTTAAAACCAGCTTTGCTTGAGTTTGGAACATCTAACACAGGAACAGCATTTGAAGACTACAATTTGCATACGTTAACTGTCCTATTACGTACCTGTCAGAAGCCTTTTTTATTTATTTGTATGTAGTTGATGAGCTGTTAAATAGTCTTTTTCTTAGCCTTTCCAAATAACTGTTTCATTCATTCAATTCTTAATGCAATGTTGTTTACCATCTGTGATCAGTGAACTATCATAACCCTGTAGGAATATGATGATGACTGTTACAATTGAAAATGTTGTTTAAAGATAACATTTTTATCTAACTATGGTGATGCTATAGTTAATTGATTATAGACAGTGAAACAACATTGTGTTAAGAAGTGGCTAAATAATGCATTCAAAACAGGATGTTGTAATATAAAACTGTTAACCATCATTTGCATATTAATTTGAGGTTCGTGGGATATCTTCTACATGGGAAGGAAGCTCCCAGTAACCCCAAATTGATGGGACAGGGCTTTAATTTTGTTACCAGTAGGTTTCTGTCCTTCACCACAACTAAGATGATTTTCTTTCAAATCTTTGAGTATACTGTCCTGCAAGGGAGACTTTACCAGTATTTACTTATATTCTACCACAAGCATAGTTCATCTTCATCAGGGTCATATTCATTGGATGGAGGCAGGTAGTCCGTTTGCTTGTCTGTCCTGAATATTCACCATGAAGCTAGTAATGAACATGGCAAACCTTCTGAAAGTTTGCATCTTAATAATTAAAATATTGTGATGGATCTCGGAGAAATAGGTTGGAAGTATGCGAATTGCCTAAGGATTATGCTCAGTGACATCTTTGGTTTTCTTTCTGCTGAAGCTTTAGGTGCTGTTAACAGAAAATTAAATTATAATGTGGTGTTTAATATGAATTATGGAAAATTTTAAAATGTTCTGTGTCAGGACTTAGAGTTTCATTAATGAAATCAGAATTTGACTTCTATTAGTGTAATGCTGAATGGGTGGTGCAGCAGTAAGTGCTTGGAATTTCATTTGGGAGTTACCTAGTTAGAATCTTGGGTGGGTTAATAGCTATCCTGACTGAGGCTTTTAGTTGTTATCTTTATTCCCTCTGGTAGAACAACAGGACATTATCTGAAAGTAGGAGACATTCAACTTTAGCCAATTCCTTACTTACGCACCTTTCGTGACCATCTTTCCACCTCATTTGATGCTGTATAATGCTTACTGTTGAAATAGCTTTTTGAAATAACTTAAAAATTAATCACTTCACAAACCTGAAAACAAAAGCATTTAACCCTTTAAAGCACGGTGGTAAGTACATGTCTTACCTGCTTCAACAATCAGTAACTCTTCATTCTGATTATCATTCAAAATAGCATTAACAAGTCAATCTTTGAAATTGTGAAGTGTGGTATTTTCATTGCCATGCAAATTGAATTCTTAAATATTATGTAGATGAGCTTTAGCTTCGAGGGGTTAAAATCTGTTTTCTGTCTTTACAGGAGGCACCTCTACCTGATGCACTTTTGTATTGCGTGGCGATGGCATTGTGCTGGCCACTAGTGTTCGTTGTGTTCAAGGAGCGACTGGTGCACACATTTCCATGGATTTCTCTGCTTGTTTCATGCTTTGTCGTAGTCTTACTTATCATCGTTGATCTGGGAATACCCTTGTACCATGCAAGTAACCGTACTGAAGCTGCTGATGTTCTACGTCCAGCTTATACAACACACACCCTTCTGGTGTGTTATGTTTTCTTACCACTCACAGAAAACATACAAGCATTTATCCTGGGACTTGTTGTCACACTCTGTCATCTTACAGTTCTTGGCACAGTGACTTATTACAAGAAACGAGAGATCTATGAACGAGTGAGTGTAACATAACATAAAAGTTGCTGTTACTTAATTCCTTGAGGCCTGTTTATTTTAACATGGGATGCTTCACTGTGTCCACTTCATTTTCTTTTAATTTCAAGACTGTTGTATTCAGTCACATATTGCATTGAAGTATGCTGGATAAAATGTTTCTGGGTACAAAAGTGTTTAACATTGAACTTTTACTATGAACAGAAAGCAGACTCTTTATAGACTGTCCATAGATTTTTCAGTTAGTTTAGATAGTATAATTTTAATTATTTAAAATTATTGAATTATTACTATAGCTATTGGTTATGCAGTATTCCTATTTTACTTAATTTTTAACTCTTTTATTTCAATAATTTGGCTATCTTGAATCCCATGCTTAAATTTTTGTTTGAATAGAATAGAAAACTATGAAGTGTAAACAAAATATAATACAGTACGCGATTACAATCTTGAGACTTGCAAGGATGCAGGAAGTCCGAAGCGTCAAAGGCAGACGCTATCTTTCCTCCTTCCTCCTTCACCCCACTTCCTCACCTCAAAAGTCTCAAGATTACAGTTGCGGACTATATATAATCCATGTGCTGTTATTTTCAGTTGTTATTAACCCTAATTGTTCACATACTTATTTGTTTTATAATTTCCTTACATTTAGTCCAGCCAAGTGCTGGATCAGAATTGAAGCCCCAATGTTGCAATATGTAGCCTTCCCCTTATGTGAAGAACAGGATGTTAGATGTGTATGGTACATTGAGTGGAGAAATCCAAATCCTGTTTTATTGTCACTTTGGTCATGCAAAATCCTATATGGACTGTGATAGAATTTAATCTAAATGCCCAAATGAGAAACTGCAGTTAAATAACCTGAATAATCTTACAAGTGAGGCTTTTATTAAAAGTTCTGAAAGTAAAGAAATTAAAAATATTGATATTAAAGATTTGCGCCAGTTTGTTTCAAAACAAAAATTAAAACAGTGTCTACTGGTTCCATATAAGATATGTTTATATGGGTGCAGATGGTTGGAAATTCCAGCAATAAATATACAAATATAACAGTTAGAAGTGGTGGAACATTTTAAAGAACTGGTGACTTACCAGCTAGACCACTTGGGACAGTGCTGCACTTAAAATACTAACTCATATATTATTATGGTTTTTGATGTTGGTGTGAATGTAATACCTATATGATAACAAGAGGTATTAACAGAACATGCTTGTCATTTGACATTTTTGATGTCCCAAAAAGCAAAAAATGCTTTCATTTGCAGCCCTTTCATTATGTTATCCCATCAATAAAGAAGTGCCCCAATTGACAAGGCAGTTTGTTGGCATGGGAAATGGCAGGCAAGAAACGGGGCTCTGGAGAGAACAGTTGCAAGACGGGCTACTCTTTGCCAGGACATCTAGTTAGTGATGAAAGTTGTTGGAAAATTGTGTTATATTTTACAATTTAATGTACATAAAATGTATTTGTGTGTGTGTGTGAAGCACTTCTTTTTGGAAAAATAGAATGTAAACCTACTGATTTTGATCTTGAAGGAAGACGTATTTACAAATGTAAGGATGAGTATTCAAATTAGATTTTTATCACTTATTAATAATCATGAAACTAATACTTCAGTTTCCCTTGCAGTTGGCTTCTGATACTGTGTACTTTCTTTGTGTTAATGGACTGGGACTGTACTTTCGCTTAATGAGTGAAGTGGCAATCCGTCGGACATTCTTGGATCGACGTGCCTGTCTTGAATCCAATTCAAAAGTGGAATATGAAAAGCAGCAGGAAGTGAGTTTTATTAGAAATAAAATATTTAAAAAGTAAAGCTGTTCTACTACATGCCATGTATGCGCTTGGGGGGGAAAGGTAACTTAGGTATCAGTTTATTATATAAGATTTGCCCAATTTAGGTGATTATCAATTTGCAAACCCAGGAATTTTGTATTTATTGACTCTTGTATATACTTCCCATTACAACCAGTACTAATTGTGGTGAGTTATTTGTTATAAATTCTATTATATATGTTTTAACTAGATTCATGGCCAGCTTGTTAGCAGTAAACCATTTACTCAGATGAGACAGAGCTATGTTTGATGTTGAACAGAAATCATCAAAATTTTTATTAGAAATTATGAAACTTGTGTCATCAGCAAATATTATGGGTTCTATTAAAGTATTTATTGCTTTTATTGTTGGAGGAAGGTCATTTATGTATATTTAAGATTAAATTAATATGTTCTGACTTTGCAGGAAAATCTGATGTTAAGTATAATTCCACGGCACATTATTGATGATGTTCGCAAAGACATACAAAGTCTTATACAGCAGATAAACGCACCTCTGAGGAAGAAGCCTTTTAGGTATGTTTTGTCCTTATTATTTATTAATATTGTTATGTAATGTTCATGTATTATATTTTCAGATACATTTGTGGACATTATTACATGGAAGTTCTTAATAGAACTTATGATAGACTGTACATACCTATATTATACCTGACTACACCTAGGGATATTTTCTTTTATTTATGAGTCTTTAGTATCAGTGCATAACATATATAAATTACAAGTTTTACTATATATATTTTTATTATTTTATTTATTTCATTAGTATGTTAGAATATTTTTGTCTAATTTTATTTTACTCTGGAAGATCATAATGTATATTCAATTTTATTAAATAATTTCCTGGATATATTGAATACAAATAATAACTTTATTTACCTTCTTGTGTTTGTAACAGTGACATGTATGTGACAGAGCATGACAATGTGAGCATCCTGTATGCTGATGTGGTCAAGTATGCACAGCTAACAGTTTCGTTACCAGTCAATAAACTGGTTGAGACGCTCAATGAACTGTTTGGCAGGTTTGATGAGGCCTCAGAGGTAAATAATTATTCCTGGAAGTAGAGAGATGAATTAGTTGTAATACTGCTGTAATGCCCATTGAAGTTTCAGTGGGAAATATTACATGCCCATAAGTAAAGATTGCAATAGATTTTCTCATTTTACATATTCACAGAACTTCTCTTCTGTCACTTTCCCTGAGTGTAGTTTGCAAACGTTCATCACCTTACAGTAGATGTGCCAAGGTTTGGAAAAAAGGCAGTTCTTTCACCAGCCACTCATTATACTGTAAAATATTCACATTTTAAACAATGTCCTTATTAAACCATAAATATCAGTCATCAGGATATTGTAAAATGTTTCTTTTACAGTTTTTATGCATCCATACTTTGCAAGGGATAAGCAGAATAGTTACACTTATCAGTAGTTTTATTTAAATCTGATGAATATTGACTGAAATGGTAGGCCAATATAATGATTGCCACAAAAGACGTAAAGACTTATGAGAACATAATATTACCTACCAACTGCTTAGGGAAACCCTGAACTAGAGTGTTATCAGACAGTTTGGACTTGAAAGAAAATATGTTTATGTGTTGTATTTTCTGTTTATATATTTTGATGAGCTGTAGTAGTGAGACTTCTTAATAAAATCCAAACACAGAATCGTAATTTTATGTGACATTAGGCAGCTTAGGGCTGACATTTAAATTTTGCCCAGACATATTCTTTAATAACATCTTATACAATTCTTATCACATAAAATATTTAATTTGTGATGTAGATATATTGACAGAATTAATAATATTTATAGTATAGTTTGGAATGCCTGAGAGCAGAAGGGGCTCAGTGCTCAAGTATGGCTGAACCCCCTGCACTTATAGTACCCCTGAATTAAAATCTGTCACTAAAATAAAGAGCACAATTTATTTTAACTTCATTTTACTTGCTTTTCTCTCTCTTCTTTTTCTCCCCAAAAAATCTTAATATGTTCTACATCCTGCCCTCCCTTTGTAACATCTGAGTGCAGCTACAATACTTTATAGAAGAAACACAGAGTATATATGTAATAATATTAAAACATTACTGAAAAATTTAACTATTTTTAAACTAACTGATATAGTCTGTTATTATATTGGCACTGAAACAGCGATATTTCTCCAGAAATTACGCCTCAGTTATACTAATGATAACCCAGCACAAAATTAAGTCATTAGCATATTGTCATAACAGCTTGTTGTAAATGAAAGAGCACAAAAGTCTGTGACATTTTTATCTCTGATGGATGTGTATAACTGCAAAACTGTTGTTAATGGATTTCATAGTTATAAATTATTACATACCTTATTTATTTATTTTTAGTGGGTAATGGCTTACTGAATTGAATTTATTATTGGAATTTAAGCCACAGAGAAACTGTTGTTTCTTACAGGAGCGTGGAGTGTTGAGAATAAAGTTTCTTGGGGATTGCTATTACTGTGTTTCGGGTGTTCCTGATTACAATCCTAACCATGCCAAGAACTGTGTAGACCTAGGACTTGATATGATTGCAATCATTAAGGAGGTCAGGTAAGACAAATGAGCAGTAGCAGAGTGTGACTTGTACATTATTACTATATGGTTGGGTATATGGTGGGGGGAGGTATTCATCAGTAAATGTGAGCTGTTAAGACCATTAAGAACTTTTCTGTTGATTGTATTGTAGACCATCTCTCAAGTTTAACTCACCCATAATTCATACATTTGCTCTACAGTTGTGATGTTTAAAACACTCAGTGAATTATTGTGTACATTTCATAATTTGCATACTTGTCTCCCATTAATTCCATCCTATGTCCAGTATTATTAGTATATTTTTCACAAAATGAAGATTTAGTTGCAGCAACTTGCAACCTGGAGAACAATGATTGTTTACACTCTGCCTGCAGTGTTACAGTTCCATTTCTTATGGAACTGAAAACTGGAGACTTTTCTGTCTCATACAGACAACTATTTTGCCTAGGAATTACAACTGTGGCATGAGGGTTAGAGTTGTTGAAATATGACATTGCTATGATTTGTGATGTTTCCAGATTGCTGTAACCCTCTTCTTTTGTATTTCCAGAGAAGAAAGGAAACTGAAAGAAACTCTTGATATGCGAATTGGGATTCATTCTGGCAAGATTCTGAGTGGTCTTCTGGGTGTATGTAAATGGCAGTATGATGTATGGTCACGTGATGTCATTATTGCCAACAACATGGAACAGGCTGGGAAACCTGGGTAAGTTATAAATGTAGGTCAGTGCTTTTCCATTTTGTTATCATCATCATCATCATTGTTGTCATAGGAACATATTAATAACATGGTTGGACAAGTAAATTTTACCAAGAAAGAAGATGACTGTCTGTGGAAATTTGCGTTGTGTTATCTGGTACAATTAGACTGGCGTTTCAAAAGTGCTTAATGCCTTCATCATCATGGCAATGATTGGTGTGATGATGGAAGCAGCAAGCACCTCTGAAACAACAGTAAACTTCTATCTGACCCACGCAATGCAAAATCCCAAAGTCAGTCGTCAGTCATCTTTAAACTCACTGCTGTGAGAACCTGAAAACCTCACTGAGAAAGAAGATGTCTATGATATAAAATACTTTTTTTTTATTTTGCAGGAGGGTGCATATAACAAAGGAAACACTAAATCTCCTAGGCAATAACTATCGGTGCATTCCTGGTAATGGAAGTACACGTAATGAAGTACTACAGAAGTACAACATAGAAACTTTCTTCATTGTCCCTGCTGATAAGGTGAGACATCACTTGCAGTTACAGATTTGCTAATGCAGATTTGATAATTTTCTTCTCCCAGTCCGAGTAAATGCCTGTAAGTATAAATGAGCAGAATGAGATTTATAGGGCAGTTAAATGAGAAAAATATCAATATACTCCTGTCACTGACTTGCGAAATGATAATGATGTGTATGGTCATGCAAAAGTCACAGAGAATCTTATTACTATAAAAATTTGTGATTAGTCATTGTCTTCAACCAATTTGTCATCAAAAAATGACGTCATCAACAATGCCAACAGATATTTGTTTACTCGGCATTGTTGTGGAACACAACAATGTCGAGTAAACAAATATAACGCTTCACAACAAAGAAATCAAAAAATATCAAGCCAGTCGTATTATCACTGCTCCAGAAGGAGCACTTTGCATTCTTGAATATTGACTGACATCTGGCCTAAAACATCAGAAAAGTGAAAGAAGAAGTTATCAAGTATTTGGAGTATCAACTCTAACAACTCCTACAAGGTAAACTGATACTCATTCGATATATTACGATTACGAAAACTATTATGAAAACTGACTTTATGATCGATTTTAAGACGAAGATTTGCAGGGGTGGGGCTGGACGTAAAACGTTGACTGAACAAGAACTGTTGACCTCTGAACAGCGACGTAAAGAATTACAACATCAGACATATTTAAGAAATAAAGAAAAGCGAAAGAAGACTTACATTGATAAACGATACCATATTAACGACACATGTAGAAAAACAGACGAAGAATTGCAAGGGTGGGATTGGACGTAGAAAGTTGACTGACCAAGAACAGTTGGCCTCTGAATAACGACGTAAAAACTCAAACATCAGACATATTTAACGAATAAAGAAAAGCGAAGGAAGACTTACATTGATAAACGTAGAAAAACGTATTCAATAAGAACAGATGGGAAAAAAAGCAGACGAAGATTTGCTAGGGTGTTGTTGGACGTAGAAAGTTCACTAACCAAGAACGGTTGGCCTCTGAACAGCGACGTAAATAATTAAAACATCAGACCTACTTAACGAGTAAAGAAAAGCGAAGGGAGATTTACATTGATAAACGCAGAAAATCTTATTCAACAAGAACAGAAGAGCAGAAGAAAA
>NW_019059994.1:441096-468679 GCF_000696155.1 Zootermopsis nevadensis | reverse complement strand
AAATGCTTGCTACTTCTCAGTTCAAAATATTTTGTCTTCCCGTCTGATTTCTAAGAACCTGAAAATTAAAGTATACAAAACAATAATCTTGCCTGTTGTTTTGTATGGGTGCGAAACATGGTCTCTCACTCAGAGGGAGGAACACAGATTGCGGGTGTTTGAGAATCGGGTGTTGAGGAGGATATTTGGGCCTAAGAGGGAAGACGATGGGGCGTGGAGAAAACTGTACAATGACGAGCTTAAAAATCTGTACTGCTCCCCCAGTCTTGTGAGGGTGATTAAGTCGAGAAGAGTGAGATGGGCGGGACATGTAGCGCGCATGGATGGGACAAGAGGTGTGCACTGGGTACTGGTTGGGAAACCTGAAGGGAAGAGACCGCTGGTGAGACCTAGACGTAGATGGGAGGATAATCTCAGGCGGGATCTATGGGAGATAGGAGTTGAAGGAAACTGGATTTTGTTGGCCCAGGACAGGGTCCGGTGGAGGGCTTTGGTTAATTCGGTGATGAACCTTCGGGTTCGGCAAGCCATCTAGTTAGTTAGTTAGTTTAGTCTTATATCTTCTAATTAGCCTCTTCCCCCTCAGGTTTTCTGACCAAAACCATCCTGGAAATAAAGTAATGTACAAACACTAGTACTTTGGTTAAAAAAATTGTAATTAAGTATTAGAATTTATTTATAGGGAATGTATAACAAATAATGAACGTATGGTATACCACAGGTATTATAGGTGATCATTGATACAGGTACGAAGAAGTGGAACTGACAATTTGGCAGTTGGTTCCCGGCGCCGCATTGCATTCATGGATGATAATTTGTACAAATACCAGCAAACACTGAAGAAAGCAGATGAGCAAATGGCTGATGCAATTAAAAACATGCATGTTGGAGTGTATGAGTAAGTAATAACCAAAGCATAACCTACTGTACTTATTTGTTTATAGGGACAAAATTTGCTGTATGTAATCATTACTTTTTAAATAACAGTTAATTTTGGTGTTAGATTAAAGTCAGGTAAAATGTAAAATTTATATATGAAGCTATAATTAATAGTTTTTAAATGGTTATGGTTTGTAAAAAACTGGTGACAATATATTTATTTATAATTATTTTACCTTTAATTCAGTATCTTTACTTTTATTGGCTGTATGTCACTGCTTACACAAGTTTGTCACAGTAGCATATGTTAAAATTGTTTACCCTGAGGTTAAAGTCTGGCCAGCAACTCTATACCACAGAGGTTTAAATATCCTATTCCCATGTTATATAAGATTAAAAACATTATTTTATTACTTTTGTCCTGTCTTATCATCCTCACTCTTTCTCTCTCTACCCCTTCCACTTCCTTCCTCCCTCTCAGAACAACTTAGGTCTAATAAATTATGGAAGTTTTTGAATAACAGTCATAGCTAGGTGTTATACTACCATTACATAGAAAAATGGGGCAACTGTAAATAGTTCAAGCAGGTGGGATTTGTTTACCACATGTATTACATAGTCAAGACACCAAGCTGTATAATTCGTGTATAAGATTTCTACTCAATCTTTGGTATTTATTTTATCTTGTATTTCAATTGCTCTCTGTGTGTTGCAGTCGATGGCTTTTGAGAGAGAATATTAATCCATTTTGCCTTACATTTGAGAATATGCAGTGGGAGTTGCCATTTCTCAAACAACCAGATCCTCTCTTCAAATTCTATGTTGGATGTGCTCTTTTTGTTCTTCTTGGGATGCTGACTATTCAGTGTCTAGGTCTTCCAAGGTACGATTTGCAAAACTTAATAATTTTTGTTGTTACATTAGGTATATAAAAGACATAACAAAGTTAATAGGTATATTTTTGGAACTTTTAGTTGCAAATGTGTCTATAAAATGCATACCTTCAGTCTGGATGCTGTGTGATTAATATGTAATAATGATATTAAATTTAGTAGCTCACATGTATAAGAATTTTTCTGTTATAAATAAGTGGGTCAGTAGCTTATGTATTTCATTTATATTTGCAGTTCACACTGGATGCCTTGGGTTGGTTATGGTGTGTCTCTGGGAGTAATTTTTATGTTGCTACCTCTCACATGGACTCACTACATGTGGACCAAGTTGAAAGACCCCCATGAGGAGCAAGACTACATTCCTGAGCCAAGAAACAAATTTTTGAACCTCCTGTATCAAGCATCTCTCAAGGTGGTGTGGAGCGCTGGCACACGTACAGCTATCTATCTGGTAGTATGTATCAGTCTGACCATCTGCACCATGCTAGAGCTGGTGAGTCTCTTACTTTGAATAATTTGTAACTTTTAAACACAGTAGCAGCTTGTACCTTATTTTTCTCGTGGGGCATGTGTCCAGAATGTAATCCTAAAATAAAATATTGGAATTTTATTTCAGTTTAACTTTGTCAAATGCCAGTTTCAGGGGTTAAAAATAAAACTGACATTACTGCTAGGAATTTTTGAACTCATCTTAATGACCTGTAAATACAAATATATATTTCTTGCAAAATGTTCATCTCCAACACATCTTAACAAAAGATGAAAAGGAAATGAAAATATCTAATAAATGTTCCATATTTATTAACCTGAATTTTTGAGAGTTATTTTCCTTTTGTTGCCTTGACACCTTCTTAAGTGTGGGAGATGCTTAGTTAAAGTGTTCTGTCTCACAAGCTTTGTATCCAGACCTTTATCCTTGCCTCATCACTACCCATTCCTGCAAACATCTGTGTCAACTGGGCACTATTTTATTTACTGGGTAACATGATGACAAGGCTGCATCATCACCTTGGTGATGGAGGCAGCAAAAGTATCCCTGAAACACTGATAAATTCCTACACAGTACAAAATTCCATATCACAGTTATCTTTATTCTTGCCACCATGAGAATCTGAACTCTCAATCATTGTTATTCTTATTTACAGCTAGAATGTGATATGAAGGGTGACCATGATGACAGAAATGTGAGCAACATCATGGCAGCTGACATGGATGAACTTGTGACAGATTGCCTTGCACCATGGGTAATTTGAAGCAAGTGTACAGTTGCATCTCTGTGTTGTAAAATATAAAAGAAAGTATGCTACCAAGAAAAATTAAACTGAGTGGAAGGAAATTATGTCCAAGCCAATGCAATGAAAGTGTGTCATTAATATAATGATGGCTTTGTCTGAAGTTATATTATGAAACAAAACAAAAAAATCTTTGAAATCTGCATATTTATCAGGAACCAAGCATTTCAGATTTAGTGTATAGTAGAAATGGGAAGTTGTTTACGACATAAATAGAAACACCTATTGATTCTTTACTAAGAATTTAATTTTTCCTTGTAATTGGGAGTCAAGTTCTTTATCAGAAAGACAGGATAAAAGATAATATGGCCCACTCTGTTTTAAATATAATGGTACTCTGCACTGAATATATTTATACATATACCTATATCAGGATTTTGTCTTATTACGTAACATTACTTTGTGTGTGTTGCAGCACATAACACAGATTTGCTCCTTAACGCTCATCATGAGCTTCCTCTTTTTAAGGATACATTTCCAGCTCAAATTCATCCTGGGCATTCTTATTATAGTGACTTATTCATGTGGAGTCTGGATTTTGTCTCCAAAAATTTTTCAGGTAAGATTCATTCATTCTTTCAAAATATCAGAGAACTTGAAATGTGGTTTACTTCATGAACTATTAGAATGATCAGTAGGGTTTAGTGCTCAATTCATCAAGAAGCTGGGGCCACCTGTGCTTACTTAGCCTATAGCTCCAGAACCTCCAAAACTCAATAGATGAGAGTATATATATATAATCTTCTTCTATGGCTCTCCGGTCCATATTCAGTCCATGGCCTCCTCAATTCTCCTCTTCCATTCAGTCCTGTATATATATATATATTTATTGTGGTATTATGTCAGCTTCCAGTAAATTGAACCCTTTGAAGACAAAGCTTGCATAGATACTACTTAAAATGCAATTATTTCTGTAAATAAAATGCAAAATGTCTTTATTATAAAGCTCTGTTGAACAACGCCAGTTAAGCAAATAATAGCCGTCTGCTTTGAGAATTGTATGAAATGTAAATGCACTATGTTGGCAAAATGCCAAGCAAGTGGTACATATTGTTATCATTGGTCTTTAAAGTAGTAGTAGTAGTAGTAGTAGTAGTAATAAGGCTTATTACTAATTTGTACTTTCCAGTGCAAAGAATATATTGTAACTGTGAAAAGATTAAGCTGTTTGTGGAAGTGCAACTTTTTGGGTCCTAGTACATGTATGTACTCCTATAAGTAAAAGTAAAGCTCTCCTGCCACATGCCATGGTGGTGTTAATGGGTGGGGAAGATACAGCTCCTACTCATTCTTAACCTCACAATTATATGGAAGTAAATGGTCAACTGCATTTAACTCCCAGGCAAAGGACCCCTGGTACCCAATGGATAGAAGGCTGGGTGGGCCTCAGAGCCAGTCTGGACACGGGCTAGAAAAAAATTTCTTTGCCCTTGCCAGGGATCATACCCCACTAATCCAATCTGTAGTCAGATACTGACAGAGCTACCCCAGCTTATACTGTATACTGGATACAAGGAAGTTGAGTTGAGCACTCCTCATGAGATCTCCATTCAGAGTTGAAGATGTATTTTAATTAATTAATAATATTATTTTTATGTATTTTGACATATCTATACTGAGTTATGTTCAGTGAACATGAATAATAAATAATTGTAACAGTTTTTGAAGTACTTAATTTTCCTTTGCATGACCCTCTGGCCTATATTTACTTCAAAATAGCTCTATCTGACCCCTATTTTAGACTACACATTCAAGTAACCTTGAACATTTAGAAGGTCACAGAAATAATGGTAGACGTAATGAAAGTATCTCTGGGAAAAACAGTATTTCATATGACTTTTACACATTGGATGTAATGAATTGTGTGTGCAACTTTGAAAGTTTCCATATTCCATATGTAAAGTGTTAACACAAAATATAAATATTGCATTAGTAATGCAATAGTCTGATAAGAATTAACAGATTTTTTTTTGATTTTTTCCATAGTCTGGTGAGACCTGGAACCCACAGCTGGAAACAAAGATAGCACACATAATGAATGTTACCTTTCTAACTGTCACTCTACATTTCATGGATCGACAGGTAAGGTAATCATGGGCATAGAAATGCATGAGTATTTTCTGCAAAAAAATGTTGATTTTTCTTGTATATCCAGTAATTTAGCATCACATTTTTTATGCCTTATATTCATTATACATGCAAGTGTTTTCACAATGTAAATAACATTAACAAGCATATAAAAAGCATATGCAGGGTTAAGGAACAGCAGCAGCTGAAAACATCTCATTCCACATTAAGCAATAACAATACAAAATTGGACTGCTTACATTGCAGGATTACTGCATTTTGTTTATTGCAAAACTGGTTTTCAACTAAATGTTTAATATGTTGTATATTCTGTAGTTGTACAAAATTGAAGACTATCATGAAAATAGGAATTAACCTGTCCTAAAAAGCAAGCAGAAAATGTAATCTAATTCTATATTTTATATGAGAAAAACACCCCAGATATTTATCCTATATGACTAATACTTTGACATTTTTTAGAAATTCTAATAGAAATAAAATGTAGTGAAATGTTAATAAAACAAATGATGAGTTGAAGATGATTGTCTTCTGGGATGTTGCACTGTGTAGTCTGGTAGAAGTTTACCACTGAGGCTGTTTCCATCTAATTTCTTTAAACTTGAGGAGTCTCATACTTAATCCCTAGTCTCAAGCACTACCCTCACTTAATCACTATTTCACAAAAAATCAAAATGTTGTGCATTATTACCTGTTTACTGACTTTAAAGAAAGTACAGCATTATATCACTGTCCAGCAGTGGTTAGGAATAGGTTATAAGACAATGTATGCTGAAAAGCATTTGTATCTACTGATGCACATACATATAATCAAGAAATGTTGTGCATAAGGTATGCCAGAGATTTTGTTTTTAATACCAGTGATACAGACCTTTAATGTATATACATATTCAGGGGAGATTGTTGTAGAACAAGCAATAAAATTATTTGTGATTATGTAACATCATACTGTTACATATTTATCAGAGTTTAAAGATTATATTATATGTGTGATGAGCAAAGAACATATAAAAGAGATATGCAAGGATTGTAGGTGAGTGAAGAGGTGGAGATGTAGTGTTCATCTCTGCACTAAAATCAGACTTCTCAGAAAAACTTCTCAAACAGATAAGTTATGCATGTGTATTTCTTTGTAGAATCAAAATGAATATCTTTGCATTTGAAATATTCTTTAATTTAATTTTTATTTGATGATATAAAGAAATATATTAATTTCTTAAATTGAAGTGTGTATTTTATGATTTCAAAGATTTCAAATTATGTTTCTATATTGAGTTTCTTTACTTGTGCAATTATTGGGATTCAGACATTTACAACTGTTGTTACGCAGGCTGAATATATGAATCGATTAGATTACAAATGGAAACGTCAACTGTCTCATGAACAAGAAGAATCTTCTACAATGCACATGATCAACAAAATGCTGCTACAAAACATTCTTCCAGTACATGTTGGTAAGAGTTTAAATGTAAAGAGCTTTCTTCACATGTTAATATTAAGCTTAGTGGTTTGACTTCTTTTCTTTTCCCATATCTCCTAATTTAAATGGCCTAGCAACCACATATAGAACTCCAACAGGTCTGGAGTTTTGGGGTAGGATTTTTCTTTGGATGGGTAGTCAGCCTGTCACAAGGCCTCTACTTACACCAGACGTTACAACACAGAGAAATTCGGACACACAACTATGCATCAAGTGGGATTTGAACCTATGATCCCAGTGTTCAAACAGGAAAGTCCCATGCCTTAGACCATACAGCTGCTGCTTCTGGATTTTTTGTATTTTAATCCTATAAGTCAAAAGTATGATTATTTATGTATAAAATACTGTACCATATTCACCATACTTATGAAATATTAAAAAATTTGAACCAAAGTTCAACAAATACAGCAGTAAGTATCTTAGTAGTTGCCATGTACCAATGCAATACATTGTTTTCTCCAACAAAGCTACAGGACAAGTGAAAAGTAAAGCTGTCCCACTATAACACCATGTAGGTGCTTGTGTGTGTGTGTGTGTGGGTGGGGTGGGGGGGGGGAGAGAGAGGTGGTATAGCTCCTACTCTTTCCTGACCTTGGCATCAGATGGGGTGAGTGTTCAGCATTACACCTCAGCCATGCTTTACCCCCGGGAAAGGACCCCAGTACCCATTGGGTAGGAGACTGGGTGGGCCCAAAAACCAGTCTGGACACAGAGGCTAGAGGAAAAATCCTCTGCCCCATCAGGAATTGAACCCCGGTCATCCAGTCCGTAGCCAGTCACTATACCAACTTAACTAAGTGCTATATTAAAAATTTCCAGCACACAAAAATTATACAATATATAGACCTCACAGAGAATAGCTGTTTATCTAAATATTAAGCTGTAATTAATTAAATAAGCATTTGGTAATATTCACATTTAGAAAATTGATTGGTACAGTTTGTCTTGAATTTGTCAAAGGCTCTCCAATGTTATTTTGTAAACAAGGATTGTCATAAAGATTTGTGGGTCTCATGACTGAAAAAATATTGATGTAGATCTTGTAACAATATGTGGACCTGTAGGTAAATACCGACATTTCAGAGGAACATACTGCATCTACCAACTAGTCCGAAAGATGGGGCAGAATGTTCTTCAAAAACGTTTCTGTCCACATGGTGTTGAAACCAAGAACATCAACATCAATAATGACTGTCATTTGTTATAAAACGTTCTTGGGTGATCAGCTATGACAATTTTGAGTCAAATGCCAAAGTTCTGAAGACTAGCTCTGTCTCCATCATCAGGGTATGTGATGATGATGGCAACAAGAAAATCTTTGAAATGCTTTCATTTGATTCAACATTGATGCATCTGATTACCTGAGAACGTTTTATGGCTTTCATGCACCATGAAAGTTTTAAGTCTTGCAGGAATTGTTATGACCTAATTCTTTTACAGCCGACTGGTTTTTGAATACAAACAGAGACCATGAAGAACTTTACCATGAGGAATATGATACAGTTGCAGTGATGTTTGCTTCTCTGACAGAATATGCACTTTGGGATGACAATGGTCTTGATGGTTCCAATGAACTGAGTAGCATCAGACTTCTCAATCAAATCATCTGTGACTTTGACAAGGTAGACACTGGATATGACTTAGAGCTTTTTTCTTACAATATACATTGTGGTCTTCTGGGTTATGACATTGTGGCTTCTGCCCTCAATATGGAGGCATCAGGTTTCTCCAAAATGAGTCTACATGGTATCTTAAACCAGAAGACCACCCACAAAATATCCATCTACTTTATGCTGTTGTATAATCTTGAGGTCAGTAATCTTATTGTGCTGAATGTTCATTTTTGTTCCTTCTGTTACTATGGAGTGTTCTTTCTGTATTAAAATAATGCTGTTCTTATTTTTTGTATATGCACACTTTTGTTCATTTATGATTTTTTCAGAAATTATTTTTATTGTGTCTATAGTATATAAGATATTACTTTGAAGATTTATGTCTTCTGGGTTGTTACGCTGTGTAGTCTGGTCGATGTTTACCAACGTTTCAGAGGTCATACTGCCTCTGTCATCAGGGCTACACAGCGCAACAACCCAGAAGACAGAAATCTTCATACTCACTGCTGTGAATACCTCAAATCTTACACAGATATTACTTTAACTGTGGTGATTGTCTAATACATGTTTAGCAAACTTATATTTGTGCATTTTGTTCCTAATATGTGTGTTCTTGAATAAGGGCCCTCTTTGGCCTATGTACATGGTCACACTCCTTACTTTTCATTTTTAAACTCTGTAACTTCTTTTGTCTTATTATTCTGTTTATATTGTACTGTAAGATTTGAGTTCTTAATTATATTGCCAAATTTCCTTATGCTTGCACCAAAATATGTGAATGTGACTGACTTTTAGGTAGAATAATATTAAAATGGATATTGGGGAAATAAGGTGGGAGGATGTGGACTGGATTAATTTGGCTCAGGATAGGATTTGCAGTGGGCTCTTGTGATCACAGTAATGAACTTTCAGATTCCATAAATTGTGGGGATTTTCTTGACTTCCTGAGCATCTATCATAGTATCTAATTTACCCTTAGCCTTATGTGTAGTGTTTGTGTGTGTAACTTCATTTAGTAAAGTAGCCAAACAGTTCATCCAATGTGTAGAATACATTTTTATTTGCAGTTGCTGTTTGACACAAGTTCTCTCCGTGTGGAGAAGATAAAAGTTGCGGGGTGGACATACATGGCAGCTTGTGGTTTAGATCCTGGTAGAAGAGATTCAGTTAATTCCATCAATAGAAGTAGCTTCTCTGACCATGTGGTTCTGGTTCTGACTCGCTTTGCAGCAAAAATGATGGGTGTTCTCCAGAAGATCAATAGAGAAACCTTCCAGGCTTTCAAGTTAAGAGTTGGTCAGTTATAGTTCCATGTAACTTTCTATATAGTTATCTATCTATATAACAGACAAGTGTTGGTTTGGTGATCATGTTTTAAAATCACTTACAAACAATGTCTCTTCAGCATAAGATTATTCTTTAAAACTTACTGCTTATCTCCTTATTAAGATAACAGCAAATTGCAATCTAATATATACACTTTTCACAGGTTTTATCAGAACATATGATCATATGTTTTAAACATTGTTTTTTTCTTCTCTACTGATTCAGCTGTTTCTCAGAAACTGATTGTTGACAGAACGGAACAGAATATATTCAGAGGGTCTTGATTTTGTATTATACATTGACCAATAAGTCATATAGCCTACAATATATGTTGGTTGTGTGATCCATAGTTTGGGTATTGATGATAAACTATAAATTTTGACTAAAATTAGTCATATTCATTTTCACTGGATTACACTTAAGTCACTGCACATCTTCAATACAAATTATGTTAACTATAATCTTGCTTTAAAGTTTGTTAAAATATTGATAGTTGAATAATACACCAGCAGTATGTTTAATCATTATTACAACCCCATGTTAATATCTGGTAAAGTTGTTAAAGTGTTACTGGTAAAATCGTAGAATCTATGGCAGATTAATGTTCCATTGCTGTATTGCTGTTATTTTGATTTCTGAGTTTTAGTGTGTTCGTTTTTCAGTGTTCTGGTGCAGCTCTAGAAGACAGGGTGAAGATAATCATCCTCTGTTATTGTACTGTCTGCTTTCCAAACACTAAAAATGAAAGTCCATTGTCATTTGAATTGTTCCCTCATAGCTAGTTAGACCTTGCAGTCCAACAGTGACAGTTTTGTACTAAATTTACAGGAATCTCACATGGAAAAGTGACAGCTGGTGTGATTGGTGCCCAGAAACCGCATTATGATATCTGGGGCCACTCAGTAAACATGGCTTCTAGGATGGAGTCTACAGGGGAACCAGGAAAAATCCAGGTGCAATTTAGTTTCATGGTTTGAAATAGGTTACTAAAATATATCCTGTAAATGGTAAAGCCCTATGATTTTGTAATAAATATTGTTGCTTTCAGACAAAATAATCACAGAAGCACATGTTGTTTTTTAATTTATTTATTTGAATGAGCTTCTAATTCTCAATATTTAAAAATGCCAACAACAAATTAAGAATTAATGATATCCTCACTCTAATTAAATTTGTTATTAGTGATACAACTCCACTGAGCAGTCCTTATAGAGAAGCTAATAGTCACTAACCTAGTCTAAAAATACTGTATTTTATGGAAACTGAAGGTTCATAAATGTATTCAGATGGACCTGCCACAGGTTTGTAATCTGAGCCATATAGTTCTGGTTCAAATTCACAAACAATTTTTCTTTAATATTCCTTATAATATTATCATCCTGTATCAATTCTTGTTAAGAACTAATGCTTTTCTTATTATTTATCTCTTGTCTTCTCCCTTCCCCTTAAAAATGTATGGTTGCCATGAGAATTACTACTACTGCTTTAATTTCTCTGAGCATTTACAACATAAATTTGAATTGATTATTATGGGCACGCCCAGTTTCTTTGTGGACTGAGCATTGTAAAGCTGAAAGACAGCTTTGTTCTTAGTGGTGTGGCCTTTACAGAGTTATTTAACTGCTGTGCACAAAGGCTGGTAGTGCTAGGGAATTATTATATGCTATTTTCAGTAAGTCCTAACTATTCCATATTAGCTCAAGTGCTGTATAGAGTAGAGTAGAGTTTATTTACATTCCATAGATCCTTCTTAGGACTCAACCAAAGGATGTAGAACATGTCATTTCATACAATATACATACACTTCAGAACTTTCAACACAAGTACAAGAACGTATTTCACATATCAATGTACATAAATTTCAGATTCTGCAATACAAGTATGAAAAATAATTTTACAAATTAATATACATAAACCTCAGAATTTTAAATATAAATACAAAACTTGCTTTACATATACGTAGATTATGGATATAAAGCTTAAACATTTTCAGCAGAGATGAAATCATCTACAGAATAGAAGGAGTGAGTAAAGAGGTAATCTTTCAATGCAGGCTTGAATACCTTTATATCATAATTTAGACTTTTAATTGTTGGTGGAAGATTATTAAATAACGTGATACCTGTATAGTACACTCCTTTTTGATATTTAGTAAAGTTAGCATTTGGCACATAGAGATCATGTTTACGTGTTGTATTTAAATTATGTACATCTGTATTTCTTTTAAATTTATGGTATATTCCTGTGGACCCAGAATACAAATTGTTGTTCTTTTATTTGTATAGGTCACAGAAAATACAGCAAGGGTACTGCAGCAACTGGGAATACACTGTGAATGTCGAGGTGCAATTAAAGTGAAGAGCATAACAAACTTAGTCACAACATATTTTGTGCACTTTGATGAAAACTTTCAGTTAATACAAGTGGAAAATGTACAAGATAGTGATCAGGACAGTGTCCTGGAGGAGAGTGAAGTTAGACATTGTGAAGAGAGGTACACAGAGGAAAAGCAAAACAATACAAAACTATAAACTAGTGATGCTCAAACTGTAAGCAGTATTCAGACTGTACAAATATAATTATATAGAACTTTGTGTGTGTGAATTCTTTTGTGTGTTTTGACAACATGGTTATATTTTTTAACTGGTAAACAAATAAAGCTTTTAAGAAAGATTGTTGAAATTTAACACAAAATTTAATACTTAATTTATATCACTGTTTTTTTAAGTTACATGTGTGACATCATCAAGACATGGCAGTATCTGTTTTCTCTATTGTACAGTAGGAAACCACTTGTGGAGGTCATTTGCTCTGTACATATTAGGTTGCTGGGAGGATTTTCCTGTGTACCTGCCGAGGTGGTGGTCTTGGCAGTCTATAGCATTGACTTTGGTTCGTAAGGAAACGTTAGACATGTTTATCTTTGGAAGACTGTAAAAGGTTTGGGCTCTATGGCCCTTCGAAATCAGGAATTTCCTGTCTTCAATAGGACTGTTGTACTCGATTTCGATCGTCCGTTGTTATTACCTACAGCTGACAATCCGTGTTATCGACTGCTTTCACTACGCCTGAATCCACGTTTAGGGCCAATATTCCGGCACACTTCGAGATCAATTTTGAGAAGGCTATGCATATCCACATTTCAGCTGTCACTTGTTCACTTGCGAGGAATGCTGGTTGACTAATGCATCACGTGCGGTCTCCTACCAATTGGAGTTCAAGTAGCTGCCGCCATATTGTCGCGACGAAAGGATCAGGTTGTCAAGAAGTTAGTTGTAATGCTAGAAATTGTGTAAATGTGAAGAAAATAGAGGAGAAACTATGGTTAAAGAACTAAGTAATTTTAAAAATAAGAAATTGCATTCTTCGAAACCCTATGATGTATCCAACGTAAGTAATCTACCTTGCAGTCATCACTTCGCGCGTAATGCTGAAAATAGATCAGGAACCAAAATTATAATGATCCTTTACAGAGGATTTGAATAGCCCTGAAAGTTAAACCTAAAAATGTTTGTAATACAAACATATGACACCATATGCCATGCATTGTATCAGATTGCAACGTGAAGTACTTATAATTAAGCTGCTGTGCTTGAAATGGGTCAAGGAATATATTTTTTCTGAGAACTGGAAGACAGTTGCATGCTGTATGTGTTGGGGCATGATGATAGCATGTGGCATGGTCTTTATCATTTTTTGTTAAGATGTATGTAACTTAGATCGATCTAGGTTAACCTGTCGTAAGTTGACTTTTTGGCGGGGGCAGCACAAAGTTTTAAAATATGTGTTACCAGAGTATTTATGGTTGCATAAATAAAATAACATGTTGGATTTTTGTGCTTTCTTTTGCAGTCTTTTGTCAAAAAGGTTGCTTCTAGTGTAACAAACCTTCTTCCACAACCAGCATGGCTTAGTAAATGGTTTACTTCATCTGTAGAGACTGAAGTACAAGAAAGGGATGTTGTTAATTTGAATAATTCTGGTTCAGAGGATCATGATAATGTCAAAGTGCACACATCACCAAGAAAGTCAGCCAAGATTCCATTGAATCAGCAGTTTCCTCCAGATAGTTTTAAAATATCTCCAGTTTTTAATGATCAAGGTATGGCCAAAGTTTTGATAGAATTATTTACATTGTTTAGACACTCTTTGACGTAAATACGTCTATACGGAAGGGTTATTCGGCAAAAAAGTGTAACGAAAATGTATAAGATCCGTATCAACAAATTGACAGCAATGGTTAGCTTGGGTGCATTGTTATGTTACCTAGGAAACATCATCTGTTTACTCGGCATTGTTGTTATGTTACTGCCGTCAACAATCTGCTTTCGTAACAAGATGTATGACATTGAAGATAACATTATATTACATTTCACTACTTTACATTACATTTCATTACTTCACATTACATTACATTACAGAGACGTAAATATAAATTAAATAGGGAGACGTATTTACGTCAAATTCTCCGGAACCGTGGTTCCGCTGTCAATTTTTTTGACATAAGCCAAGAATGTAGAACATGTTATGTAAACTTAGCAAATTTTGAGTTTGGTGATGATACAAGTTTTCTTTGAAGGTGGAGCACATCAATGAAGATTGCATATAACTATATAAAATTTTATGTAAGGTTTGTTAATCCTGTGTTTCTGTTTACTGCAGCGTCAACAAAGAGCGCCTTTGCAAAGGCTGGCTTCACTTCTTCCTCTCTGTGCCTACCACTCATATACTGTTTGTTTTGTATTAAATTCCAGTCTCAAAAACATGAGGATGATAATTATGTGTGTTAACAAAGTCTGAAGTTTGGCCTACTGAATTTTATTTTCCATTTATTATTGTGTTATATTATTATTATAAGATTTGAAACAAACTAATTAGTGTGGATATTAACAGTATCAAGTCAGCAGGGAGGCTCTTCAGGAATTATTCACGATGACATTTACAAAGATGAAGCAGTAGCAGGTCCCAGTGGAATAAATACAAGACATCTTGTATCCTCCACCCCAAATATACAGTCAACAGCAACGCACCTGTTGGCTGGTACGGACCGGAAGATGAATGGTAAAAAAAATGTCATTATTATAAACTTCAAATGGTTTTCTGTAAAAATGGTTTCAGTGAAGTTTCATTTGGCTGTTGTAATTTTTTCAGCTGTTTTGATTATATTCTTTAATGGTTCTCTCAAGGTGTGCTGTTATCTTGACTTACATGACATAAGAGGTATTTTATTTATTCACTTATGGTTTACTTAATGATGCTCTTAGTAGCTTAGACTATGTAGTGCCAATGAAAGGTAAGTGATTTAAAGTGTATAGTTGTTTATTTGTTATGGTATAATAAGGTGACAATTGTTCTAGACAGATGGCGCTTGAACATCCACACATATGGAAGAATAAATTTAATTTTTAGTGTGTAGTATCATTTATGGGTCATGGTAACTTAGATATTATAACTGGGAGTTCACCAAACATACAGATATTTAGAGACTTCATTACCTCTCTAATGAGCATATGGAGGTAACAGATAATCTTAATTGGTTGAACAAGAGATCAGTACAGATGTGATATGTGAATAAATGCTGATGTTATAAAAATAATGAGCATACCATTATATAACTTGTAACATTTTAAATAAGACTACATGCATTTTAGATATTGTATAAGAAAAACTTAGGTTGGTGTTGCATCATTGGTTCTGACTTCTGCTAACTCACATGTAGGAGAAACCTGATTTATATCTTATCAAGAAATCAGTTACTCCGAGTTTTCCACAGTTTTTCTCAATCTATACTGTAAAATAGGCCATGATATTTTCAATTTCTGTCTCAATTCAGGATTCATAACTACCATACTGTACATAAAATCTGTCAACAGAACTTTTTGAGTAAGTGAACAGCCAACATTTGGGCTCTTCTCTCAAATTTCAGAATTTTGTCATTCCTTAAATCTGAATATGTACTTTCTTTAAGTTGTCTTTGTGGTTAATTTCTAAAACACTGTTCCTGTTGATAAATATACTTGCCATACAGTTTTATTAGTTTACATATTAACTTTGAACCGTATTGCATTTCTGAGCATCTTGGCACCAGATTTAAAATAATAAGCAAACTAGATGATGATGATGATCACATATACTACTACAAATATGACTATTTGTTGTTTTTACTTCAGTTTTACTGTAGTGATAGCAGTACAATGACAAGACAAAGAAAAGATTTTAAGTACAAGAATGTGTATTTACTAGTATGGTGCTAGGGAATAATTTTCATAGAAATCTGAGTCACACAAGCAGGCTGTATTGTAGAACTCTTTGTTATTAATGAACATGCCACGAATGGTGTGGTGGCAAGGATCTGTGTGCTAACTTTGGCAGTAAGATGAAGGTGAATCGTTAATCTGACACTCAGTCCACATTACAGGTTAGAGTTACTGGTGCTATTGTAGAGGAGGCTGGTTGGGCCTCATGAAAGCCAGTACAAAACCAGAGAAAAATCTCTGTTTGACTCAGAAATTGAACCCTGGGCATTGAGCCTGTAGTCAGTTATTTTGTGTCCTGTCATATGTTGAGGATTATGATGATGAGTAAAATGTATACCAACAACCTGTAACACGGTATTGATTATTATTAAAACACATTAGTGGTATTGCATGTTACATTAGTTTAACAAGTTGGCAGTGTTAGTAACATTGGTGGATAGATTAGCATAATACAGTGTAAATTAAAATGTTGTGGCCAATATTGTGTGGATATTTAAGAGCAGCATCTTCTGAGTTTTAACACATAGGTTAGTACTTCAAAACATCAGTAATAAAATCTGGTGTTGCACAGAGTATGGATGTTGAATTTGCTAAGTGGGGCTCATTTATTTAGAATAAGGTAGGTGCACTGTAATCCTCTTTTGTCCATGTTGTAGCCATTTACCTCACAGACTAAGCTGTACTGGCTCTTAATAGTTGCAGTGTATCTTGAAAAGTAATATGGTAGCAGCATTTGAGAAAATGCTGCATACATACAGTAAATCCTGCTTATAATGGAATCCAAAGGGATGTGAATATTTTTTCTTGACACTTCTAGGTAAAAAGTCTTAAACAGTACATGCTCAATGCCCTTATGCTTTTATTATCCACCTCATGAGTCAGAAATTCATGTTACACTCTATTGTTATAGAGTATTAGTGTGTATTTTAAGTTTGGTCTTTCTATGTCCTTAGTAGGAGATGTAGTATTCTGCAGGTGTTTGTGAATGGTTAGATTTTCATCTGGCAGAAATGTTGCTTTTTATATTAATTCCCTGAAGCTCAGCATGGAAGAAAATTATAAACAGGCAGGCTGTTTTCTATTGAATTCTTGTTTTACTTTCCTGTTTCTGCATTAAATAACTTCTCTTTTTAGAGGTGATTCTGCATTAGTTTGTTTTTGGATGGGAACAGTTTTATAAAGACAGGATTCTTTTTAATCCTCATGCTGTTTTAGGCAGGGTTTCTGGAATTAGTAGCTGCTTATTACTAGATCAGACAGTATATATCCAACACCATCATTTGAGCAAAAAAACTCATATGTCATCAAGAAGTAGTAGTTGAACATAAATTAACGGAAAAGCAACATTATTACACTGTACTAGAGAATCAAGGCTATGAATAGCACAAATAAACTATACACTAATATCCATTATGGTTGAATCTCCTAACATATGCCTCTTCACAGAGCTACATCCTGTACTCTCAGAGAACAAGGAGTCACAACCACATAAGCGGCAGTGACTAACAAGACAAGAGTTACTAAAATGTTTCATTTAGTGTACTTGGTGTCCAATCCCCATTTATTGACGAAATAAATAATTATTTGTAATGCATATGGTAGAAAGATGACAGGGTGACTCGGTATTTAGCAGTAACAGAAGTAAGTCTGCATGTACAGGCCCTAAATAATAACTTTTGGGACTAGATTTACTCATTGGGACCATGTTCCTTATTTTATTGTTTGGAGGAGAGAAGTTTATGATTTCATTTTAGAACTCTTTGAAATGTGTAAGGTATAGTATATTCCAGTTTTTTGTTTAAAGGAGATGACCAATCAGAAAGCAGTGAGTCTACAAGTGGCTGCTCATCCTTGGTACCTCAAGCTAACCGACAGTATCAGGCTGGTGGAAGAGTGATAAACAGTTCATCAGGGCGAAGGCGGAGCATGGATGAGAAGTTGAGCTTTAGTAAGTTATTTTTGAACAAAACTCTTTATATATTTTAGATTGTTTGAAAAAAAAATTTTGCTGATATATCACAGGATGCAAGAATCTCTTTACAACCAACTTTCCTTGTGCTTTCAGGAAAAGTGGACTTGCATGCATGTGTGAGTGTGTGCGTGCATGCACGTGTGCATTCATTATTCTCTGTCATTCCTTGACAGTGACTTTGAACAGGTGGATTGTTTTACTTGTAGTGAACATTTAGTTATTCACTCTGTACTTAACATATGTAAAAACTGATATTCAGTAATATGACAAATTTAATATTCTGTTTCATTATAGCTGGTCATCTCCAGAGCCCACGGACATTGTTCTCTGACCGAAGCCACAGTCGTAGTCCACGGCTTACCCCATATGCCAACAGAAAAAGGCCATCGTTCAATGTATCTTCATTTGCCTCACCATTTCAGGTTTGTAGAGCAAGCAGTGCATTGCTTTTTGTAGTGAATTTATCCCAGAAGATCCAAACTGCTATCACTCTTATTATTAGGAAAGAGTCTTATCATGTATATAAATAGGTTCACTGTGGAGGGGCAAGTATGTTACAGATTTTTTTAAAACTCCAGAATTTCTTGCATAATTGTCACATTCCAGTTTTGTTAATAACTGCAACAATTACATTGTAAATATATTTCTCTTTTTGCAGTAAAACCTTGTACTTGCTTCCCCAGAAGTACACTGTCCTGTAATTATATAATTATTTCTTGAAAAATACCTGTCATTTAATTTGCGTGTTCTTGGTTTTAAACAGTTTTTGTGACTGGTCAGACTTTTTCTTTTAGCCATCAACTTCTTCGATTTGTTAGTTACTCTCTTACAAGCTTCGTTTTAGTTTTCATTGTGGTTGCTTTCAAGTTTGGTGCAGTTATTATTTAATCTTATAGCTTAGTCTCCTGGATGCACTGCAGTTATATTTTCTATTTGCATGTTTGATGTGATTTGGCATGATTGCAACGCAGCGGGAAAGAAAAGCTCTTCCCTTAGAAGAAGTACTAAAAATATTACAAGACATTTACAAATTCATGGGAACTCATATTTCTATGGTGAAACAACTTGAATTATCAGTCTCGGCTCAATACAGTACAGATGACTCTCATTATACATCAGGGCTACATTTATGCGAATTGTCACATATATAAGAAAACACGTGAAATGGGAAATATATAACATGCCTGTGGAATTTGTTGGTGATATATCATGATAGGCCTTAATTTGTAGTCCCTGGTGTCAAAATAGTGGGGTGAGTCAGTGAAACTGTGTAACCCCTATACAGCAGCTTCTACCATGGCCACAGATAGGATATTCATGCTCCTCATGGCACTGAAATAAAACTGCAGTTGTGTGAAAATATGGATGTTGAAAGTGGGTATAAAGAGAGACCCACAGTCAGAAGCCACCATGCCACTGAAGAAAATGAAGAACATTGTGGTACATATCAAATTATTGTTTTGAAAATTAGATATGTTATTTATTGCAGTGTGCTGACTTTCATCATAATACTCTATATTTTTAGTTTCTTATAATTATATGTTATAAAATGTTTGTATGAGGGTCACTCCAAAAGTAATGCACCCTATTTTTTTTAATTCAATTTTTATTTTACAACTTTGTTGTTCACACAGTGGATAGGTACAGCCTTTAGGAACAAAATGCTACTTTTAAACATAGTCTCTGTCTCTCTCATCTGCCTTACGTTCACCTTCTCAACATTGGTGTCCACGCTGACTGCTGCATGGCAAATCACAAATGTCCACCTTTGCCTGATGTTCTTTGTCCCCAGTGGTTAACTGTGTTGTGATCGACAGTATCCTCCCCATACATCTTCTGCAGTCGCTTGTGGATGTTTCCCACCGTCTCATTCTCACACACCAGGAACTTGATAACAGCACGTTGTTTCTGACAAACATCAAGGACAGCAGCCATGTTTAACGAATGATACACATGTACCACTTGCAGGAGAAGGATGAACTATGTTTTAATAGAAGCAGGATGAATGTATCTGTGTTCTGTGTGAAAAGCAACATGGTAGAATAAAAGGGGATTTTTTTTAAAAAAATGGTGTATTGCTTTTGGAGTGACCCTTGTAAATAGTAAAAAAGTAAAGTTTGTCCCACTATACGCCATGTAGGCGTTTGGGGTGAGTGGAGGTATAGCTCCTCTCTTCCTTGACCCCGGCACTGGATGGGGGGGAGTGGTTAGGATCACGCCCTGGCCGGCTTTGGAGTGACCCTTGTACATTGCATAATAATTAACCTGCATTATTTTCTGACCATTCCAGTAGAGGTTTGAGGTGTAGGTAAGTAGTAAGCTCATGATTTTTGCATTTCCTGTAATTTACACTATTTTTCATTAGTTCCCAGAAAAGTGTAAATATAGGGTTTTACTGTAATTTCACTTCAGTATTTCAGTTGGGTTACAAAGATCATTATTTTCCTTTGTGCTGTTACTGCACAATCACAAGTTCATTTTGTTATTCTGCAGGGGAAGGATAAATCTGCAGTTGAGAGTTGTGTTACCAGTTCACCATTCTACGCAGGGAGGACAATGTATGGAGGGGCTTCTGCCTACAGGACTAAGGACAGGTCATTTGTTCATTGTGAGGTAAATATATGGTTGTCTTCATATTATGTTATGTTTTAATATATAGGCACAACTTAATTTTAAACTGTTTGTTCTGAACTCTTAACACTTTTCTGGTAAACTGTAGATGTATCATGTTGGATAATTGTCTATTGTCAGAGGCAGGCCTGCACAAATCATGGGTGCCAGGCCATCATGCTCCCTAGAATTTTCCGCATGTTGTATATATTAAAAGACACATGCAGGGACATACACCCATGCAAACTTCTGACATTATGGGACAGTTATGCAGGAATGGTATGAGGTATGTTTACACAGTGTTCTCTACTCCCATCTTGAGGTGGTGGGTGTTCTGGCATTTTCTTCTTCTTTTATGTATTTATTGTGAGACTAGGATTGGTGGTTTGGATCGCTTGTAATTTTCTGATGTTTAATGCATAGGGATTTTCTATCTACTTGCCACCTTTTGCTGCCCCCCCCCCCCTTCTTGTTTTATTAAAGAATGTAGTTTTGAGATAAAATCATAACTCATTATGAGGGTTGGGTTATGTATATATCAAGGAACAATCATATCATAGAATTAGTTATATATGCAGCTCAGTTTATACTGTTTGCTATGTGATTCTGGCTTTGTATTGTCTCGTGTTTGCAAGGAAAGTAATGGTTCTATTAGGATATCTATACCACCACATTGCTTGGCCTAGAAACCACCAGCACAACGTTGTCAGTAATTTAAAAACATTTATCCTAAATTTAAAGCATGTTCTTAGAAACCTAGCCCTTTCTTCTTTTTCTTCAAATGTTTAGATATTGTCTTTGGAACCATTACCTATGAATTAAAATTAAAAATGGGAGTGTTCGTTTAAATATTGAGGTGTTGCAATGTTAAAATATTGGCATATTTTATTTTGTAGGTTGTATCTCAGAAACGAGGTGGGGTTCAAGTGAAGCCCGTGAATTTTGCATCTGATTCACTAAGCAGCATGAGCACAACAGCTCGGCGTATTCTTGAGGCACTAGAACAGTTTTCAACACCAGTTCTTGATGCTAAACGCATACCTCTGGAATCTTCAACTCCACCACTAAGTTTGAAGCATAAACGTATATACACAGGTAAGGAATTCTTACTCCTGCTGTTAACACTCCTTATGAACTGAATTGTTTAGTTCAGTAGGCATGGGACATCACAGCAATGACATGCTGCCTATTGCTGTATCTTATGACCTGATAAAACATTTACCACGTACAGTTCATAGTATTGTATGTATGTGCATATGTGTGCACTTGTGCATTCATAAAAATATTGGTGATTCCAAACTTGACATTATTATTGGACACCAGCATAGAATTTCTCTTTAACTTTCCAGGACTGCGCCCCAGTCAAGCACCTCATACATCAAAATCAGCATGTGGCCTGACTATTCCCACTGTGCCAGACTTGTTGAAAATGAAATGCCGTGAGAAGTTGCAGGATTCCTTGGAGTCTGCGCGTCTCATTGCTGTGACATCTTATCCAAGCAACTTTAATCAAGAGTATAGACTTAGGTAAGTGTAACTGTTGGGTGCAAAGTGTAAATTAGTTCTACTCAACTATAGAACAATATGTCCAGCTTTTATACATTAGTGTACATTTCATCTTACTGTGTTATATTTCTTTGCTATGTTGGGCATTATCTCAAGAACTTAAGCAACACACTCTTTTGCAGGTTTGAGGATGGTGAGCAGAGTGGAAAACATGTGGGAAAGATCAGAGGCAAGGAGAAAGAATTAGAAGAGGAAACTGTAGCAGCAGTAAATCTCCCTAACATTTCATTACCACTTACATCTCTTCCAAAGTTTGACTTTATAGTTCCTCCAGCTTCTAGTACCCCTAAAGTCACCTGTACTTTCAAATTTGCATCCCCAATCACTGTCACAGAAAATGCAAGGACAAGTTTGCCTACAGATACCTTTACTTTCAGTAAGCCTATCAGTGCTGTAGGTAATAAGAACACCACAATGAGCAGAGAAATGAATGGTGTTGGTACTTTCATTCCAGATTTTGCTCCCAAATTAGGTGCAATGCAATTCATGTCTGGAAGTGACAATAAATCAGTGTCTTCTGATGCCGGTGTGTCATGTAATAATAGTCAGAGTAGTGATGTGTGTTTTGGCACCAAAGCTGCCACAGAACTGAAAGCAGGTAGTGTGATGGACATTTTGGGAAAGAAGCCCATCTCCATTGATAAGGAAGAATTGAAGGAGGTTACTTCAAGTAGCAGTGTCTCTTTAGATAAGTTCAGACCAGCCCCTGGAACTTGGGAGTGTGGGCTCTGCATGATCCGCAATAAGAGCGATGCCATGAGGTGTATTGCCTGTGAGACTATCCGAACATTTGTTGGATCAGTGAGTTTTAATATGGCAGCTACGACAGCATGTCCTGAAATTCAATCCAGTGCATCAGAGGACATGTGGGATTGCAGTTCCTGCCATGAACATAATCCATGCTGTGTTGCAATGTGTGGAAAGTGCTTAGTAGCAAGGACTGGACAAAGCCTGTCTCAAGCTAAAGAGCCAGACAAACCAGCAGTTTCAATCTCTGGATTTGGCAATAAATTCAAACCTGCAAGTGATACTTGGGAATGTAGCACATGCTTAGTACGGAATCCAGGCTCCACTAATTTTTGTCAGGCCTGTGAAACCCAAGGACCAGTATTAACTACCAAGTCATCACCCAAGGTTGGTTTTGGATTTGGTGACAGGTTTAAGAAACCACCAGGAGCCTGGAATTGTCCAGATTGCATGGTGCAGAACAGCGCTGATTCATTGAATTGTGTAGCATGTAAGAGAGCCAAACCTGGTTCTGAGCCCGAGTCAACTGTGAAGTTTAATTTTGGAATTGATAAGGCTAATTTTTCGGTAAAGGAGTCTGACATTTACTCTTCTTCAAACATGCAGGGGTTCAAATTTGGTGAAACCAAGGTGACAGCTGCATCAGGCTTCTCTTTTGGAGTAACCCAGACCTGTGAAACAAAAGGGTTGGTATTGGGTAGCACATCATCATCTCCATTGTCCACAACTGGTGTTTTATTTGGAGATGGGTTTAAGAAATCACCAGGGACATGGAATTGTCCAGTTTGCATGATTCAGATTAACAATGACTCATTAAAATGTGTACAGTGTGAGAAAATGAGGCCTGATTCAAGTTCACAATCAGCCATAAAGTTCAGTTTTGGAATTGATAAGGCTGGTGTTTCACTAAAGGAGTCTGACATTGCCTCTTCATCAAAAATGCAAGGTTTTAAATTTGGTGAAACCAAGGTGACAGTTGCATCAGACACTGTACCTAGAATACCAGACTCAGATATATCAACTGTTGTTACCACTGGTTTTAGTTTTGGAAATTCAGCTTCTCCGCTCTCAGTGGTAAAAACTGCAGGTACAAGCTCACATTCACAAACGGAATTTTCTTTTGGAGTTCCACGTCCTGAATTTCAGTCACAAGCATCAGATGGAGATAAACCATCTGGAGGTATGCCAAAGAAATGCCGGTCTTCTGATACTGTTGAGGTGACTGTAAATTCAGATGGTGATGCGCATACAAATTCAGGTTTAAGTAGAGAACCTGCAACTTCAAACTGCACACAACAAATACAAGATAATTCTGACAGTAAAGACCATGGCACAAAGAGGGTCACATTTTCATTTGGTGCAGCTGGTGGCACAAGTGAGAAGCCTAATACAGCAACGAAAACAGTTGATTGTGCAAAGCCTACTTTCAGTTTTCCTGTTTCTACTGTGGGTACAGCTTCCACAGACTTCAGCTTGAGTTCAGTTAAGCCAGTTGTTTCTACTATTCCCAGTTTCAGTTTCACTTCATCACAAGCTTCATTTGGCAGCAGTACTGCCACACCTGTAACCGTGAGCAGTATTGGTGCTTCTACTGACGTCTTAACATCAAATGTCACTTCTGCAGCATCATCAAATTTGTTTTCTTTTGGTTCACCAAAATCATGTGTGGCATTTGGAGGGTCTTCTCAGCAGTTAGCCAATACTTCTGGATCAGTGCCAACATGTGGCAGTGCATTGAAAGCTACTGCTTCTCCAGCTGCTTTCAATTTTATTCCTAACATTAACAACAAAGAATCTGTTGGAGCTACAACATCAAGCTTTGCATCATTGGCAAGCACTGGATCAAAAGCAACATTTGGCACATCATTGAAAACTACTGCTGCTTCATCTAATTTCAGCTTTATTGCTGAATTTAATAAAGCGCGCCCTGTTGTTACTGTACCAAACTTTGTATCAGTAACAAGTGCTGCAACTGTTACAGCATTTGGACCCTTAACCACAACTAACACTTCATCCTCCCTGCCAAATTTTAATTCTGCCACAACATCTAATTTTGGTTTTGCAGCAAGAAGCACATTTCCAGTATTTGGCACACCCAGCATATCTACTGCAGGTACTACCATTTTAACATCATCTAGTTCTAGTATTACTTCAGCTCCACTTTTCAGTACAGGATTTGCCTCTCTTAATGAACAGAAGCCATCACTGCCAGCTGTCAGTAATTCAGCAACCAAACCTGTACCATTTCCTTCTGCTGGACAGACATTTTCTTTTGGTAGCCCTCAGAATGACAAAGGATTTGCCAGTAATGGTGCATTTAGTTTTGGTGCAACCTCACCACCAGGGGCAAATTCAGGTTTTCAGTTTGTTTCAAACAATCAGTCAGCTCCTCAGGTTGGGCCTACTTTCAGTTTTGGATCCAATGTAGTTACAACATCCAGTGCTACAATCCCATCATTTGGAACACAACCTGTTTGTGCCCCTGTGTTTGGGGCAGCAGCCTCAATATTTGGTAGCAGCAATCCTGGCACCAACAGCACTACTATTACCAGTGCTGCTGCTCCTGCTCCTGCTCCTACTGTCACACCTGCTACCAGCACGTCATTCAAATTTGGCTCCTCTATTTCACAACCAAGTTCAAACTTGTTTGGCTTCCCTGCAAGTCAGGTCACTGGATTGACTAATGTTGGAGTTTCAAACTTGACCAGCCCAACACCAAACTTCAACTTCAACCAGGCACAGGTAGCTGCACAACCTTCAGCCCAGACTGCTGCACCAACATTTGACCCTTCTGTACGGCCCATTTTCAACTTCACCAAGGGGGAAACACCTTCATTTACGTAAGTAGAATATGTAGTAATAAAATCTTTCTGTTTAAGATGTGTGAGGGATCTGTATAGGAAAATTGCAACCACAGTGCATTTCCTTTTCCATAAATCATCTTGGGGTTTTAATGTATATCTCATATTTGCAAAGTCAGTAATATTGACCTATCCTGCTGCAAAATGTAATTTTAAATTTATTACAGAGCTGCTGGTACTCCAGGGTCTGTACGTCGTTTCAAGAAGGCATTAAGGAGGACACATCCTCGATAAGAAAGTGGAGTGTTGGAGCTGTTGACTTTTGTATTATATGTAACAGAAGATTCTAGTGATTCACATGTTCTTCATAAAAAAGATTTATGTTAACATCAAACTGAAAAGGTTGACTTTTAGAATGAAATCTCACAATTAAAATATAAAATTGAAGTATTTGAATTTTAGAAAAAATTTCACAATAAATGATATAAAATTTAAATTAATAAAATGAATGATGAACACAGCTGAGTTGACTTATTTATAATTAGTAGTACTTTTAATCTTAACAAGGTACCAATCATGGAATCATAAACATTTCATTCAGAATAACATCGTCATTATAAACATTTCGAACACACTTTGACATGAAATTTACGAAGTAGCTGCTAACAAAGCCAAAAGTAAAATTCAAGAACTTTTGAAACATGTGTGTTTTAGTGTGAAGTGACATTGTCTTTGAGAGTAACAGTTTGTTTTCAAAGGCTCCAGGTCAGTACATTGCTGTGGTTTCATATATTGTTCCACTTAGATCTGGTAGGAATTGCTTCATCCAAATTGTGGGTAGACAGTTTACTTCAAGCAATTGAGTAATTATTTAAGTAACTTATAAAATATATAATTAAAGTGGCATTCAGAACATTGTAAGGAGGAGAGTAAGGGATTTTGGTCAGGAACCTGAATGCCATTTTCCATTGCTGTGGTTTAGATGTCATCTATGGCCTGGTTACTCTGATGATAACTGTAATAATTTTGTTGTTTTGTGAAGATCCTCTGAATGTGTATGGTTAAGTAACCAGGTGCTAGCATAGGTTGCCTCACTTCTAGTTTGGGATGTGTTGGCTGTGAACATTCTCTGTGTTTTTGAGGGCTATGTCCTCGTTCCTCATTCCTCACATTTTCGGTAGAATCACAATAAAAGTGCATTTTCATGTCAGAACAATGTGTCTATTATTACAATTATGAATGGCCTTAAAATGAGTGCCATTTTTTCAAGAGAATGTTCACAGTGTTAGTGTATAATGAATATAATTGTTTTAGCAATCTTATTAGTTTTGTTTGCATTGGGATGGAATACATTAGTAGCCAGACATGGTTTTTTACACACATGTACACATTTGTGGCCTGGCCCACAGAATTTGTTTTGAATTTTTAATATACCACACGTAGCTGTGTGTGGTATTGATATATAATAAAAATATATGAACTATTTCTCATGAAATTGCCAAATGATGGTAATGGTATGAATTTTCTAGGAAGCTTTTCTGTGATATTCTTGTGGGCCAGGTCTTTAGGCACATATGGTCATGTAAATGTCTATTTTGTGTAGAAGGCAGGCTCACTCCTCAAAAGTTCCGCCAGGAAAAGCGGATTCCTATTCTTTTAATAGGTGTATGACGTGATGTGACTGTGTCAGAGGATGTTGATGATTGTATGCTGTGTTTTGGACAAATATTTACATATATGACACTGTTTTTGATTAGAAAAATATATGAAAAAGGTGTGTGAAAGGAGTTAGACTGCTTTGTGTGTAAATATGGTATTAAATGTTTTTGGCTGTCATTTTCATTAGTTGCTGAAAATTTCATCTGGGCCACATTTGCTACTGCAGTATGTCAGCAGTCAGACATTTATGTTTAAAGGTTGTGAACTAAAGCTGGCATTCTCTGTTTTTATGCGACATTTTAATACAGTAAGTAATAGACATTGCATTGTATGTCATATAAGAATGGTTTGCAATCGCATTTCAATTTTCACATTTCAGCTTGTAAATAAATCTGTAGGATGA
>NW_019059994.1:406528-441026 GCF_000696155.1 Zootermopsis nevadensis | reverse complement strand
AAAATATTTGTGCCTTTATTATTTTCATGGTGTATAATTAAGCTCCAGTTGTCAAAGGCATATTCCAGAAATGTCATATGCCATAATTGTTTTGCCCTGTTTTCAATATGTGACATTTTTGAAAACTCTGGTACTGTATATTACAAGAATGTATTTCTGGATTCAGTCATGACATCGTTTTCCTACAGTGCTCAATTACTGTTACAACATAGATGAATTAATAAGGTTACGTTTTATCAGCATCTGCAAGTTGTTACAAAACTGTTTTGAGTTGTTTTATAATCTTATTGGTTTCATGGCATATGATATTTATATACATAATTAGTTTGAAATTAAAAATCAGGTCTGTTGTGTTATACATTGTAATTTAATTACATGTATATTCACATTGCATTCAAAATACACTTTTGATTCAAGTAGTTGCCTTGTAGTTACACCTGCAGTTAGTTTTTGTGATTGTGTGAGTTTCTTTCTTCCTCTGGATCCTTTCCATATCTCATTATGTACATTGGCAGTTCAAGAAATTTCCATGTATAATATTAACCCTACAAAAAATCATTTTTTAATATGCCAATATAAAATGATATATCCTTTTACTCCCACTTAGCACTGTATAATCCAAATTCTGTTTGAACTTTCTTGAATTGTTTATGTTTTATACAGGTCAGTGGATGTAAAGTCTGCATTCCTTTCCTTTTTAGCTTCTTGTCATCTCTTTCCTCTCATCTTGATGTCTTCTACTACCTTGCTGAACCACATTGTTCTGGGTCATCCTATGAACCTCTCTCTCCATTAAATTCTAATCTAATATGCTCCTTGTATGCATGTGCTATCGTATTTTCGTGTCCAAACCACTAGTAGGTTCCCTTTTCTTTATATTGATGATGAGGCAGCAAGCATTTCTGAAATATCAGTAAATTTCTACCATTCTACACAGCACATTTCAAAAGACAAGTCATCTGAATTTTTGTGTATTATCTACACGAACATTGGTTTTCAAAGGACTAACAGTGTGAGAGCAGTTACTTTTTTTACAGATATATAAGTATACCTTTACTACTGTGTGCCTAATTTGAGGTTATAGTATCTGTATTCAAGGCTTTTAATCTGAAATGCCATATTGCTGCAAAACATGGAGGATGTTTTGACAATTTATCTTCAAATGCATGAGCAAGAAAAACTGAAGAATTTGTGTAAAAAGCAATGTTTACACCAAGGAACAAAGTGTGGGATGAAGGATAGCTAGTATTTTCCTCGTGATGGATGCCCAAAATCATTAAGCGCGATGATACCATTAGTCATTTTTTCAGCGGATGTGCGTCACTAACCAAACCTATTCACAACTCATACGAATTTAAAAACCAGAAACAGAAATTAATGAAACTTAGCACGGATGTTAAACCATAGGTCACTACCCAAAACTCATACTTTTTAATTTCTTACTCTGTGTAATAAAATGGTGACGGATGCTCAAACTGCTTGGTGGATCACGACAATCCTTTGTTCATGTGTAACACTAACCTAAAATGCCTCTTCACATCACATCCGTCTTACGAGTTTTATAGCTGGAGAATGGCTTAATTGAACATCATTAAATGTTGTATGGATGTTATGCCTTACTGGTAGTATGCTTCCTCACTTTGGTAAACACCAAGAGAGTTGGATGGTTATGTGCATGTACCCGAACGTGAGTAAGAGCGATAAACTGCATATTTTGTTTTTCACAAATACGAAGGTGTGCTGCCAATTTGTTAACAAGGTGTTCGCACCACTAAACTATGTTTTGTTTATCGTTTTTGTTTTGGGACGGGCAACACATCGTTACATGTGTATCGTTTTTTGTAATGGTGTATGGCCTGTACAACCCATATTTTCTGTGCCGGTAATAAAGGACTCGGATAACTAGCCAGAAATTAACAAGGAGCTCCTGCGAGTCTTCTGCCACCTGTAGTACCCCTGATCGAGACCATCGAAAAGTATATCATGACTGTCAGAAGCTGCCAGTGGTATGCACTGTAAACCATTTTCAGACACGTTATGAAATAGTGAGTAGAGGATGTTACTGAAATAGTTTATCCAGTACTGTGCACCACGTGGAAAATATTTATACAATGTCACAGTGTTGTTTCAGTGATGGATGACACTTTTAAAACTATTGTAAAATCATGCAGCAGTGTTTATATAGCAAAAAAAGCAGTCAATCAAAACTTATGTCAGTGGTATTTTCTTTCGGACTAAATACATATTTTGCTAAACATAACCCACAACATTCTGGCAGTATGTTGACTGAACAGTAACAACATTATCATCAATAGTAACTTTAATTTTATTTTTAGAGTAACAATACATTGCAAGTTGTCTATAGTCCTCAAAATTATGTTTATTTTCTGTTCATTCTGTCTCAAAAGTTACATATTAACATACATATCCATTATTTGAACTCTTCGTAATAATGTTATGATAAAGATTTCAACCATTACAAGAAATTTATTTTAAAATTCTGTATCATTATTGTTATCATCAGAAGCCCCATTTACGGAAACTAAGTACAGCTGATATTTTATCATCTAGGTGTCAAGAATCAAGTCTACCATTTAGGTTATACCAAACATACAGGTTGCACAGTAATATGCACTGTATAATGTATCCTGGATTCCACCAACAAGTATTATAACATGGGATTTGAGGTTTTCATGGCATTGAGTCTACTGTGTTGTTGCACCATGTAGTCTGAAATTTACCAGACTACATGGTGCTCCAACCTCGAGTTAGGTTGGGTAACCTGGTAACCTCGAGTATTATAATCACCATCTGTACAGGACATTAATCAAACTAATCTTGTTTATTTTAATTTGAAACATAACTTATAAAATTGTATAGAAAGATTATATTTGTCGTTAACAATGGTTTTAAATACTTTATTGGTGGAAACTATTACAATGGTAACATCATTTTTGTGATATAAAACTTGAAAAATACAATGACCTGAAATAACATCTCTTGGAAGTAAAGCATTAAGTTCCATATGTAAGGTATATGTGTTTACTTGTTCATTATATGAGGAAAATTATTTTGGATTGTAAAATACATATACTTAGAACATAAAAGAACCTTTCTCTGAAATTGGATGAAGTACATATTTATTTATTTATTTAGCAATAAACATGAAATAATGAGATTTTTTGGCAGTTGTGCTGGGCCATAGCCTTTCTGCTGTGTGTGAACACTGCATTAGTTGCCACATTTCCTGCTTGGCTGCAGCAACATCATAGAGTGAAGTCACATACGCACCATACTAAAGGTGTTAAAAATGTTTCCCATTGGCTGGGATACGTTTTCACACCTACTCAGATAGTGGCTCCCATACTGCTTCTGTTATTTGGATATACAGGGCACTTCAAAAAGAAGAATGTTTTATTTGTGTTCATTTTCTGTTTGTGGGTTGACTGAGTATACTTTAGTTTTAGATATTCTTTACACTTTTACTGTGAGCAAAAAATGCCTTATAAACCCATCCATGTATGTCTGTCTGTCTATCTATTTGTTGCTTTCTTTACTAGGATCTTAGTAGCCCCCATGACCTGAGGTCATTGTTGTATCACATTGTTGCAACAGTTTTAGCAAAGGACATTAATGGGACAATGAACTGGCTACTGGGGGTAATTGATGAAACAATGCAAACTTATATTGTTGGTATGGATTGTCATAACAGTTTCAACAGAGATTATTGTTTTAACACATTGTCACCATGTTGACCTTGGATAACTTTGAATTCATTGTTAATTTTTTTATTTCCTTGCTGACATCAATTCCCATGATGTGACAAGAGAACACTCCATTGTACTCCAAAATGTATACCACTCCAGTCCCATTAAATATACCCACATTCTGAAGATGTCAGTTTCAGAAATTAAGTTTAGATAGTGGATTATGTGGATGCAAAGAGTGTACCTGTCTTTTGGAGAGGTCATAGTTCGAGTAATTCTGTAGCAGCCTTATGGTCCTTTGTGATACTCCTTGAAAGGCACTGAAGAGGCTTGCAGGGTGAATGTTCAAGCCAGACTATGATATCTAGTTTTCATTCTGTTAATACTCAATGCTGATGTTTGGTTTCCAGTTAGTTAACATGCCAGCTTTTCTTATTTTATTGACACAATTCCAAATAGTGTTTCTGTAGGGAACTTGAACCCAGGAAAGATTTCTTCTGAATTTCCTTAGACACTTACTAGTAGAGTTACATTTCACATAAGATTCATATAAAGGCACCTGATGTTTTAATGTAAATTTATCCATATCCTACACAAAGGGATTCTTGCATAATACGAAGTCATGTATGTATATTTTCACTTTTTAATTACTGCTGCTGACTCATCTGAGTAACCTTCACACACCTTTGCAGCGACAGAACAGGAAAAGTAGAAAGTGATGCAGTGATCTTACATAGGCACAGCTTCCAAAAAAATCTGTCTGTGTTTATTTTATTTCATAACAATGGTTCAGATCTAAATAAATATTTTGTATATGTTCTACAAATATTTGCAAGGAGGATATATTAACTAAGAAAATAAATTATACAAATTTTTTGTGCTTAAAAAGACATGTATTTATTCATGCTTGAATAAAAATGCAAAATACAAGGTAGTTTTTGTATTTGAAAACACAAGTGCAAGGACATGGGTGAAAATTAAAATGTAAATTACCCTCATTTCAGAATTTTTGTACAGTTTAATTAGTTATTTTTCATATTAATAAAACTTTTACGTAATTTAAAATAGTCACTTCTATTACTTAAAGTGGTATACTTAAAAGTTACTTTTCTTTAAGTCTTAAAACACTGTTTCAAACCAGCTTTGACATTATGAAATTTGTGGAATTAAAGTGGGTTTAAAATACATAACTTATGAACACAACTGACTTTAGACTAATATTGTTATTGAGTAAGTTTGCTGTCATAACAATACTGAAAATAAAAGTATTTGGTCATTAAAAGTTCACTTTTATAGTAATAGTAAGATTTGAGTATTGTAATTTTGACAATTCCCTCAATTAACTTTAAAATGCTCTGTTTATATATTTGAGGAATTTTGTAATTTATCCTAATTCCGTGGAGCAGAGTTGAAAACGATTCACTCCATAAGTGAAGAATTTGCTGCCTTTTATGGGACCTGAAGGATCTTCACCAGATTCTTAAAAGCCCCATTATGGATCCTTGTCCTCAACCAGATGACTTCCAGGTCACATCCTCACACCTTATTTCTTGTACATTCATTTTAATGTTACCTTCCCATCTACACATATGTCTTCAAAGTGGTGTTTTCCCTTCAAGTTTCTGGATTAAAATGTTGTATGCATTTTAAATCTTTCCCATATGTGCTGCATGCCCCACCCTTCTTAAATTCCTTGATTTGATGGGCTTAATATTTAAATTTGATTTCAGATCTTTAGATTTAGAAATGTGTATGCTGCACATTGTATCATTTGCTGATATTTGTCTCTTGGGTAGTAAGGCCATGTGGACTTAATGGCTGAAAATGGAGGCAGTATGATTGAAACTTTGGTATCTACCTACAAGTCCACATGGTGTTACTACCCAAAATACCAGCATCAACATCTTCCCCACTGTGAGAACCCCAAATTTCATACTATGTTTCATTTAATAAAGTTGTCATTCTAGACTATGAATAAATAATTCTCTTTCATTTACAGCAGTATTAACCTTCTGCATATTTACAAAAGAAGGAATGCATTTCAACACTGTCAGTGTGATAAATTTTCTTATGTTAACATTAATTTCTAATTAAAAGAGGTTATAGGAGGTTTTTTGTGACTTTAACAAATTATTATAATTAGTATAACTTTGCCTACTTTCATAGTTTGAAATTAAAGTAAGTATTACCTTTTTATTAAATGTTGATATCCTATGACATTGCACTCATGCCAGAAAATACAGATAAAAAGAAGGGAACGAAAGGAAAAGTCCACTATATATGAAGTGCCAACAATATGCGGTTGAAACTCTTTCAGGGATGAAGTTCCACACATCGACAAATACAGGAGTAGACGAGCAACTAGGAGAAAACACATACACATGGGAAAGAGGATGATGTTCAGTAATGAGAGAATTTGGCCATCAAACAACAACTTATTACTTGAGGTATTATTTCAGTGCAATTTCTGTACATGGTTGTTCTGTTTGCTGAGCTGCAGTATGGTTATCAACAGATATTAGGTTTTGAACATCAGTAAATTAATATATAACATATCTCCTGACTTGTTTTATTTAAGGGGAATCTTAAATGCTCATTTGAAAGAAAATAGTACTGTGATTTTTATGATTATTAGTTCAAATTGGTAGCAGATGTGTAAAATGAAACTAGCTTTAGTTATTAACAACTCATTTATATAATTAGCAGGAATAGTAAATTACTGCACTTAAAAGTGTAATTACAGAATTTGCTTTATTTTAAGACATTCTGTGAGATTCTTACTTTCTAATTTTTTGCTTCATAGTTTATTTTCATTTGTATTAACCCTTTTACTGTGGCTAATGGCTGGACTTTAACTTCAGTATTTATATACCTAGTATAAATATTGATTTTCACTTTTAATTTTAAAATACTGAAGGTGTTTTTAATCTATATGCTGTCTCGATTGTAACTGAAAGTAAACTCCTGCTTTTAAATCCATAAACTGTTTTATATATTTTTTATTCCTAAACTATTGACATTTATGATGCAAATGATTATTTAATGTACAAATTATTTTTCAACATAATACAACTGTGACTACTTACTCGATAGTTTTCACTGAAATTCTTTATTTTCTTGCTTGTATCTTACTTATTCATTGGACTGAAATGGTCTGTTTTACTATCTAGAGCTATTATCCTGATATGCATACAATTTAAAATTATGTTTAATATTGTTCACAAAGAAGGACAGAATAATTTTAAATTGGATAAATGTGGAACTGTGTGGTGTGTATTCAGTCATATTTCAAATGTAATAATTCTGAGTAGTTGATTACATTATTAACATGATTTGTTATTCTTACAAAGAATTGTGATTGACAATGCATAATATTGTGTCGTCTTAGAATTTAAATTGTCATTTTGGTTTATATCTGGTACTTTGAAATAGGCTGCCTGCCTTTATTTTTAATTAAAATTTAAAGCATATGCCTACACATCATGTTAATGCTTAACATTGACAGAATACCTCATTCACTAGGAAAACTAGTAAATCATACTGCTTTCGTTGAAAGTAGGAATTACATAATACATAATCTGTCTTTTGCAGTTTATATGGGAAACTCTCTTAATGAGTTTTACCTCCAGAATTTTAAATAATAAATTTATTTGTTGGTCCATTTCTTTAGCATTCACCTCCGTGTTTGTCATTGTGATTGTTGTTGAACAGCCAATGGCAATGGGGTGAACATTCAGTGGAGTAAAAGTGTTTATGATATTGCAGTGAAACTTTATTATTTTGCATAACATTGTTCATGAAAATGAAATTGAATGCCTTTCCAAATCACAGATTTACATAACAGTTCAAGCTTTTAAGTTGGATTAAGATGATGTAAATCATATTTCTTTACATGGTTTGTTGTTATTGGGCAGCACACAAAATTTCATATAATAGTGGTGCCCTTTATACAAATAACAGTAATACAGTAGTGACTGCAACAAGACATATCTTGAATTGGCATATAAGTGCTGTGATGTTTAACATTCTGATGTCTTCATAAAATTATCTCTGTTATTCATAGTTTTTATTGTATTTTCGTTTCATGCTTGTTGTTTCAACATACTGGTAAACAAGACTCATTTACAGTTTTATTTTAAGACATTCATGAAATGTACGATGTGCAAAATAAATTTGGCTTATTTGTATTTAATTTTCATTTCTTATTATATGCCTGTATATCTTTTGCAATTATGTATTACAATTTAACAAAATAATTAAAAATAATTAGTGGTAAAGCCATCATCGCTAAATATGGAAGGAAAATTGTATTGTCTGTTCAACTGAAATTATAATAATGTAATTACGATATGATTATATGTCTGGATCTGAGTATAACAGAAATATTTTCATAATGATTAATGGCACAATGAAAATGTATCTTTTGTAAAAGATAATCTGACAGTTTCTTCTTTTACAAGACAGAGTTGCTACATTATTAGCAATAATTATATTTGTACCACAATATTCATATAAAATGTTTCTTTGACATTTGTCCTTAAATAAGATTTGCCAAGAACTGTATTGACTGTGAGGCTGTCATAAAATATTTTTGTTGAAAATTATATTGCCTCTGTTTAATTTATTTTATTGCTTTTGAACTTGAAGCATAAGTACTTTAAAACTAGAACTGTTTCTAGCTCAAGAGTTTGGTGACAGTATGATCAGTATATTGCACATCAAATGATCACTTTCCCATCTAATATTAAAGTATTTTGAGTGTGAACTATTAAGCTTTGTATATTGGTTTCCTTGTTTCTGATAGTGATTTTTGCTTGATAGGAATGAGTTTTGGTAAGGCTGTATTTTTCTAAAATAAAATAAATAATCTGTTTTGCAACTTCCCCCCAAAAATTAAAGAATCACATGCAAAACAGCATTTCATGGAAATGCAGTTCATATTGCTTTTCATTTCAGTAAAAGATTTTGGGTTTATTATAACTTTTTCTTGACTCACATAACAAGTTTGCTTTACCTTTAAATTGTTTTCCTAACACAGAAGACAGTTCTTTACAGTTCTTGTAATAATGTGTAAGTGAGTGTGTTCATTTATGGTACACTGAACTACTGAAGCCAGGAAAATAGACAAGATACATCCATGGAATATCTTCCTATTTGGAACATTATTCTGCATGGTATAAAGAACACATAATTCCTATCCCAAATAATTCAGTGTAACACAGGCAGAGAAACCCATTTGCATTTGGCAATTGTCTGCACAGCCAGTGGAGTGATTGGGAATTAATCAACCTTATGAGCACAGTTAGATGACGAATGCCATGTAGAAAGTATTGGACTCCAGGCCACATGATTGTACACTGACCTTTCCCACTATCGCTCCTTGAGCTATTGGTATCATTTTATAGTAATAGCAGGGTAAATCAAGACTTACACATCACCTGTTGGAAGTCTTTGTAATGATAAGAACAGTGCAGTGCACTTTCATTCACTGCTCAAGAAACAAGTGACCAAGCTGTAAAGTGAATAATATGTTCAAAATAATTTAGATTGTCAAAGTGTTTGAAATTAATTTAACTAATTTGATATGTATATGGTTTCTTCCTAGTATGATGATTGTACTGTTTCAAATGTCAGTATATTTTTTGAGAATGTTTAAACTGTTACCTTGATGTGTACACTATTATTTTAAAATACTAAATTATTGTTTCCTATCATGATTCACTTCATCACTGCTGTGAAATTATTGAGGACACATGACTATTTAACCATAAAAGAGGGCTTTTAATCAAGTATTGAACGTATACAGTAAGTAGTATTATGGAAACTGAAACCATTTTAAAGTAATTTAAAAATTCTATAAACATAACTGTTTTTAAACAGAAGGACATCCAGGTTCCTTGTAAAACTTTTCTTGGTATTTCAACAATTTCCTAATTGTCTATAATTCTTGTGAACAGAGGTTAAGTTATGCATAAATCTCAGAACCTTTTATTTTGAGTTTGTTATTTATGAACTCACATTTCAGTGCCTGAACTGCTCTAGACTTTACAGAAACAAATTATCTTTGTTAAAAATACAACACTTGTTTCCAAGTTCAGAACTGTAAAATTATATTCTGTCACATGAACATTACACAACCTTCTAGAAATGATTTTATTTCTGACTTACATGCACATTGTCATCTACTGAATTAAAATAAAAATCTTGGTCATTCATTTTGGTTCTCTTCAAATGCAAACACTTCCATATGGGATAAGTGATGTAAAGTCTCAATTGAAACACAAAACCAAAGCCATGAAATGTTCAGCAAACAATTATTCCATTCAGACTTACTGTGTGGAAGCAATGTGGGAAAAGCAATCATAAAACAGTGCACATAATAATTTGTGTTGCATTAATACTGAAGACAAGAAAATGGTGCACAGCAGATCACCAAATGTTCTCTCAAATGTACAAGATAATTGATGGTCATTCCTTTTCCTTTAAAATTTATGAGATGGGAAATCATGGTTTTGTTAAAGACTGGTTTATAAAATGTCATTCCAGAAAACACAGTTTGGTTATAATCTCAAAGTATTGCCTGTAATCATTCCAATTTACCTTTCAGTTTCTGTCAACTTGTCACTTTGTCCTCATTAAAATGATAGTTGGCATTGGTCTGCAACTGTTTAGTACAGCTGCTGTTATACACTCACCTTGATATGATCTGAAGTTCCTTGCAGAATGTCACAAGGAATACTTTGAGCTTATAACCTACAAACAAACACGTGCTCATTCCATTTCCATATGAGATATTCCAAACCAGCAATTTACTGTAACAGCATTACTTAAATTTGTATTCATTCATCTTGCATGGAGTTCAGTTATGTTTCACCATGTTTCTAAATAATGACAAGATGAATTTTAACACAGATTAAAGAAATGCTGTTAATAATACTTGGCTGAAATAAAAAAAGAGGATAGTTTGTCATCCAAGAAGTTTATCCAGCATTCCACATGGTTCAAAGTTCATACAAGCCGTGCGGTAGTTGGTTGGCACTAATCAAAGTTAGAGCAATAATGATGATCATGTGCACAGAAGTAAAAATTAGTGGATTAATGGAAGATGCAAGTTATCAGGCAATTTTAATTAACATTTCAATACAGTGTTTATAATCATCCACACATTCAAGATCAGTGAAAGAAAAGGGGGAAGAAATATGGAAGGAAGCCATTACTATGTGCTGCTACCTAAGGTTGAATTTTAAATACTGTTAAACATGGTATAATTTGTGATTCGTTTTAGTGTACAGCTTTTGTTTATTTCAGGAATGCACATCAAACAGCTTCATCAGCATGTATTTCTGTGATGTGCTTATATATAAATGTTTTGGCATGAATTTTCCACTTTGGAGAAATTAAGGTTATATTGAAACCACTTGTTTAAATAAAATTGGATTAGCTGCTGTATATAACCAAAAGTATCATAACATGCAGAGCCTTGAAATATGCTATGTTAATATCTTCTAGATGTGCCAAATAACAGATATATATATAGAGTTTGCTTAATATCAATATTTAACCATCTAAAATATATTTTTTTAATGAACATGGATACGTATCCTACTCATACTTTGTGTTTTTAATTAATTGAGCATTTCATATAAATAATGTGATATGGTGTATGCAATTATTTAACATTTATGCAAAATGAATGTAGTTATTGAATGTCTAATGTTATTGTAACTTGGTAAACCTTGATTAACAAAGTGGCATATTTCAAAATCTTAACATCATTTATAACACTTAAATAATTCTTTTACAAATGGATTCCATGATGCATTAAGTCCTTGTTGGATAAAGACTGATTTTTTACATTTAATAATGGTATAGTACTCTTAATTGTGGTTTTCTGCTGTATTCTAAATAGATCCATTATATTTTGTTGTAAGTATGTTCATATGTATTTATATTTGTAGAATACACTCTCATCAGCTATCTTGAACAGAAGGAAAAAGAAAATGCAAGTTGAAACTTGCAGTATATTGTTTGCTAAAATTCAGCTGTGATATGTTCCTTCTATCACAAAAGGAAAAATGGATTTTTTTCTGAAGTTTTTAAATCTGACTGTGTTATATCTGTATATACATTCTACCAGGGGAAATGCAAAGTTGTGTAGTGTTGTGAAGAGAACAGATGTGGTTTTTATCATGCGGTACTGATGTTTCATTAACGGGCAAGAGACCATGTCTAAATCTACATTTTTACTACCAACCTCACAGTGAAACCTTGTTATGATCTGCTTGGTATTGTAATTTAGCATTGTTATTTAGTCCTTTCAAAATAGTATATCATTGCAGTGTTGACTGTTAACATTTCAGAATTCTAAATAACTTCTTTAAATACACTGTATTGTAATTAAATACTGTAATTTATACAAAAGAATTTACATAAAATATGTAAGTATAATTTATTCAAATTTTCCTTGCTGTTTACCAAAACTCGTATGATAATACTCATTACTTTATGATGTAGCAAACAAAAACTTGTGATTGGCATATATATTCAGAGGTCATAATACTGTTTACAGAAAATGCACCTCACTAATTATCATTGTTTGGTTTCCTCAAGCAGCATCTGTTTCATCTTACATGATACAACATTTAAAATGTAAACAACAATAAAATTATGGTGAATGAAACTTCCTACTATTTTTTAATCTGGACTTCATGGTAACAAGGTTTTACTGTCCAGAAAACATTTAAATCTTTAACATAATGCCTTTATGAAGAGTCTACATATGTGAAAGTTTATTTTAGAGGAAGTTAGTTGCTAATAATCACAAACATAATATCACTGATAATCATATCAGATATCACGCATTCACTTTCCAAAAAGACTCTTTTATTAAAGGCCTAAATAGCAGCCTGGTTTTCATTATCATGTATCTGCCCCCCACCATACCCCTAAAAATAAAAAGACATTAAAAATTTCTAGTTCTCACCCATCACATGTTGATGATCAGTTAAAAGTTTGTTAGTACAAGTATCAGAGCCATGCTACTACTGAGCACAAATCATCAAAGTTGATTCATCATCAATAAATGGCAACACATTAAAGATTTAAATTATAGTAAGTGACGCTTTAATGCACATATCTACAAAGATTTGGTGTAACTGTAAGGATAATAATCAATAATATCTACAATAATTAAAGTATGTACTAAAAAATTCAGCCATATATGAGTCCTTGAAAACTGAGACAAAGTCTGCATGTCAGTACTATTTTCTGTTTTAATTCTTCTTATACAAATTTGTTACTGAATTATTCTGGGTATCTTGCTGTGTAATAGACCGCCATCCAAGTTAAATAAATGCTCATCAGTGGATACAAGAGTTTGTAGCTCTATTATAAGATCTCAGTTTTGTATAATCTCATATTTTCCAATGACTCATTCTATTATTGTTATCTGGTGTTTGTATATACATTTATATATATATACTTTGGTACCATTTTGTTAAAGTTAATTAACTAAAAGAACAGTAGTAGTAATAATCGATCATCATAATTGAAGATCGATTGAGCTTCTAAATCTATCTGTGCACCATGCAACCATGTGCAGTAGCCAGCCAGTAATTATGGATGCAGGATACAAGGAGCACTAGAAGGAATGGCGAGTTAAATAACAGAGAAAGGTTGTTGAGGGAGGACATTGCTGTGTTACACATATCCTCTTCACAGAAGCACATGTGACCCGTGCCGCTACTTTCCATCATGCAGACGTGATCCACCATGAATAAGTTGATCTGTAGTTGTGATGTACAAGTACGACGTACACTCTCATATTCTGATTATGTTACAATTGTAATAAAATTGAATTTGTTTTGTTTTCAATGTAATTGTTTCGTCAATACACAATTCAGTTTTTAATTTAAAAGTTTTGATATTTTTGTTTGATTTTGTAGAATCATCCGTGACAAGAAGGCAGCCATCATCATAACACGTGGAAACCATGTTGATTATAAGATGCCATGGTGGTGATACAGCAACATGTTTGATTTAGAAAGGAGAAAACAGATTGAATAAAGGTAAGAATGGCAAAAAATATACTTTCTGCACATTCTATATTTGTTTTCTGAAAGGTTTGGAGATAGTGGCAATCAGACAGCAATGGCATCAAGAAAAAATGACACACAAAGAGTAAGAGAAAATTTAAAAACACAGCACAGTTAAGTCACTTATGAATGTTCACAGAGTAAATATTCAACAACAAAAAATTAATGAACCTGAAATTCTGTGCTCATTCAATTAATGCAGTCATGCACAATACATTGCTATGTGCAAAGCATGAGAGTAAATCTGGACCAGTCTGGAGTGGTCAGAGAAAGTACCCTTCTTTGCATATGTGGGTCTGCTGTTCTAAATTGAAGAATCTGCATGCCAAATTACAGTATATTCTCAGATATTTTTTTAGTGCCTTGTTTTTTATTCTTTCATTGTTTTTAAAGAATACTCTCTGTACAATTATGGCTGTTTGTATGAGCTGTGATGAAACTTACAGAGACTGAAGATGATGTTTCTAAGTAGTTAGTTGCAAAAAACTACATCTTCATTTCCAAGTTTACTATCATGCCTGATATAGAGTTCAGAATAATAAGATTTATTTTGAAATTTATATTTAAATTTAAATGAACCAAAGAACAACCATAAATTGTATTAATTTTCATTTGTATTATTTATCATTCAGAATATAATGGAATAGTCATTGCATGTGGGATTGAGAAGTAAAAGTAAACAATGTACTCACGTGATCTTGCATTTCGGACCATTTTCACACAACAGCCATTGCATGTCATCAGTGGTGGTTGATCACGTGGCAGGGCTGTGTAGTTGAAAGGATCCTTGCAGCGAATATCCGTCCAACTGTCACATTCGTAGCAGTATATGGACCGAGCTAAGGACATCATGTTAGTTCATATATTTATACAAGCTTGTGTGAAAGTGACACAGAGGTGTGTTCACTGCATGTTTAATAACCCAGTTAGACAATGCATGTCATTACAGTAAGTAATCCTACGTATAATTTGTTTTGCTTTATTCAGTTTTTCTTGAAACAAGTCAACTTAAAAAATTTGGAATTTGTTTAATAATTCAAATCATTATATGACTCGTATCTAATTATACACTATTGTCATAATGGACCTATAGATTTTACATTTTCAATTGTTACATGTTCAAAGTTCAAGCAATAGTATTGCTTTTGCTGCTGATTGCTTTGAAGCTTGTTGTGCAGTGGGCCTCAATGATTATTGTGAAAATTCTAGTCTGGTTCATATTTTATCTACTTTCTAAGTTATTAGTGTCTCATTCTTGAAATTATTACTCCAAGTTTACTATGAAATGTTCTCCTTTAAAAGTATTGCAGCATTAATCACTAGGAGGCAAAAGAGAAGTTGATAACATTCAATCTGAATCATTCTAGACTGTTTAAGAAATATAGAGATTGTGTTTACTGGACATTTTTAGCTCATCATATAATCCAGCTAAGTTGCTTTCATTGCCTTAATTTAGAACTTTTTAGTTATATTGGGATGAACTGGTAGTTCTCAGCTGATGCTAGTCTGTTGCCGGACCGTGGACGGGAAGTGTCAGAAGCGTGTAAATATGTAGGAAGCCATATAGTATTTGCAAGTCTGCTCCATTAATTTCTCTTTTCTTTAAAATGAGTTTTTTACAGGCACATCATAAAAGATATTAGATAAAATCTTAATTAAAATACTATTTACAATTCTGTTATTTAATTATTTTTACCATTTTACAGCATAATGTTATTAAATATAAGTTAATTATCTTTCTAATATATTTTAAAATATCTTGAATTCCTCAGGTTAAAAAAGAAATCATTTATTAGTAATCTGTTAACTACATCTATGTTAGTATTAATGTACACATTCTACTCACTCTGGCATTCCTCTTCAGTTAGTGACACAGCTGCTAGGATTATCACTGCAGTTGGTGATGATCAAGTGGGAAAGACAACACACATTTCAGTCTACATACGTTCACAATTAAATATATTGGAAAAGATATGCTGGAGCTCGCCATATCTGCTTGATCTTGAAATGTATAGATGGTATAACTACTTTATTATCTGCTTGGTAGTCAATATAGATCTTTCACAATAAGCCGAAGGTCATAAAAGGTGAAGATTCTTAATATCAATTTTTGTATAGTGAGGCAGGTGGGCAGCTTAATTTTTATGGTGTGTGTGTGTATTTTGTCCTGATAGTGCAGTGTTATGTTATGGTGAGGATACAGAATAAATATAACTTGTCTGCATTTTGCATCAAATTTGTCTTACTAGGCTATGAGAAATAAAACTGGAATAAAGACTTTAACGTCAAGCAGAAAGTACTGTTCTATCTTCTAACAGAATGAGTTTGTGCTATTGATGGCAGAAACTTGTTTAGCTCCAGCGTACCTTGTCTTAATAGGGATTAAGTCTGGTATTACAGAGTTTTTACATAACAAACAAGCATTAAGACTTGTTACAGGATCTCAACTCCAACTTGTAAGCTTAATCTCAAACACATTAATCTTATTAACATGTCATTTCCCTTACTGCCATAAGGAACACTTTTGCTCTGATGGGATTAATTATTTCTCCATTTCGTGGTTTACACAGTTTCTCTGTGCCTTGAAAGTTGTATACTACTAATGGATGTGCAGCATTACAGCAGACACCAGTGTCCACCATCCTGGCATCAAGATATGACATGAGTAACTGCCACGGCAGTATACAAAATGTATTCACATTTCATTTTTGTGGGCTGGAGAGTTGGGGGTGTTAGAAAATTTGGTTAAAATGGTGTTAACTTTTATGTCGTCACAGATCTTTGTGAAATTCACTCCTGCCATCATCTCAAAATACAAATTAGTATAAATACAGCTACACTGTTATTAATCACATATTTTATGCTAATTTCTTTGAAATTTGGGTGAGAAGAATACCAAAGAACTGAATGATGGGAGATGAAAGTGATCCTAGAACATATTGCAGGTTTCCCTTCATAAAACACTAATGCTGTTGAATGTAGCAGCCCACATTTAATATTGTCATAAAACACAAAACTTATCCACAATGTAACAGTTTTACATGAAAACAGATGGCTCAGTTTCCTTAAATAATGAGTAATGTACCAATAAAGTTTATTATGTGCACTTCTTTGGTGACTTTTCTGTGTTAAGAAGTTTGATAACAAAGACAACCCATGTTGCTGCTGTGTAGAACACTAATGGTTTTTGTCTTCATTGTTACGCTTGGGCTGCACATTTGGTTTTGTGTAATGTATCTGTCATATAAATTGATAATAATAAAAACATAAAACTAAACATCACTGGTGAGTAGTTAGCACTCCTGCTTCATACCCAGTAGCTCCCAGGTGTAAATATATACCCAGAGACTAGCTATGCTGTCTGAGATTTGGCCTTCCCGGCAAATGCGGGGATAGTACCTTAAGGTAGGTCGTGACTGTTTCTTTCTATTCATTATTCCTGTCATTTGATGTGGGGTATTGTTGGCATTGTTAAATAAATGAAGAATAAGTAAATAAAAACATGGAAGTATTATGGTACTATTTTATGGTGTTTAAATAACAGAGAAAGGTTGTTGAGGGAGGACATTGCTGTGTTACACATATCCTCTTCACAGAAGCACATGTGACCCGTGCCGCTACTTTCCATCATGCAGACGTGATCCACCATGAATAAGTTGATCTGTAGTTGTGATGTACAAGTACGACGTACACTCTCATATTCTGATTATGTTACAATTGTAATAAAATTGAATTTGTTTTGTTTTCAATGTAATTGTTTCGTCAATACACAATTCAGTTTTTAATTTAAAAGTTTTGATATTTTTGTTTGATTTTGTAGAATCATCCGTGACAAGAAGGCAGCCATCATCATAACACGTGGAAACCATGTTGATTATAAGATGCCATGGTGGTGATACAGCAACATGTTTGATTTAGAAAGGAGAAAACAGATTGAATAAAGGTAAGAATGGCAAAAAATATACTTTCTGCACATTCTATATTTGTTTTCTGAAAGGTTTGGAGATAGTGGCAATCAGACAGCAATGGCATCAAGAAAAAATGACACACAAAGAGTAAGAGAAAATTTAAAAACACAGCACAGTTAAGTCACTTATGAATGTTCACAGAGTAAATATTCAACAACAAAAAATTAATGAACCTGAAATTCTGTGCTCATTCAATTAATGCAGTCATGCACAATACATTGCTATGTGCAAAGCATGAGAGTAAATCTGGACCAGTCTGGAGTGGTCAGAGAAAGTACCCTTCTTTGCATATGTGGGTCTGCTGTTCTAAATTGAAGAATCTGCATGCCAAATTACAGTATATTCTCAGATATTTTTTTAGTGCCTTGTTTTTTATTCTTTCATTGTTTTTAAAGAATACTCTCTGTACAATTATGGCTGTTTGTATGAGCTGTGATGAAACTTACAGAGACTGAAGATGATGTTTCTAAGTAGTTAGTTGCAAAAAACTACATCTTCATTTCCAAGTTTACTATCATGCCTGATATAGAGTTCAGAATAATAAGATTTATTTTGAAATTTATATTTAAATTTAAATGAACCAAAGAACAACCATAAATTGTATTAATTTTCATTTGTATTATTTATCATTCAGAATATAATGGAATAGTCATTGCATGTGGGATTGAGAAGTAAAAGTAAACAATGTACTCACGTGATCTTGCATTTCGGACCATTTTCACACAACAGCCATTGCATGTCATCAGTGGTGGTTGATCACGTGGCAGGGCTGTGTAGTTGAAAGGATCCTTGCAGCGAATATCCGTCCAACTGTCACATTCGTAGCAGTATATGGACCGAGCTAAGGACATCATGTTAGTTCATATATTTATACAAGCTTGTGTGAAAGTGACACAGAGGTGTGTTCACTGCATGTTTAATAACCCAGTTAGACAATGCATGTCATTACAGTAAGTAATCCTACGTATAATTTGTTTTGCTTTATTCAGTTTTTCTTGAAACAAGTCAACTTAAAAAATTTGGAATTTGTTTAATAATTCAAATCATTATATGACTCGTATCTAATTATACACTATTGTCATAATGGACCTATAGATTTTACATTTTCAATTGTTACATGTTCAAAGTTCAAGCAATAGTATTGCTTTTGCTGCTGATTGCTTTGAAGCTTGTTGTGCAGTGGGCCTCAATGATTATTGTGAAAATTCTAGTCTGGTTCATATTTTATCTACTTTCTAAGTTATTAGTGTCTCATTCTTGAAATTATTACTCCAAGTTTACTATGAAATGTTCTCCTTTAAAAGTATTGCAGCATTAATCACTAGGAGGCAAAAGAGAAGTTGATAACATTCAATCTGAATCATTCTAGACTGTTTAAGAAATATAGAGATTGTGTTTACTGGACATTTTTAGCTCATCATATAATCCAGCTAAGTTGCTTTCATTGCCTTAATTTAGAACTTTTTAGTTATATTGGGATGAACTGGTAGTTCTCAGCTGATGCTAGTCTGTTGCCGGACCGTGGACGGGAAGTGTCAGAAGCGTGTAAATATGTAGGAAGCCATATAGTATTTGCAAGTCTGCTCCATTAATTTCTCTTTTCTTTAAAATGAGTTTTTTACAGGCACATCATAAAAGATATTAGATAAAATCTTAATTAAAATACTATTTACAATTCTGTTATTTAATTATTTTTACCATTTTACAGCATAATGTTATTAAATATAAGTTAATTATCTTTCTAATATATTTTAAAATATCTTGAATTCCTCAGGTTAAAAAAGAAATCATTTATTAGTAATCTGTTAACTACATCTATGTTAGTATTAATGTACACATTCTACTCACTCTGGCATTCCTCTTCAGTTAGTGACACAGCTGCTAGGATTATCACTGCAGTTGGTGATGATCAAGTGGGAAAGACAACACACATTTCAGTCTACATACGTTCACAATTAAATATATTGGAAAAGATATGCTGGAGCTCGCCATATCTGCTTGATCTTGAAATGTATAGATGGTATAACTACTTTATTATCTGCTTGGTAGTCAATATAGATCTTTCACAATAAGCCGAAGGTCATAAAAGGTGAAGATTCTTAATATCAATTTTTGTATAGTGAGGCAGGTGGGCAGCTTAATTTTTATGGTGTGTGTGTGTATTTTGTCCTGATAGTGCAGTGTTATGTTATGGTGAGGATACAGAATAAATATAACTTGTCTGCATTTTGCATCAAATTTGTCTTACTAGGCTATGAGAAATAAAACTGGAATAAAGACTTTAACGTCAAGCAGAAAGTACTGTTCTATCTTCTAACAGAATGAGTTTGTGCTATTGATGGCAGAAACTTGTTTAGCTCCAGCGTACCTTGTCTTAATAGGGATTAAGTCTGGTATTACAGAGTTTTTACATAACAAACAAGCATTAAGACTTGTTACAGGATCTCAACTCCAACTTGTAAGCTTAATCTCAAACACATTAATCTTATTAACATGTCATTTCCCTTACTGCCATAAGGAACACTTTTGCTCTGATGGGATTAATTATTTCTCCATTTCGTGGTTTACACAGTTTCTCTGTGCCTTGAAAGTTGTATACTACTAATGGATGTGCAGCATTACAGCAGACACCAGTGTCCACCATCCTGGCATCAAGATATGACATGAGTAACTGCCACGGCAGTATACAAAATGTATTCACATTTCATTTTTGTGGGCTGGAGAGTTGGGGGTGTTAGAAAATTTGGTTAAAATGGTGTTAACTTTTATGTCGTCACAGATCTTTGTGAAATTCACTCCTGCCATCATCTCAAAATACAAATTAGTATAAATACAGCTACACTGTTATTAATCACATATTTTATGCTAATTTCTTTGAAATTTGGGTGAGAAGAATACCAAAGAACTGAATGATGGGAGATGAAAGTGATCCTAGAACATATTGCAGGTTTCCCTTCATAAAACACTAATGCTGTTGAATGTAGCAGCCCACATTTAATATTGTCATAAAACACAAAACTTATCCACAATGTAACAGTTTTACATGAAAACAGATGGCTCAGTTTCCTTAAATAATGAGTAATGTACCAATAAAGTTTATTATGTGCACTTCTTTGGTGACTTTTCTGTGTTAAGAAGTTTGATAACAAAGACAACCCATGTTGCTGCTGTGTAGAACACTAATGGTTTTTGTCTTCATTGTTACGCTTGGGCTGCACATTTGGTTTTGTGTAATGTATCTGTCATATAAATTGATAATAATAAAAACATAAAACTAAACATCACTGGTGAGTAGTTAGCACTCCTGCTTCATACCCAGTAGCTCCCAGGTGTAAATATATACCCAGAGACTAGCTATGCTGTCTGAGATTTGGCCTTCCCGGCAAATGCGGGGATAGTACCTTAAGGTAGGTCGTGACTGTTTCTTTCTATTCATTATTCCTGTCATTTGATGTGGGGTATTGTTGGCATTGTTAAATAAATGAAGAATAAGTAAATAAAAACATGGAAGTATTATGGTACTATTTTATGGTGTAGGGGTCCGCAGTGGCCGCGCGATCTGAGGCATGGGCCTCATGCCGCTTGGTCGCTGGGACCGTGGGTTCGAATCCAACTCAAGCCATGGATGTTTGTCCACGTTTTTCTGTGTTGTTCTGTCCTGTGTATGGGTAGATGCCTTGCGATGGACCGATCCCTCGTCCAAGGAGTCCTACCAAATATCTATAGGTGAAGCCAACGAAAAGTTGGGACCCGCAGTGCTCAGGCACTTGAGGATCGGGTCGTTCCCATTATCCAGTATCCCAGTATTTTATGGTGTGGCTTGCAGGAAAGATTGGAGGTCTGCACTAAAAAGTTTAAACACTTTATTTAAGGCTAACACTAGAGAAGTATGTTATGAAGATTAATGGATTCAGCCAGCTAAAGGTGATTAAGAACTGTGTTCCATAAGAAATGGAATTTTTTTATCTTCTGTGTAACAGTTGACTCTGTAACATGTAGCTAATGAGTTAATTCAATAATTAGTTCTGTGTGTAGAGTATGTAAATTCTGATACTGTATTTTGGTGTTGCAATAGTCTTTCAATAGAACTGGCATAGCTCAGTCAGTGTCTGACCGCAGATTGGATGACGGATTAAATCCTTGGCACAGGAAAAGGGTTTTTCCTCTGTGTTCAGACCAGCTCTGGGGCCCATACAAACTCCTTTTCAATAGGTACCAGGGGTCTTTTACCTGTGGCCATAGCATGATGCTGACTACTCACCCCCATCTAGTGCTGAGGCCAAGAATGAGTAGGAGCTATAACACCTCTCCCCCCAAACACTCCCATGGCATGTAGTGGGGCAACTCTACTTTAGTAGTATTTTAGTACAAGATCTATGATTAGTGTCATGTTAAAACTGAGTTGAGAAATTAAATACAGAGTTAAAAGTAGGCAATTTATTATAGTGAATTTACAAATAATTATATGCAACAGTAGGAATAGGAAGCTTGAGATTAAACTAAATTTAGTATTCAACATATGGCAATGAAGAAGCAAGCTCACCAAACAGGAGGGTAAACATTTAGTTGAGGAGTGGTACTTACGGGGGAAACATTCCCCAGTTGTGTACGAGATAGATGCTAGCAGAAAAACTGCGAACAGAACAAAAATACCACAAAAATACCAAATTTAAAGGAATGGAAAAACAGAGGATAATGTACTATAATAAACTGAAGAATATAGGAGATTTGTAGAATATATGAATTAGGTACTAAAATGAAAATAGCTGATTACAGCCATATCAGTCCTGAAGATTGTAAGGTTCTTTCAGAGCACAGCATTATGTGCATTTCTTGGTTAGTGTCTACCTATACAGGTTTTATACTGAGAAGTCTATTAGGATAAAATTTAAAGTGAAGAGATGGTTCAGCCAGTTATTAGAAAATCAAGACAGGGAAGACCTGGCAAGAAGTCATGAAGTGAGGACAGCTTTTCAACCATCGACGTGTATAAAATGGAAACAGTGGTAGAAGAAAAATATATGGAGGTTTTAACTTTATAGATTAATCAATCAATGGCATATCGATACAGGGAAGTCTGTGATAAGGACCAGGTGTTCTATCGTATTTTGAGGTGACGTAGTTTAACATTATCGATATTAAGCGAATTTCCGGTTTTATTGATCGATGATGTGTATTAGGTTACATACCAGTTAGACGGCTGCTTCACTAAATAGTAGTCGTATGTGCTTCAGTTCGATGTTTGAACTGTAAATTTACAATCGTTTCAACTTTAGGTGACGATTCAGATTGAATTAATATTCCAACTCAACTTAGAAATTTGTATTCCGAGAAAATAAATTATAATCACATACGTATTTATTTGTATAGACTAAAACCTCTTCATCGAAATGTGAATCATTTGACGTAGGCAGATTTACCTAAATATAGTGTTACCATCCGTGAAGTACGTAAATCTACGTGTTCAGTTATAAGATAAAGAACTGCTATGATAAACTTCATTTTGTCAGTGAAAGGTTTGCCTTCTATTGCTAAAAGTTTTGAGATAAACATTCATTCATAGTTTTACAGAGCAGCCTTGTATTGCACGGTTGCGGATATCGACTGGCACTGCGATTTGGCAATTCTTGCTGTGGTGATTTTGTGGAGGGTAGACCATTTAATGTTGAGTTATACGAAACAATTATGTTTATTCGTTGATTTAACGGCATTAACACATCAGATTATAAACTATCGAATGATTAGTGAATTGGTAGAGTGTTTGGAAGAATCCATTGTAGCTAATACAAACTACTGAATTTCAATAAAGGTGCAGAGAAAAAGTACGGGAAAGCTAATTCAGGGTTAATGGTTGTAAAACGATGATTTAACCGAAATCAGGAGCGCTTTCGATTCGGTTGAGCTTGGCTATTTACGAAAGAAAGCGGTCGTGTCATATTTTAAATGATTATCCCAGGTTGAGAAAAAACCCACGAACTACGTAAAATAGACTGTGTTGTGATCGAAATTTGGTTCAGACAAGTTCACTGTATCAATACGTGTGAAATGTATTTAAAAAGTTGCCTGTTAGCTGTACAGTGGCTTCTTCAGGAAAGTGATCAATTAAAATACAACTGTGATAGTGTAATGTTAGTAGGTCAAGTGTGCAATGAATGGACATTCTGTGTGGTGGTTCAGAGTAGTACATTCAGATGAATACCAGGAGACAGCAATGAAAGGTCAGTCAATTGTCCTTATTAATGCTTGCTGAAGCTGGCATTTATGTTTATGCATGGTCCTTAAAGTTTGAATTATGAAAAATTATCGTGAAATCGATAAGCGACCTTGTTCTCTTTATTTTCTTGCCAATTTTACGAGGAACGGTTAACGCATTTTAACTTCGGAACGACTGTTAGAGCTTCCGGTTATTACACTAGAGGTCGCTAGAAGTCGATTCCTTTGTATGCCAGGAGCTGTCTCGTAACGGGAGAGAGATTCACAGCCGGTTCGGTTTAAGGTCAGAAATATATTTCTGCGCAGTGTTGTGGGTGGTATATAGATGCAGTAAAATCTTGTTTAACACGAAACTCAAACTGGAATTGATTGCACTGTTTAAAACCGACTCCTGGTTCTTGGTACAAGAAACCATTTGAAGATGACTGCCTTCTGGCATTGTTCCGTATAGTCTTGTAGAAACTGGCCGGCATTTCATTGTTGCTTAATGCCTCCATTATCAGGCGCAACATGCCATGAGACAGTTATTTTCATAATCTTCACCGTGAGAAGCTGAAATCTCAAAGAGATATAAATCTCATTAAATCTACAACGTTCTTTTAGTCAGTTCTCTTTTACAATTTCAGAGGTTCTTTCTGTATTTGTCTGTCTAAGCCTACATTCGGTGGAAGATCGGCCAACTGCAATTCCTCTACCTACGAGGACTGCAAAGGAAAACATGGGGAAGTATCCGCGGGGTTCGAACTCGCAGTCATGTACAGGAGAGCTTTAGACTGCCACTGTCACTGAAATTAGCATCTTTAGCGTATTCGAAACATTTCTGGACGTGCTATATGTTTTACGAAACGGAATGTAAATAGTTTAAACCATTCAGTGTGTAGGTAGACATGTCTGTTTTTAGATTCGTCAACAACAGAATTTATTGCTATGTGCAGGTTAACCAGACGCCCGGGTATTTCCGAGACAGTTGTGGGTTCATGTAGAGTGAGGAAGTGATCTTAATTTCTGGAGCTATCAGTCTGGATATTGATAACTGATAACATGAACAATAGCACTGTCAGAGTTTTACGGTTTTTAAATTAGATTACATTCTTTTATGCCTAATCCTATTAACAAGTATAGACGATATAATACAAAGAGATTTTTCTTTATTCGAAATTTTAAATACTAGTTAAAGTATGTAAGACTGAAAATCTCGCTGACTCATGTCATTTTACACTTGGTTTGCATGTGGTACTTAACCTATTCCTTTTAATTTCGAACTTCGTTATTCTTCCTGAGGTTTATTGCCGTCAGAAAGTCCTTCAGTTAGGCAGTGTCCTGAGCACATTCCAGCTTATATCGTCCTTCTGTAGTTCTGTAATGGATATCAATATTTTCCTTCTACAAATCTCATACGTTTCTGAAGTGGTGATTTCTTCCGTCAGAATTTCGGGTGCAATCTTCTTGACTTAGTCACTCTGTGAGGGTCTTCATGATTTACTTCGTCCCTACCTATGCGTAAAACTGTACACTTAGTTTACTTTGTTCTGGCAGCCTTTTTTAAAGGGAGAGGCGAAATTTTAAACTAGTTCTAGTTATAGACTTAGGCCTCTATATTTGTCTCTAGATTTTTAGAAATGGTTCAATGTAATTAACTCAACTATTAATAAGTTTCTGTAAAGCAAAGGCAAATTTATTCCTGTGCTTAACTAAGCACCACAGGGGGGTTGAAGTATAGCTCCATCTGTTCTTTCTTAACTTTGCTTCTTGATGGAGGTGGGTGGTTATCCTCACGCTGGTACCGCTTTACTCTCGATGAGAGACTCCATTCCCATCGGAGAGGTGGTTTGGAAGCGTTGGCTAAGACAAAAATTCGTGTTCCTTTTGGGAATGGAACCCAGGTAATCTAGCATTGAGGGTGTAATTCTATACTCCGATCTGGCCACTGTGCTCACTCACCACTAGAAGTGTCACAAACAACTGCAAGTTACACGATAAGATGTCGGGGGATTTTAGGCGCGTTCCAATGGCGTGTTTATTGAAACAGATCAGTGTGCATGTAACAGCTCCAGAAAGTCTGAAAGGATATGACACTGTATGTTGGAGGAGCTATTCACATGTCGGCTGCACGGCTATAACGGGTACATTGTGTGAAATCCACCATGCGTTTCTGTGCGTGAAGTGACTGGGTGATGAATCCCAAGACTCGAATTCCCACACTGTTCTGGCTAACACGCCAAAATTGTCACGCTGTTCCTACATTTCATGACTTGGAAACTTACCTACTTATCCAATAAAGAAACCATCACTGTTGCATTAAAAATGTAATATCAGAATGTCAGAATATCTCTCCGTATTATTAAAGTATACAACTGTGAAGACATTTATTTAGACCACACGCATTACGCATCTGTCTGAGAAATCGTTGAATTTAGTGGCGCAGATGACAGACGTTAGATGTCAGATTACTGCAAAAGAAAATCATCGGAATTTGTTTATAAACCTGCCCTGTGCATTCGCCAAACAGAGGAAACCACAAATAAACATTTGCTTTCTTATGAAACACATCTGAACCTATTAAATCTTGTCGCTCAATTTCATATGTGCCCTTGGCGAAATTTGATACTTTATTTTGAACATACTGTATACACTAATCGAGCTGCAGTTGGAACGAATACGAAAGTCCCGCAGTCTCTTTAGAAACTGGTCTATTTAAATATTTTTAGAAATTAAGTAGGTCGTATAGGTATTTTTGAGTTAGTAACCTAAGTTTACATTATTTTAATACGATGAACCTCTTGTGACATGTAACAAAATTTAATTTTCACACATATTTTTTAGGGTTATCTGGATTATGTATTGATATCGATACTCGAAGTAAAAACGCCATATGTGTTAAATTGTTCTTTTGGGCTTTGTTCATCGTCTAGATGTTATAAAATTACTGCGATTCGGGAGTTGGTTCTCCTTTTGTCTTCAGGAAAAAGGAGAGGTAAATCTGCCTGTTAGGCCTCCTGGCTAAGCCAGTCTCAAACCTGGTCCACGAGACCCCCATCCTCCTTTTACCAGATGGCGGAAGTAGAACCAATTTCTGAAATATTATTTGATGTTATCTTTATGATGGACAAAGTCAATAAGAAGAGTTTAACACAGTGTGTCGCACCATCGCCAGAAACTATCGAACTTTGACCTTAAGCGTTATTTTCAAAACTGAGTGCGAAAGTAACTTTGTCTTGATACATCCTTCAGTGTCACATAAAAATAAAGAATCCTTCTCGTGAGTAACTGTGTTACCAAATGGCTTTAAACCCAAAATTGAAGTTCCAAGATTCAAGATTATTCATAATTTCAAAAATTGAAATCGCCATGACATATCAACGACACTTATTGTTGCCATCCCTTTTTTAGAGTATTTCCTGTCTGTTTTAATTTGAAAAGTACGATTAGCAAAAGAATGAAAAATCTGCACGCACATTTTAGCGTTTTAGTTACAGTTATATGATTATATGATATGCTAATCATATTTGAATCTGGAAACAAGTGCAGAGATGAAAATTTGGTTGCAACCCGATAAAAGGGTCTATTAACAAGACTTACCACCCAATAAGTTCTTAACATTTCTTTGAAAGCGCCAAATAGGTTGGAGGAGTATAGTGCTTAAAGACTTTTAAATAAAGTTTAAAACTTACAGTTCTATATACACACACAAGATGAAGTAATTAGTTGAAATATCTGATAATACAGTTAAGCAATAATTGCATTCTGAAATTCTTCTTACCTAGAGTGGTCCAGCAAAACATATAGGCTATACGTAAGAGTATGTAGAACACTGAACACACGATGAGTAACAAAACACCGCAGCACAAGAAAGTGTTTCAGTCTTCCAGGACTCATAACAAACACACAGTAACAATATTGCACTATATGGCCACGTGATTTCACAAAATAGAAACCTGTTTGTATTTCATAATATTTCGTGTTTTTATCAAGTATCGTTCATTAACCATTTCTCTCTGTAACAAATCAGTTGACCTGAAACTTGACAGTATATCATAAAAAATAGTTTAATTTCATGTTAAAATTGTAGACAGTGTTTGCATAGGACAGAAGTAAAAGAAGATACAGTTAATGTTTGTGTAACATAATTAATCTGGCCCTTATGTAATTTTAAACCATTTTAGACATATTCTTCCCCCAGAAATTGAACATGTTGCGAGGTGCCAATATGAATTATGTTACTACAATGTGGTGTGTTATAACATGTAACAGTTGTGAAAAGTAAAATGTAACATTTACTTTTATTAACTAATAGACTTCTTCGGATTAGGATGTTTAATGACGTGACCGAATAAATCACTTCCTGCAAGGCTAAAGCGTTGCTTTATTTTTCGTAATAAGATTATGGCGGTAGTTTAAAGCGCCTCCACACTACGAACTGACACCGCTCCAATAATAGCCGCGTAAAAACATTCAATATTGCTCTCTAAAATCGAATCACTCGATGCCCTTTTCACGCAGCTTCAATCTCATCAGAAAGACCTTATTTTCATTATTGTTTTCAGACTCTTTAGTAATAGACGTTTACGGTAGGCCTATATTATATCATGAAGGAGGAGAAACTGATTTTCACAGACGTTATATTGTAAATGGTTATTTCGTTGTTACGTTACTTAAAGTATCAACGTTTCCTGTTATTTCATCCCATTTTTGCTTCGAATTGCTTATTTTTATGCAACACAGCATAACTTGTATAATTTATACGTTGTAGGATAATGTATTTCCCGATTTGTGAAGAATAAATTATTTTAATTTATTATTTATGCTGAGGAATATGGATACCGAATATCCATCTATATATCTCTTTTACGAGCTTACATATTTCATGATTTTTATTAATGTTTACAGTAACAAAATCATTCTTTGATTTCATTATAACAAACTAAATTCAACTTTAAACAAATTCTTGCACTGTGACACTGGCTGTTTTGACAATGATAGAAACGCGACATTTGATCTTAAAATAGTTATCGATGGTATTCAGAGTAAAAACTAAATCAGCTGGTACTTTCATATGACACAAAGAAACAATCGAAAAGAATTCTTTGTATTCGTGGCACCATATCGATAATAAAGAGAACGTATGAAGTGTGTACAGTTCTATTTCGTGTTTGACATCTCGGTTATGAATTGTTTGTGATGACTTTCTCCTGCTTGTGAGATCAGTCATTTGTCACATGTAATTTCACTACTGGAACCACAGACGTCCACTTTTTCCGCACTAAGGAAGACAACTGAGCATGCAGACAAGAATTACGTCATTTTGATGGTACAGCGCCAGCTTCTAGCACTGCCCTCTTGTACGTCCAATTAAAAATAACACTCCGAAATTCGAACGTTACACTTGAGCCTAGGTCAAGTAAGATTTGTGCGAATTTAATAACTATTGAAGGTCTATCTGTCGCTTACGACTGTACAAGTATGTAATTAACTAGATGGCTTCCTTCATCGATTAGATTTGAGCACGTTATTTTATGTTATGGGAAAAAAGAATACGGTAGCCATCGATCTGTCTTTCCGTCTGCCTGTCTATGTGTTCTGTTGCTGATCATCGGATTTTAATTTACTTAAATGAAAATGTTATTAAGTGAAATAATGATCAGGTTACGTCCGTCGGCCTGTCTGACCGCAAACTTTATTTCGGAAATCACATAACGCATTTAGATTAAATTTAATACGGAAAGTCAAAGTTGTAAGTTGTCCGTCGAATGTAACTTGTTCCGTATTGGCCGCTTATATTATATTATCTACTTTACATAAATCTAAACTACAACTTTTTTATTTCGTGAAAACGGCTTATGATAACCAAGAAATAAGTACATTGTATAAAACACATCTGGTGAGATATACGAATTTTACACAAAATAATAAACAACATGGAATTTATTTCACAGCATGCAAAGAAACTACCATTACTGCTCTACTCTTGATTGCCTGTGTGGAAAATAGGTTTCTGTCTGCAATAAAAGCATTCGGAAACTTAAGTACACGTTGAAAATCTAATCACAATAATACGATGTTTCTCTAGACCATTATCACGATTTAAAAAAAATCATACTATTTTAATCGAGTATATCTAAACTGAATTTTATTACTGGAGAGGTGTTTCTTTTCGCCCATTTCTGTCTTTGTCAGCTAAACCTAAATAGACTCAAGAGACTTATTTTTGCCCCCTGTCATTCTGCTAAAATACGTATTAGCTACATTTAGAGAGCTGATAGTAAGTATCTGACGGACGGCATAAATATCGCCCTATCTGCATTTTTATCCTATTCTACGTATTTAATAAGGAAAGTGAGACTCATTGCATCATAAATTTGGTGCATTGGTGCCCCTCCAGTATCAAGTTTGAACCAAGTGCGAAAATTACGACTATTGGAAGCTACCATGGTAACCATGTTAGCCCACCTAACACTTTTAAAAACGAAAAAGTAAAAGTCTTCTGTCTTACTCTCGTGGTTCAGTGGTACTCCATAGATTGGAGCACAGCAGGAAATGTCACATTAAATGTCAGCTCCGACCAGGCGCTCGCGTCGAGCGCTAAACTCATCTAGCTTATTAACAACGCTTGTCTGGCTGGACACATCGAATTTTGCACGTAATGCAGCTTGCCGTTGTGTGATTGTGAACCGCGCATGCCCTTGTTTCTCGTCTATGTTTATTTCCGCACTGTACATATACTGGATACACTGTAGTTACTTTGCCTTGAATGTAAAAGCATTAGGATCTTCGAAGTGTCAGAGGAAAAGACTACTTACACTATACTGGCACACAGAAACATAGTCCACGTGCACAAAAAGCAGAATTAATTAGGGACTATGAAAGTGCTTTGAACCTTGGAAGTATTAACTTGGCGAGATAATTATATTCTAGGTAAAATATATTCTCAAGTCCTACTTACTGTGAAAAGATAGTTAACGATTAAAACATTCGTGATTTATTATCTTAGTATGGCTTGCCCAACTTGATATAACCGTATAAAGGAAAGAAGCCATAAGTTATCCCCAGATCTTATCATAATTAGGGTAATAAAAACAACACTAGTAATAATATGTTATAGCTCTAATAACATATTATTACATAGTATGTTGTGTTATACAAAGTACTTTGGATAATTTAATGCCTTAAAAATTTACTGTCTATTTTAATATTAGCCTGTTTTGAACAAGACAACAATTCTGATGGATTGAGTTTTGATGTAGAACAGCAAGTGTTCAGTGTCAAGTATGCTACATGTTTTAAAATATAATTTTAATATTGTAGTCCTGAATAGCTGTATTTATTTATTTTTTAAATTTCTTAAAGCTGAAAATTTTAAATTGGACTTGTGATGCGTTTAATCTCGGATAACGATGTTAGTTTTAGGATTAGCTGTTTTTTTCTCATTACTGCTGGAAATGCTGTCCTTCAATCCAAGTAATATGCTTTCACTTTTACTTCGTCCTATACAAATAAGGAAGTCGGAAATTTGATATGTGAAGCTGTAATACTGCAGTAAAATTTTCCGGGACAGTGGAGCCACCGAGACAGTGAAATATTTAAAGAAGTCGGTTTACACATGGAGTTAACTAAGCCTCGGGCAGCAGATCCCCGGGGATTCGTCGCTACGAATACTTAATCGATTAGCCTGCAAAACACACCTCATTAAATACCCGCAACATTTATTTTAAGCATATTTATATCTAACGAACGCAATGAGAATTTTCTACTCTTAGGCATTGTTGTATATAGCGTGATAATCTTTGCGACATTAACCTACATTTGTACCTGAAATAAATGAAAATCTAAGCCAGTGTGGCATACCAAATCACAGATAACGTTTTCGAAAAATGTGTTTAGGCTACTCCGATTCGGCGAACACGTTTCGTTCACTATTGTTTCTCTTGTTCACTTCACGTTCAGCAAGAGACGTAGCTGAACTCTTTGTTCTCGAAACTTGCTCCTGTCAGCTGTTCTTGTATAGAAGTGCACACGAGTGTCATATGGTCGGTGAAAATTGGAACAGAACTTCGTTTTAGATTGTCGTTCCTATTTTTAGCGGTTGTTTCAGCTTCCGTGTAGATGGAAGCACACTCGACTGACGACTTGAATCGAACCTGTGACTGGACGCTAGCCAACACTAGAGCCACTTCTTACATAAGAATAACTTACTCCTTCACGCTACATTATATCATAGGTCACAGTGATGTACTCAGTCTGTTTATGATCAATATGCCATTTATCGGCATATCGTTGACGAAATATCGATATTCTATATACACCAGCTAAAATATCGAAAATATCGATGAAAAGAATGTTCTTTAACGAAAAACTAAAAATTTCATACAAAAGAAACTGTTCAGATATACTAAATGTAAATACAGATCATTACTAAAATGTGTGTGATATTATTTTTGTCACGAAATAAAGAACTTGAACTATTTCATAAAAATTAAAGATGCCGGTTTTGGGACATATCGTATCTGAATGTAGATATATCTGATATATCGACTAGTGAGTATCGATTCAAATATATCGATATTAAGCTAAAATATCTATATATCGTGTGCATCCCCCGTCACAAATTCAGTTGATTGTCGCTAGAAACAATGCCCAAATTTAGGGTAAATTTTATTCCACGAGGATTTGGAATTTAGTTTTATTATTATTTCCCTCTTGAGTTTTTTACGCACTCCTTTCCAAAATAATTGTAAGCATAGAAGACGAGAAACTGCGAAAAAAGACACTCAACGGAAACAGAAGGTTCTGAATAGATTGCAGAAAGAGTATTTTGCAGTAGGCATTGAAATATGATAATTAGGTGAGATTTGAGATCCTCGTTACGACGAGTATAGACGGCTGTCTACTGGGATATTGCACCGTATAGTCTGGTAGAAGTTTACCACTGAGGTCCTTGCTCACTCATCGCCCTGATGATAGAGGCATTAAGGACCTCTGGAACGTTGGTAAACTCTACCAGACTACATGACGCTACAAACCCAGAAGACAGCCATCTTCCTACTCACCGCCGTGTGAACCTAAAATTCTGCTATTTTTTATTTAGTTTAGCCCTTGTTGTTTGAGGTTATTATGAAATGTAAAATAGAGAACACATCTTCATATTACCCTGACCTTTATTTAATATTTCTTAATATACCAATAAAGTTTCCAACTACCACTTTTGTTAAAAGATATATTTCCAGTTACCGTCTAATTATAATTTTGTCTTGAACTTCGTTCACTAGACATTAACAAGACACGTAGGCCTAAGTCCTTCTTACGCCAAATATAGACTATTGACTTCAGAGAATTGTAACATGTCTTCTGTGACCTTCACTTCATCACTTATTAAGAAGAAATAAACGTAATAAATTTATTCCAATGTTTTTTCTCTCTCTTGAACTTCCTTGATGGAAAGGAGTTGTTAAAGGAAGATCCACTTGCTTTAGGTTTTTGTGAATTGGAAGGACTGTGTAGATGAATTTTATGTAGCCAACTTTACAACAGATTTCATTCTACTACACTCGCCCCTTTCTTCAAGATTTGGAACGTGAACCTCATATTTTACAATATTTAGTATTTATTTTATCCCTAATAATTTGGCATTTTTTAACGTCTAGATGAATATTAAAATTACAAATAACAGAACCTTCACATTTCCTAACTCTGATTAATGAATTATTACAAATGCGGCGTACAAAAAACAGTTTTTAAAATATCTTTGACTCTCTACTAGCTCCACTGAACGTAACATGAAGACTTATTTTACATATTTGTAATGCTGTGATATCCTTGCAATACGTACTGTTGAAAGTGCGAGCAGTTAGACATGCAGGGAATCGTTAGGTAATAAGATTATCAGGATACCGACCTGGAACAGGAATTGTCCAGCGCATTATTCTGGGCGTTCCGCTTGTTTCCCCGATTCCCTACGCTCTTCTTTATGGCAGCATCATTCCTGGGAGAAACACAACAAGAGAGAAAAAGCAGAGTCAAAACAAACAGTCCGTTTTTAGTTTCCTAACTAAATAAATTTTTATATCTAAGCCGGATGGACACATTTTGACTTTACTCTAATAGTAACATGGATCTAGGTCCTTAGATAGTCTATTGCCGAACGCTTTTATGGAGTGGTTGCACTGCCTCTTCGCATGAAACCGTGCAAAAAAAAATTCAGTTTAACAGCGATAACTAGTGAGCCATGGAAGGTATCAACAGGTACGCAAATTTGTATATGGAAACAGGTCATTAACATATTTACAGGTTGTATTTTAAATATTATTTGTAAGTAAAAAATTACAAACACGGTAACGATGCGAAAATGTGAGATTATATCTGACAAGTTTGACGTAAGCACAATTTCCGTATAATAAGATCTTTAAAAAAGGTGATAATGATACAATTATGTAACAACTACAAATAATAATTTGAATTTGACTGTGTTAATTAAGTCATTTTCTACCACTACATGACGTGTCATGAGAGCCGGCGAGCCGGC
>NW_019059994.1:389256-399384 GCF_000696155.1 Zootermopsis nevadensis | reverse complement strand
CCCATTGATCATCTTGTTTTGTTGGCCATCGCAGTTCTGTCTGCCCAGTACACTTTCCACCAAACTCAATGCTGCAGTTTGTCCCATATTAGATGGAATGACTGTTATGTATTTTTTATTTTCAGCGGACCAGACTCCTACACCAACCCGCTTCATTCGTAACTGTGAAGAAGTTGGCCTGTTTCAAGACTTACAGAATGTCAATCCATTTGAGGAAACTTTCCGCAAAGCTGTTGAAGCTGCAAAGACTGGAGTAGGATCCTTGCATGAGGTAAAGGTTCCTGCTGCATAGACTGAACAAATCAGCCAAGTACATAATGAGACTGATAATAATAGTTTATACATTATTGTTATTTATTTATAAATTTTAAGAAAGCATGTGGTTTGTTTAGGAGAGAAGTATTGCATAAAATTCTCCATGAATCTAGTATATCTGTGAGACTAGTTAGTTGAGTCCATTTATTCATGTGCTTGACAACATTGAAATAGCTACATGGCAATAACAACAGTAATAAAAACAGTAACAACAATGATAGTAATAATAGTAGTAATAATGTTGATGCCTACAGTTTTGGGCAGCAGCAGTGATATACCACTTTTTCATTTTCACTGACAGATGTGCACAGCGATTTGTGCCAAGTATCTTTGTTGGTTGGAATTGGCCAGTTAGGGTGCATAACTAACCACCTTGCCATGCAGACATATGTGGAGATGGAAGTATAGCTTCACACATTCTTGAGATGTATTCTTACTGAGGACTATTTAATGAAGCAGCTACGTCACTTAACTCTTCACCTTTCTTGGTCTTGTTTGTTGATAAGATATCCATTATATTTGCTCAGGTTGTTTTGTCTGTAACAAGTTATTGAACTCAGTAATCTGAGATTGATAATTTTCAGACATTGTTGTGTGTTTATAATGTGGCTATATTTTTGGCAGTGATTTGTATTTGTGATCCAGATGTGGGTGAATGATGGTTGCCATGTTATATCTACAGAAGTAATAAGGCTTGTCTTCAGTTACATATTATCCAGTTTTATGTTCACTGGTTGTACCACAGCAGCTAAACTTATCTACAAGAAAGTTTTCTTTAAAATGTATGTACTTCTGGTGTTTATTAATACCAGTAACCTTATTGTGTATTGCAACTTTGAGGCCCTTTGTCTTGTCAAAAAGTCTGCTTAAGCCATGTTAGATGCATTAATAACATCTTTATTTGTTCATTGTTGGTAAGTTTCATGCAGAATGTTTTGTTTTCACAAACTACTGTTTATTTTTTGTATTATCATTAGATCACTTATTACTGTTGTTGTCGCCATCACCATAATTGTTATAATGCCTGATGTTGTTATTCTGGGTTGTAACATCATGTGGACCCAGAACAACAACATTGACATCATCATTGCTGTGAAAACCTCAGATCTCATCATATGCTTGTAAGATGCCACTGGTGTGTATAATAGAATTAAAGCAAGTTTATAATTACACAGGTGGATTCCTTGAGTGTACCCACAGGAAATGATGATACACTTCACACACCACACGTGTTCCCCCACATTATAGAAGATACAACTTCAAACAGCAGTTCAGTTTACAAGTCTGTGACTGCTTCTTTTATTTCATCTACATCAGTCATTACTGAAAATGGAAGAAAGAAGCCAAGGTAGAGGGCTGCTAGATTTATGTTATGAATAGATGATTTATAATAAATTTTTGCTAGATTTGCTTTACATTGAAATCAGGTAATTAATTTCAGCAAAGTAACTTGAAACAAGATTAGAAAAACTTATTACCTTCCACAGAAATTGTCCATATGTATTGGCAAAATTGTGAAAAGTTCAAAGCTGTATTTAATGTAGTTTTCAAGCTGTGTAATTTGCATGTTTATAACGTGTTTGCTTGCTGAATTGAACCTTGTTACTCTTAAAATCATTACTGTTTGTGTGCCTACATTTTTCAGTCTATGCAGTGATGACAGTACGTCCCAAAGTCCACGACACGAGCTGGATCCATTGCTGCATCCTACGTCGACAACTGAAGATGGCGAGTGCCACAGAGAGATAATTACAGGACACATACTGAAGGAGAGGAGGGTTGTTGTGGAACTTGGTAGCAGTACAAAGGTTGTGCGGCAGGAAGCAGACACTTCAGAGCACCAGGAGAAAACTTCCAGTCAGATCATGTAAGTTAGGTGAGAACATACCTTTAAATGCATATAGGACAGAATGCTCTTTCATGAGTAATTTTTATGGCCTGACATTTTTCAGGTATTATATTTTATTTTCAGCGTACATTGTGGTTTGGGTAATGACATTCCTACTTCATGTTCAGAATGTACTAGGTTTGAATATTGACAGAGGGTCTAGCTAGCCTGATTTTCCATAATCAGTCCTGTCATCTGTTATGACACATGAGAAAGCTCTTCCTTCACTTTCATTACTCACGATCGCCCAGTATTTCACTTGATGCGTATGTAGTTGACACAGTATGATTAACTAATATGGTTGTGCAGATTGTTTACAAACATAGCGTGGATTGCAGGTGCTATTTAGCTTCAAGTGTACAATAATCTAGAAAGGACTGATAGGAAGTTCAATATAATACCTGAAATGTTAAATAGATTTAATTACAATTACATACACATGACACGTTATTAGCAATATGATGAGTCATTTACATTTGGCATCTTTTTCTTTCTAGTAAATTCAGGTGTAGTTGATGGTGAGGGTTTTAGAACTACACAGTTATGAAAGTGTAAAAGGTATGGACAGAAAACACCAGTCATTGACTGAATAATATATATTGTTCATGTTTATTCCAGAACTGACAACACAGGAAGTAAAAGTGGGCTGGGAATTGGCACTTTGAGCACAGAACCACCAGAAGTAGTATCATCACAAACTTTGTCAAGTGCTGGTGGTAACACTGTACAGCTCTTACTGCGAATGCCTGATGGTAAACTCCTGCAATTGTCTGCCCTGCCAGTGGAACATGTTACGCCTTCAGGAGCAAATCAACTTGTGCAACCATCACAGGTATGTTATCATTACTTCTATAGTCAGATTTTAGGCTTAGAAAATGTTATGTAATTTTTCATCCATTTTCATGCATGCGCATGTAATTTGTTTTATTAATAGAATAAGTTCATTTGGTGTGTGATTTCCATTGTAATGAAATTACATTTTCCCGTAAGACTAAGAAGTTAAAAATCACATAACAATTAGTATCTTTCATGCTACCATTTTTGTCATGTTTGAATTGATCTGCATGGTAATCAAAGTTACAGCAAGTAACATTTCTTTAGAAGAGCAGTATATATGTTTCTGTTTGTGTCCTATTAAACTATACACTGGAGTAGTTCTTTCCTTAGATATTTAAAAACAAATTTTTTCAGGCTTTGGAATATTTCCAAAGTTATTATAAGTGTAAATGACTACTGTTTTGGATTTGAGGTTGAGTCTGAAGATGGCTGTCTTTTGGGTTGTTGCACCATGTAGTCTGGTAGAAGGCCCTCAGTGCCCTGATGATGGAGGCAGCAAGGACCTCTGAAACAGAAAACTTCTACCAGACTACATGGCTCAACAACCCAGAAGACAGCCATCTTTATGCTACTGTATTCCTTACATAGCAATATCTTGTTTCATAGGTGGAATCACAACCAGGACCAATGCAGAATGCAGCAGTGGTACTTACCACCACACGTCCTGCAGCTGTTGCAACAACAGTACCAGTAGTCCGACTAGAAAAAAACAAATACCCCACCCCTACTGTGAAAACATCATCAGCGCCAGTAAAACAACCTGCAGGCCTATCACTTGCCAAACTTGTACGTATTAATTTGTAGCTTACTCTGAATTGACCCTCTTTGTTGTTTTGGTTTATGTCTGACTGACTTTTCTCGCCTCAGGAGTGATTAATTATTACACAAGTAGAAAAAGATGAAATAAAATGTTGGTTTAAATTATCATAATGATAATATTGGTCCCACCTTGTAAGTTCATGCATTCACAATTTTGTTCTTAGTAAGTGTATGAATTAAAATATCCAAGGTTAGTGTAACCTCCAGTTGCATAATGCTTCAAATACCATGTAGATAGCCATACAAGTTCTGTTGAATTTTTGATTTGAACTCTTCAAATATAAAACATTTATATTTCCTGTCATCACTGGCTTGGTTTTTTCTTTCTCCTCTGCCACCAGGGGTACTTACATAGAGGAACCCAGAATATCAGATATCTTTGAATTGTTATAATCATGTTTGGTGGTAGATTTAATACAAAGCAATAAAGACTGGAACTCAAAAGAGTGGGTAAGGAGGGATCAGCTGGACACATACCACATAAGGCCTCAGTATTCATATAGGCATAGAATACACACTTCTGGCATACTTCTGTATACTATGTAGGGTTTACATATGCAGTACACAATTATGTTCATTTTTCATTGATTGTAGAGACTGAAGCAGACACTTATAAGCAATAACCGAACTCATGCAACCAACAAAGAATCACCACCAAAACAATCCTCAGCGAAAGTAAGTGCAGTTTCTTGTTCTTAGATCGTATAAATAATTTATCTTTATTATTTGTGGTTTATTTAATAATCCTGTCAGTAGCTCAAATTGTATAGAAGCACATGATATGATAACACAATTTAAGGTACTATCCAGCATTTTCTTGGAGGGACTGAGGGACACCATGCAAGCCAGTCAGGATTACCTGTCTCTGGGCTGATTTGAAACTAGGATCTCTTGAATATAAGTAGAAGAGCTAAAAACTTGGCTGAAACATGTTTGTGTGTGTGTGAACTTTTAAAAGGAATGAAATTCTAGGTATTTAACCATTGCTGTCTAAATTTGACAGACTATTTTAAATGTGATTTGTACATCAAACTGGGAAGATTTAACTGAATGGTAGATGGCTGAGCTTGTATTCAAGAAGTGCCAGATTCAGATCTCAAATTATTGGAGTTTCTCATGATTTACTCTAGTCTCCATTTTAATGCCAAGATAGTTCCGACAAATAGGTCAGAACTGCTACCTTCCATGTCTCTTCCAACTCACCATTCATAATGATCCTACCACCAAACATAACGTATGCATTTAGTACAGTGTCATCAAAGAAATCAATAAATGTATGAGGTCTCCATCAGGTATCAGTGCCTAAAGTTAGAAAGACAGTTCCTGATGTGTGTGGCACAAGTCCTGTTAGTGCAGCACCAGCAAGGAGAGCTTCTTCATCCAGTGGTGGTGAAGATCCAGGGAAAAAACGACAGAAGTTCCTGGAGAGAAACAGGTATATATTGTCAGGATTGTAGAGTAATGGATTTAGCTCTTAGCATTCAAGTATTTTAACACATTAATGGCAGGGTGTAAGTATATGTAGGGCTGAATATCTTAACAGGGGTTACACAAGCAAGGTTGTAGACAGGGCAATACACCATCGTCATGCAATTCAGTGTATTTGTCTTTGGTAAGTGAAGTCCATTTCCAGAGCCATTGTTGTATTTCCCGCCCTGTAAACAAGTTGTGGCTGCTGTAGTTAGGCCATAAGTGATATGTTTGAATTTTGACCATTCTGACACTTTAACACAGCTTTTTGAGCTCAGGAAAACAGTTTACTTTCTGCTTAAAACATAATTAATTTTGTTTGTAAATATGTAGCTAGAACTTAAAATTAATTTTGTACCAGATGGTTTGAGTTCATACTTTATGCCGTGAGTATTTTTCATACGACATATTTTTGAGAAATTTGGTGAAGTTCAATTTAAATGCAAGTATAGATTATAGTTAACTAATACATAAAATATAACTTTTATTATGACACTCTGGTACTAATTTTTATCATAATCAATAAAGTGCATTGGGAGATAAGACTGATGGTCATTTTTCCATTGCCTTCTGCATTATGTATGAATAAAACCTCACTGAAAAATACATTTCATACATTTAAATTCATACAGAGCTGCTGCAATGAGGTGCCGAGAAAAACGAAAAACATGGATTCAAGAACTAGAGAGGAGCTCAGAGGAGATGTTGACAACGAATCAGCAGCTGCAGTTAGAAGTAGCAACGTTGCGAAGAGAGGTAGCAGACCTGAAGACTCTCTTACTTGCACATAAAGACTGTCCCATTACCCAGGCCATGACACAAGGTTAGTTGAAATTGTAACAAATTTCATTTTTTCTGGGCAGATTCAGTGCAATTAATGATGGAGTGAAATGTTTAGAAAATAAATGCTAAGTAAAATATTACTATATTTATGTGAATGTAAGCTGAGTGCATATAAGCAATGCCTGACTTTTAAAAAATAAATCAAATGTAATTCATAAGGTGCTTCAAAACTTTTAAATTAATTTTCCCTCAAATACAAGTGATATGAAATGAAATGTACTGTGTTTCTAGGATCCAGTGTTCCATCACCATCTGGTTCACAGCCATTGCAGCCCCAAATTATTGCTCTTCCAGTCACAAACAGCATACTGCCATCAGCACATACTACCACATCTACTTCATTGCTCCAGCAACATCTTACAACAGCTCCTCAAGGTCAACTGATTCTTGTTAATGGATCTACTAATCTGAAAAGAGGCTGCAGTGAGCCTATTCTTACTCCAAGAAAGAAACTGACAGCTAATCAAGCATCACCACTTATCCGTCAGGCACTTCTCCTCCCTTCAACTCAAGCTGAGAGTATTCAAGTTATAAATAGTGGTGCAGTGAAAACAGTAACAACCATGAACAAGAATTCTCAGGGTGGTAGTATGGCAGTGCAGTCTGGAGTTCTTGTCACAAATCCAGTCATAACAACAGGAAATCAGTTGTCCATTTCAGCTGTCATTCAGAACTCAAACTATCAGCAGACATTCATTGTCCCAAAAATATGTTTGCCAGCTTCTGTTACACCAGTTGTCACAGATGTTGACAGAATCATTCAAGGGAATCAAACTCTGATTACTGATGCTGGTATTCAGAGAAAAATGGGTGATGTAAGTGATAATGAAGTAGGAACCAATGTGATAAAAATTAATCCAAATGTAATGCGGAAATCAACTGACAGTGTAATCACAGGAGATTTAACAGCAGACATACATGCAACTAGTGATCAAGACAGTGACATTGAAATTATTGCTGAAGTTCAGTCGTGTAATGATAGTAGGTGAGAATTAATTGCCACGATTTCTTAGCATAAAGATTTATTCATTACATTACTGTTTTGTAGTGTATATTATAGACTATTTATTATTTACGTATGAGAGAGAAATATTGGCATATTTTTTTACAGTTAGGTTTTAAAATCTTTAAATAATTTTTATTTAATAAAAATGATATTTTATTGTTAATTAGCCTGGTGCAAGAGTCATAAAATTTCTTTCTTGATCTGTGATTTACAGAACTGCTCAACCTCCCAGTCATGCCATTACACCCTGTGAGCATTATTAAGAAATACTGTAAAATCATTATTATAACAAGTATACTTGTTGGTATTAGTGCTTAACTAAAACAAAAAAACATGCTGTAGTGATGTTAGCACTAAACTTATATCAAGATACAATCTTATTCTGGTCATGTTCTGTATAGTTTAGCCTTGTACATGGTGGTTAATTTTCAGGAATTGCATAGCAGTACCATATATTACCACCAGAAACTGAAACACTTCCTCTGGCAGGATAGGAATTTGAATCACCCATAATCCTGGCAGCACATAGAATTTATTTCTAATTTAGATATTTTATTTGCATAATATCAGAAAAAGAATTCAATTATAACTGAACATAAACCAACAAGATGAATATAAATTCGTCATACATTTATAAAAGTATTACATTTTTACAGAATAAGATCTGTATAAATATTCACATTGATTTAGATATCTTATTTATTTAGTATTTTTCCCTGAAGCAGTACTTTACGTTATAGTACATTGTTTCATCTGTACATAATAAGTGACCAAATGTTTCTGAAGTATGTATATGGTAATGTTTCTTTCTTTGTGGACTGTACAATACCTGTATATGATTCTGGAGTACCTCACAGATTGGCTACATACAAGTAGAGTATACTGATCAGGTATCTGAGATTTTAGGTTCTCACAGCTGTGAAGATGATATGGCCCTCTGCCATATGACACTTTGTGGCCTTTTTTTACTGGCAGTTTCCAACATTTTGGAGGAAATAGGATTTGAGACTTTCGCGGCAAGTAAAATCAATATAATCTTCTCAGGCAATCTGCCGTGGCAACTGGTTACCATAGTAAACCAACCTTTCAGGAATCAACTCTGTCCCCATAATCAGGGTTTTGATGTGACTGGATACCTTGAAAGTCACCTGAAGATTTTATTGATTTTGGAGGAACATATCACTTCCATCTTCAACCTGGAGGCAGATGTTTCTCTGAGCTTCTGGGTTACGATTCTGTCTAGTCTTGTAGGTGGTTAACAATGTTCTATCGAAGTGTTCATATAATTCATTACTTGATCATTTCATGATCATACTCATTGTTTGGTAGCCTTTCTGGGAATGGGTCTGAGAGCTATCCTGGAAATCAGTGTATTAAAATTCTATTTATATGAACAAAATTGTAATATATATCAGTTATCTTGCACTAAGCTTGTTATATTGGTTTCATATAAGAACAGTTTTTATTGCATATCCATGTTTTGTATCCTGTGGAGTATATTTTAAATGGTTGCCTTACAGCTTCTTTTACCAATATGTTATGTCATCAAATAAATCATATGTCACATGTAACATTCTCTTTCTTCAGCTTGAAGTTCTTTGGCATGTGTTTTCTGTTATGATGAACAATGCCACAACTGTTTTTTTTTAAATATTAATCTATGAACAATTTATGGCTGAAACCCTCCACTAGCAAAGTGTTGTTCAAAATGTTATAGCAGCAGCCTTTACTTATTGTAATTCTTTTAGGTATGTCTTAGCAGAAAGCTATCCCTTCCTTGTATTTCATACTCATCAGAAGCAATATTTTATGTAGGGGGAAAGACTGATTACTGAGGTACTATTCAAAAACTCATTGCAGCTTCTCAGTTTTTTTTGTTCTTGCTATACCCTCATGTGGATGTATAGTAGGAGTTTGATGAGCTGAAGGAAAGTAAAAAAATATGCATGAATCATACTGGGCTCCATTCTTATATTTGAGCTTGAGTCTGTTTCATTCTTCAGAGTTATTTTCTTAGAAACACTGTAAAGTATAAAAGGAACGTATATCTTGGTAACTGTCAACACATCTGTATGAATGTAATAACACTACTGTGGGGTCAGATTTTTTGCTTTGTCATCACAGATCCTTCACTTGGTCAGTATTATTGTACATTTCTCATCAGCAGTAATATGAATGTTAGAATTGCCACAGCAAACCAGTGACATGTACACTTGACTGATAATCAGTCATTAAGATAAGTGAAACATTTATTAATATTTATTTTATTTGTGTCATTTTTCTGTAAATACAATCTCACAAAGTGGATTATTTCAAATATTTCATAATGTACATATATAATTCTTTTGCAGTCTTTTATTACATACTCCCACCTCATTTAAAGTATTGTTACAGATGTAATTATGTAATCTAAGGTATTAGAAACTTATGTTTTTTATCAGTACTGACTATTTGTTTTGTAAAATAAAAATATATGTTTATACTGGAATGTTGTACTTCAATTTATTTCCTTACATGCCCCAGTATGGGTCTATAAGTGCAGTCAAATTTTTGAAGGCATTTAGGCTCATTGATTAGAAAATGTTTATTATCATAGATAACATTATTTTCAGAAGGATCTATACAGTGGTAAGCAAACTATACAATTGCTTTGTGTTTGTCTTACAAATTTATGAATAAGGTTATATTTATATATTGTTTTTTTCTTAGGTTGCTTAATAATAATTACTGCAAGGGCTATTCAGAATCATATGAGAAAGATAATGGACAGCAAAATGCACAGGATGGTGGAGGAAGAATTTTCATCCCATGTTAAGGTATTATATTAGCATTCTTCTGGTAGGAATTAAATCCTTAAAGGACTTACAGTACTTGTGAGGCAACATGCTAGCATGTACTTGTTTGTGGCTTGGAAAACAAAACTGAAATTGTGGTTTATGTTACATGGTCA
>NW_019059994.1:360842-389185 GCF_000696155.1 Zootermopsis nevadensis | reverse complement strand
ATCATTTCCAGTAAGGAACACAAATACCAGGATAACAGAAAGTGAAAAGTGCACCAGTTTTCCCTGCACTGCTTTATTTTTGACTTATCCAGTCTGTTTCTTAAAGCCTTAAAAACTTTTTAAATTTTACTAATTCTCTCAGTTTCAAACAGTGGATCTTTTGTCCATGGGCAAGAAAGGAGAGACACCTATTCTGTTGGATCTGATTTGTGTTTAGCTCAGTCTACCAAATCAGGCATCTCCCACCTCTTTTTTACTTCAAGATGACGTAAGAGCCATCTATTCAAACTTGGTGACTTCTTAATGTTTTAATATTTATTAAGCTTAAAAGAAGCCAATGGATAAAGTTGCAAATAAAGAAGGCAGTAATATAATAGCATCACCAAAGACATTCTGAGAAAAATCATTCATCTCTTGTCTGTTGAGTGAGAATGGTACGGCTATCTTTATATGAATTAAATAAACTACAAATACAAAAATAAATTAAATGCACTTTGAAAATATGTGGATTCGAAGCACAGATTTCAATTCCTATTATTTTCTGTGTAAATCTGAATAGGGACGTACTGAAGCGGGTTGACATCTGGAGTGCAGTTCGCAGTTAAGGTTCTGTCATGAGCACTTGTATTCAATGGTTCCTGCAACTCTTTATCTCTCTTACCTTACCACGTGTTGCTCTGTATGATAGACCATGGCCAATGTAGAAAGAGTCGTGGTAATGTGTGTATAGTGTTTGGTGTTTAACTTTATTAATATGATTTGACATCCATTTGTTGCAGGGAAATTGCATGCGTTATTTTACTGTTATTTCTGTTTTTCCCGTTTGTTCCAAAAGTAAGTATTTTTCAACTTACTTACTTGTGGTTTGCTCGGCCTGACTATTACAATTAGCCATGTTTCCTTGATATCGTGATGTTTTAATTGGTAGCGGAGGTCACCTACATCACGAAAGAACAGAATATATAAAAGTGAATAATTTAGAGGCTAGTGTTGATTATGTGTTCCTAAGGTGTTTCCAGAACGAAAACGTTGTGAGGTAATTTAATGTCGACGCTGTTTATAATGCATATACTTCTAAGTAAAGAAGTAAACATTTGATGAATAACTGCCCTCATGTAGCCAATCAGCGTTTTGTTAATGTAAGTCTGGTGTATGATGTCAGACTATATTCTAGGAAGGATTCATTTGTAGCATTTCTCTGTGTATAGCCAGTGTAAGAGAGAATTGTAACCTTACAAACAAAGTAATTTTGTACTGCTGTATATTTTTCATACAACCCAAGTAACTCAACATGAGTTTCTGGAAGACATTATCATGCCTGAAATCACCTTGTGAGATTCTAAACAGGAGAAGTTTGTCAGCATCAACAGCTCTGAGGGACCAACATAAGTAAGTTCATTCTGATTTTAATTGTTTTATAGTGTGTAACAACAAGAATAAAATAACCTAAGTGTAATGGTGCTAAGTATACTCCCTATTTCTTTCATCTTTGCAGTATACAGTTTGTCATAGTCAAGATGCAGTTTTCAGGCTTCCCTGTTTTGGAATAGTTGATGCTACAAACATGAAATTAAAGATAAACTGTGAAAGAGTAAATTTTTTTCCTGAAATTAAGTGTGAATTCCATTCACCACTTCCTACATATCTGATCAATTAATTAATAACAGCCCAGAGGAAAATCATCTGTGCAAGTGTTCACAGTTGATGGAGGGAGTGAGTGATTCAGTCATTTCTATTAGTTGTAATTGTTTTGTTATAGCTGTAGACTGTTGGTTGTGGGTGGTGGAGCTGGAGGATGCAGTATTGCTGCCAAATATGCTTCTAAACTTGGGAAGAACAGAGTCATTATTATTGATCCAGCTGATGTAAGTTATTGTATAAGTTGTATGAGTTACTGCTGCAGTGGATTATCCATCAGAATAAATACTCATAGGTACAAGGGCAAGTAAATATTTCATTATCATCAATTGTTATTTCATGTGTGTAGGTCATCCTTCATTATTCTCTGTCCCCTTATATGTGCTCCTCTTGTTGCTGTATCCTGTCACTCTAATCACATTTGTAATCTTCAGTTCTTGAACTTTCTACCTTGTCCTTGTTCTGTCCTAAGGTCATTATTCAGTATTTTAATTTTTTACTACTTCATAGAACTTCGTAAAAAATCTCTAAGCTTCTGTCCCCCCAAAAAAGCTTTTTTCATAGTATTTTTATTCTTGGTTGACAATGTCTCTACATCTCTCTTAGTCCATTTCCAAGTTTACATTCAAAATATGTGCAGGGTGGGTTCTGTAGTCAAAGACAAACAAAAAATTCTGTGTAAATGCAAGTCTGCTTTTGTTTTCACACACTGGAATTACCATAAGTAGTGGAAGAAAATACTGTTTCTCAACTAATACCTTTTTCATGTTTCCTTTTGATAAATATTGTGCATCATCTCATTGAGTACATACTTTATGATTGATTATATTATATTTATAATAGGCCAATAGGAAATTTTTGGCAACTGAAGTTGTTTATTATGTCCTCAGTTTTTAATTGTGAATGTTTATCAGTAATTAGGACATATCATTTATTCGATCTCTTTGTTCATTCTGTTTAAAAGAACTAGAGTATGGTGCTAACAGCCCAGTTTTGTTTTACAGCGTTATTTGAAGTGATCACTGTTGAGTTGTGCTATGAAAAACAATTCATGATAGAGTGTTAGATGAAGCTATGAAAACTGTAATTTATCCTAAATCAAGACTCCTAAGTTTCACAAGTTTTAATGACTAAGTGGAGAGCAAACACAGTGGTGTTGTACATGACACTTAAAATATTTACAGTTTGTTTATTAGCTTGATGCTTAGATTCATTCTGCTGCTGTATTACTATGTGAACTAAGTGAACTACTGTGTTAACTCTGCACGCAAATCAGAAACTGTAGAATTAGGAATAAACTGTTATTCTTCACTGTTGTAGCGACACTATTATCAAGCAATGTTCACAATGATCGGTGGTGGAATGAAGAAATTAAACCAGTCTTACAAACCAATGGAAGATGTTCTGCCTAAACAGGCTTTGTGGCTTAAGGACAAAGTCACTGAAATAGACCCCAAGAAGAATGAAGTGACCACTGAAAAAGGAGATATAGTGCAGTATGATTACATGGTTGTTGCTACTGGTATAGAGCTGGACTTCACTAAGGTGAGAGAGGCCATAAACACAGTCACCTGCATTGTAATTTAGGAATTGAAATCTTTCTCATTTATTTTATTAATGAGAACTTTTGCTATCTGCCTAACCCCTTCTCCTTCATTAAGCATAATCACATTTAATTGGAGAAGAATGAGATTTGACATTTGATTAGGTTATTTGAAAATTCTCATGGATTAAACTGAAGCTCCATGCCTTTAGAACCCTGGAAAGATATCTGAAACTTGTATACAGAATTACAATTTTATAATTAGAAATATGTACAAAGTTTGGATTGGAAAGCCTGAAGGGGAGAGCATAGTGTCGGCTTCTCAAAAAGAACTGTGCTCCATGGAGTTAGTTTAAGTTAGTTAATTTATTAGTATTGCAGCATAGGATTGTGAATGGAACACTTTAAGTGCCATAAAATTAGATTAATACCTTTTTTATGTTTCAGATTCCAGGTCTATTAGAGGGTCTCAAGGATCATAGGAGTGGTGTATGTTCTAACTACTCTCCATTGTATGTTACAAAAACATATGGCTGCATACAGCGCTTGGACAGTGGCAATGCAATCTTCACATATCCTAATTCACCTGTTAAGTGTGCAGGGGCTCCCCAGAAGATTGCTTACATCACAGCAGACTACCTGCAACGGGTATAATTCTCCAAACACTTTGTTTCTTAGATATGTGTTGTCATTATCTCTGTTTTTATTATTATTATCATCATTATTATATTATATAATATATTATATTGTTATTATGTTATATTATTGTTAGTTTTATTGAACCTGAGTTTCAGATTGTGCAGGTTGGCTCTTGTATTTGCATATAATTTTTATTTGATATTTCTAGTATAGAGCAGAAAGAAGGAAGAATGATAAGAAGGTCTTACATAGTGTGAAAATAAAATATTCTGCTTTATTGCTTATAGTTCTTACATATGTGACATTCTCAGTAATAATTTGTTGGCAATTATCACTCTTGCAACTTTCTAATGTGTAATGACATTGATAGAAAGAAGCAAAGATGTTGAAAGTATGCATTAGAGAAAATCTGGTTTTGTGAGTGAAACTATGTCTCTCACTCTTAAGGAAGAACATAGATTGAGGGTGTCTGAGAACAGTGTGGTGAGTGTAGTAGTTAGGTTTGAGATGGAGGATGTGGAAAGAAGCTTGAAAAAGTAATATAATGTGGAGCTTCGTAATCTGTACTTTTCACCAAATATATTATTAGGTTTGTAAGATCAAGGAGGATGAGATTTGTGGAGAGATGAAAAATGCATACGGAATGTTGGAAAATGTATCTAAAATTAGGCAATGACTTCATTGTTCCATATTCTTTTCACTTCATTATTCATTAATCATCCAATGCAATGTAGTTTGAGTTACTGACAGCATTCCAAAGTAAACCATAAAGAAGTAAGTGTGATGAAGGTGTGTAAGTCACAATTTTAGTTGCTATGAAAGATTTGAGTCTCGTATATTCAGTGAATTATAATTATTGGACACAGAAAAGATTTAAACAGCTACTTTTATCAGGATTTGAGACTTTTGCGGTGAGTACAGTCAATAAAATCTTCTCAGGCAATCAGCCGCGTCAACTGGTACCGCAGTAAACCAACGTTTCGGGAACCAGTTGACGCGGCTGATTGCCCGAGAAGATTTTATTGGTTTACTTTTATCAGTTTTATAAAGTTTTAATGAATATGAACACATGATGTAGCTCTTTTGTACACTTTATTAAAACATAATCAGTTGTAAGATGATTCTGTATAATATTTGATGTATATATAATTAATTGTAAGCAGATCAGTATACATGTTTGTAAATGCTTTAAGAATCTTGAAGACAGTTTTCAAGTCAATAATTGTTTCTAGCTTACTCTAACTCTTTACATTTTCTTGATGCTGTTTTGTTATAATGACAGTTGACAAACTTCAGCACCACTTTTTTATGTAAATAAAAGCCAATGAAGACTAGCCTTAAGACCAAGGAAACTCACCCTGTTCAGAATAGCCTTTGTCATGTCTTAGATATGAAGTGAGCACATCCAGAATACAAGTCAAGATGGCAATGACCTATCTTGGGTGATGCTGTATAGTAATTCTACATTATAATTATAGAATTTGATTGATATTTCTGTATCAGAAAACTTATTTTATTTCAGAATGGTAGACGGAATGTGAACGTGTTATACAATACAGCACTGCCAGTTATATTCAAAGCTCCAAAATATGCCACTTCTCTGTGGAAAGTGGCTGAGAAGAAGAGAGTAAAAGTAAATTTGAATGTTGACTTGGTAGAAGTACGACCAGACAAAAAACAAGCTGTGTTTAAATCTTTATCTAAACCAGATGAAACATTTGTTCAAGAGGTGAGTTTCAGTCACTGATTAAGTTCTTGGTTTTAGAAGGACTCATTTCATGTCAATTCAGCCATCTCTTTTGTTGGCCATGCAAGTTTGGCTGTTTATTTTTTCCTGGATTCAATATAATTTATCAACATGTAGAATAAAGGAATTAATTTTATCCATTTATTCATAGCTGTGACTGGTTGCTAAATGTACAAAACACAGTAAATAACGATGAAAACTTTATGAAAATTTATAAATGTATTTCATTGTAACAACTGTACAGAAAATGGGTAGATGATTTGAATACTATTTGTACTATAATTCTTCATAGATATAAAAATAAATATAGATTAATCTGAATAATGAGATACTGAATCAGTTGTTTCATAATTGGTATTGGACTTTTAAATTTAATTTTTATTTCCGACTGATCTTCAATAGGTTGTTTTGTGAAAGAAATTTCACAGTTGTACTAGTTTCTCTTCACTGTTTTCAGTATCCTCAGAATTCAGATTTTGAAAAATCACAGATGTGATTATCCTCTGTCCTGTCTTTTCTCTGAGAGATAATAATATGGTGTGCATGTAAAGTTATAGTGTTTTTCTGTTGTTTAACATACAGTACCAGATGTTGCATGTCTGCCCTCACCACTGTCCAACACCAGTGATAGCCAAAAACAAGGAATTGTCAGACTCTGTGGGCTTCCTTAACATTGATAAAGGCACTCTGCAACACATCAAGTACCCCAACATTTTTGGCATTGGAGATTGTACAACCCTTCCCACCTCAAAGACTGGAGCAGCAGTTGGTATGGAAACTATACATTTTTTTCCATTTATTACATAAGACCAGGAAAACTGGAGTAAGGAACCTCAAAACTGTGTGTGTTTTAATACTGAAGAATATCCATACAATTTGATTGTTAAACCAAGTCAGATGGTGATAATGTTCTGATGATCATTACATTTCTTGAGAAAAGAATTATGTAATGTAAATGTTAAAATGACAAGTCAGTTACTCCCCATATATTATACTGGCCAGTTTTTGTCACTGATAAAACCATTTCCTGAAGATGGAGAGACAGTCAGCTCTGAAATTATCAGAGTTTTATTTGTATTGACATGGCTGATTTTGGAAGACTTCAGATCTTAGTGTTTCGGAAGAACCGCCAATTCTCTACGTTATATAGAGGTTTGTAAGGTGGAGAGTGAGGTATGAGGTTTATCAGAATCAAAAGTGTCACTGTTGGTCTTCTGTGTTGTATCATTGTGTGGACTTGTAGACAGTGAACAAAATTTGAGAGGAAAATGCTTCCTGCACCTTCAGGGCTGATGAGGGTGGCATTACAATCCAGAATACCAACATCAGCAAGGTAGAGAGAGATTTTACTGCATTGTGTTTCAAAATTACTCTTCGAGTTTCATAGCATTTAGTACATAGAATTTTAATTTAATGAGATTATATTGCAATTGCTTTAGCTGGTCAATTGGGTGTGCTACGAAGAAATCTGTCGGCAGCATTGGAAGGGAAGACTCCAACAGCAATTTACGATGGATACACATCGTGCCCTCTGGTAACAGGATATGGAAGCTGTATCATGGCAGAGTTTGACTATGACACAAACCCCCTAGAGACCTTCCCATTTGACCAGGGTGTAGAGAGACGCACCATGTTCCACATGAAAAAGGATGTAATGCCAATACTGTACTTCAATCTGATGTTGAGGTAAGTGCAGTAATCTAAAGACACACATGTTTTAAAGTATCCACATGTATTTGAAATTTGGTTTTTCCTTGCTTTTATGTGAATCATTATATCCATTTGAAGAAAATAGATTTATTAATGTTAGTTACCGGTGTACTTGTTTAACTGTTGCAAAGTGATCACAAAATATTTATAATGGAAATAACAAATAAAATTTTGTTTTAATCTTTTGAATGCTGTAAGCCTTACATAAGATATCTTCGTTAGAAGCACTGTTTCTTCTGATCTGGATTTATTTGTTGTTTCAGAAGACCATAGATTAATCCAGTGTTAAATCAAATTTTATTTTCTCTTAATTTCTCTGTGAATCTTAATTTATTACTGGCATTCCTATATATTTCAATTTTGCAACATTTTAAAATGATTTATTAGCTACTACTACCTATATATTATATTTTTATTGGCATAAAGTACTTTTAGTGATACAGAAAAAAAATTCACTTCATAAAGCAAAAGTCAATGTTCCTGCCTTAACACTGAATGGCTTTTAACCTGTTCTTGACTATATCTTCTACTGTGGTTGATGATAATCTGTTGATCAAGTGGGTTGCAGTAGGGAGCACATTCAGTTTGCGTTATTCATGTGTATTATAACTGAAAATTAATTACATTTATTCTGTTTGGCCCCGTTTCCACTTTTTATAATTCATTATGGCCTAGTATTCAAAAGTGTTGGAGGATTATTATGTAGTGAAACTGGAAATTCAGATCATGCCTTGTCCTTTTTGTTTGTGAAGCTGTAGTTTTGTGTCTCTGTTGTTGGAAAGTAAAAGGTCTTCTAACCCTCTTGTTTGGAAAACAAGGAATGGATGTCAGTAGTGACCATTTATCCCGTGATTTCTAGTAAGGTTTGTAATAAAAGTATGATACATGTAACCTAAAAACTACAAAGGCAGTAAAGTGATTTTTTGTTTGTTTACAGAGGTCTCTGGGAGGGTCCTGGTATTTTCCGCAAAATAATGCACTTTGGATTTTCAAAGTAAAAGTTCTTCATTTGAACAGGACACTCTGACAATAATATATTTTGGTGTACAAGAAAGAGCTTCTGTTTTTTTCCAGATCAACGTCTGTGTTCACTTGTGTAGATATTGCAATGTGATACGCCTTACAGATTTTGTTAGTCATGCTTATTGAAGTACAACAGTTCTGGCAGTCACAAAGTTCTGAGTTCAATAATTTGTTTACATAGCCAGATCTGGCATATTTTGACAGCATCATCTGATTTCTTGTCCATAGGTTTTTGCTGGAGTTCATTGTATAACTTAAGCTTTCAGGTGAGAGCAGTGTTGAATGGTTTGGTGTTAACCAACATTTTGACAGGTGGAAAATGGTAGCTGCAGTGTTTACCTAAATGTTGGTTAACATCATATGTTGGACGTGGCTCTCACCCTAAAGCTCATCTGAATATGGAGCAAAAATTTACCCCTCAGATTAATCTTGATTCTTCCTTTTCTTGTTTCTGATATACAAGCAAAACAAAAATTGCGTGATTGGGATTCTAAGGTGAGGGGAATATTGCAAGTGGTCTCATATGGGTATATTTATGGTTGTTAAGACTTTGATGTGTGCTGTACAGCATTTTCACCCATATTACAGATACCTTGCAGTGTGTTTTTGGAAAAGAATATGACATATATTAATACAGGGAGGACTGTTCTTCTGTGTGGTATATGTACATATTGAACAGTGGGTTAAAGTTCAAGCTTTTCATATTGTTAATATATCCCTTCCAAAAATTATGTTTATTGGTGAAATAGACACCATCCAGGAGTACATATTTTTGTGAAACAAGTAAATTTGTAAAGTAAGTGCAAAGCCTGGTTACTGAATTCTAAAATATTGTTTTCAGAGATTGCTTTGTATCAGTATTGGAAAATGCCAATTGAAAATGAAGTGGGAAATTCTTTAGTTCTAACCAGTATATCACATTCAAGTGTTTGTACCATATACCAGTAATACATACAGACATAATATTCCTTGAATTGTGAGTAACATTCATGATGGTTATGTTTGGCGTATGTCAGTGAAATGCAATGGTCATGCTGTGGACTTTGATGTATGTTTTGAATTCATTTAATTGTGACAGGCTGGTATGTAAAATATTGTACTTTATGAGTTTAGAGGTATAATTTGGAATCTATTATATTTAATATGATTTTTTAGTACGTTAAAACTGGTTCAGCAAATGTTTTTTATCTTGGGTTATTTCAGAGTTACTTGAAGATTTTTAAGTATAGTATATATGTTCTGGTTTGAGGAATTATAATTCCTTGGCTTACTGGCATTTTTTCTTGTGTGAAAGTTGCGGATATGTGAATAATATATGGAAAATTCAGTATTATTGCTTGTTACACATCATTTGTAATAAATTACAGTAACTGAAAAAGATGGTTTTATGTAATCGAAACATTTTTCATCCATGTTTACCACCCTCATCTCTCCAAATGTTTATGAATAATAGAGCAACGCACTCCTTTCGGAGTGCTTTCTCTAATTATTACAGTCAACTTTTTACGTCCAACTCCACCCTTGCAAATCTTCATCTTAAAATCGATCATAAAGTTAGTTTTCGTAATCGTAATATATCGAATGAGTAGTATGACTTGAATGAGTAGTATTATTAGTATCAGTTTACCTTGTTGGTGTTGGTACTTCAAGTAGTTGATAATGTCTTCTTTCACTTTTCTTCATTTCTTAAATAGGTCTGATGTTTTAGTTCTTTACGTTGCTGTTCGGAGGCCAACTGTCAGTCAAATCTTCATTTTCAAGAATGCGATGTGCTGCTTCTGGAGCAGTGATCACGCGACTGTCTTGGTAGTTGGGTGATCTCGTCGTTGTGAAGCGTTATTTGTTGACATTGTTGATTGATGACGTAATTTATTGACAACAATGTCGATTAAACAAATATCTGTTGACATTGTTGATTGATGACGTAATTTATTGACAACAATGTCGATTAAACAAATATCTGTTGACATTGTTGATTGATGACGTAATTTATTGACAACAATGTCGATTAAACAAATATCTGTTGACATTGTTGATTGATGACGTAATTTATTGACAACAATGTCGATTAAACAAATATCTGTTGACATTGTTGATTGATGACGTAATTTATTGACAACAATGTCGATTAAACAAATATCTGTTGACATTGTTGATGACGTCATTTTTTGACGACGACGACAAATTACGTATCTACCTATGATGCAGTCTCTCTCCCTCTATAGTTTACTCATAAAGTGGTCCAGTACATTTCAGTCAAGGAATTCTGGATTAATTGATTAAGAGGAAGTGTTTGTACTGTGACGTGTTGCCTGTTTATTGGCATTGTTGTGTTACCTAAGAAACAGATAACTAAACTGTTTATTTACATTGTTGTGTTTGTTGACTGCTGTAAACAGTCGGCTTTCAAAGAGTGTGAAGAGAGCTGAGCTGTGAATCGCACGTAGGAAAATTGTGTTGTAGACGAGATAATTTTGTGTTGTAAAGAAACGTTTTAGTTGTGATTAAATTGATCATTGGTGGAGGGCATCGTGGTCTCTTATAATTGAACCAAATTTACAGTCGGATCGGATTCAAGGCAGCAGACCCCAAAAATCAAGGTCAACCCACGTTACAGTACTTACTGAAAACTTTCTCATGATGAATGTGAGTACAGTGCTAATGATTATACCAGTTTACATTTACTTGTTTTCAAAAGCATTTCTCTGTAGTAACAGGGACTAAGTTTGTAAAGGCAGGATTTCAGTTCCTTGTGGTGGTGGTTATAAAGATGACTGTCATGTGGGATATTTCACCATGTGCATCAGATGGAAGGAGTAAGCGCCTCTGAAATGTAGGTCACTATCGACTAGACTACACGACACAATATTTCGGAGACAGTCATCTTCAAATTTGTAATATTAACTATTCCTGTGTTATGAATGGGGCGGTGAAGTGGGTGAACAAGTTGGATGATAGTTGTTGCCGACAGAGCCCTTGGCGAAAGCTGTTGGAGTAGTTTCTTATGAACTTTACCGCCAAATTGTTTTCTAGTAGTTTTATCATCGATGTGGATAGATGGCAATATATGTGTGCATGCGCCACTAAGTTGCCAACTTACACATTACATTGCAAGAAGGAATGTTGTTATGTAGACGTCGTTGTGTTATCTGTGAATACGTTCGTTTCGTTAAGTTGTGTTTCCTCCACGTACTGTATTTTGTTATGACTGATGAATGTTCAGATTAGCAGACCTTTTCGAACGTTTTAAATAGGGTATTTCATATTGTTTGGATTCAATTATTTATAGGTTATATATTGTGTTTAATTGATATCCGTATAATACAATTGACGTCGCTTATGCGAACATGGAAGGCCTTCTGCTTGTAAGTTTAAGTTTGGTATTTGTATATATGGTTTATGACTTAAAATAGGTCACTATATATCTTTCGATTTTTGCTGTGAGTAGTAGCAGTATACAAGTTGATTAATACATGTTGAATGCTGCTGTTCTTTCCTACAGGAACCGACATTATATACGGTCAAGGGTATGGCTATCCTTGATAATGATGGAAACAGAATATTGGCCAAGTACTACGATAAGAACGTATTTGCAACTGCAAAAGAACAAAAGACTTTCGAAAAAAATCTGTTCAATAAGACACATCGAGCAAATGCAGAGATCATCATGCTCGATGGGTTGACTTGTGTCTATAGGAGCAATGTGGACTTGTTCTTTTATGTCATGGGAAGTTCACATGAAAATGAGGTATTTATGTCGAAGTAGTGCCAGACATGCAAATAAAATGGGCTAAGTGGACAGCTGCCCATGGCCTCAGTTTTAGGAGCAATTTGTGTGTGAGAATTTTGAGAATGTTTTAATGGCTGGGGCAAGTTGTCAGTCTAGTTTTTATGTGCGAATAGTAGACACACGGACATACAAATACGTTTTTTCGTTTCTGAAGTGGTTTGTTTTTAGTCTTCTTATTGTTGTTAATGTGTGTAAATAATTTTTGGATTGGGATCAAATTACAAGGTCTTTTCTTTTAAAAAGTTATGTGTGGGGTTAAGAGGGGGTTGTATGATTATGACCCATCATTACCTTAAAGTACTCCTGTACTCTGCTGTAGAATATAAATAAAAGTAAAGGTACCTGACTTTGATAATTTTTCACTACTTGAGTAATTAGAAAATTGATAATTATCTGTCTTGCTTACTTACACAATATTTTGATGCAGTTGCAAGTGTTTCATTGAGTCTCACATCATTTTGCTGTTAGGTGAATCTTTGGAAGCACCTAGGCTTGAATTTGTGTGAACTGGAAAAAGATTGATGGTGCAAAGCATATTTGCTTGAGATGATTGGTGACATGTGATTTTTGGTATGTGAGGTAGTGATTAGCCTGCCTATTACAGTCCCTTTCTGCATGTCAGTCACCTCTTTCATAGGTCACACTCCTCTCCCACTAAATTCTACCACAATATCAAGAATATTAGATGTGAAATATGCTGTTGTGGCTTGGTATATGTTCTTGTATATGTGTAGCTTCAGTTTATTAGATTTACAATGTGCAGAAAGATTATTGAAGCAAAAGTTGCATACTTTTCAAAGACATTTTAAGGATCTTTTATTAAATAACACTGGTATCACTCCAACCTCACAATTTTGTGTATTTGCTATGTTGGGATTGTTGTTGGTGGAACATTAAGAAGTCCAAGGGGCATGATATTCATAATATCATAAGCCTGTCTTTCCTTATAAGATAGATAAATGTGACTGTACTTGTGGGTTATCAGGACACATCGCTTTAAAAATAGGTTAGGTTAGGTTAGATTGAAATAAAATATAATAACTTTCAAGTATATGTCATTTATCCACACATATTAACCTAAGCTAAGCTAACCTAACATATTTTTAAAGTGATGTGTCCCGGTAACCCACAAGTACCAATGTGACTAATGAAAAACATATGGTAGGTATAAATTGCTATCATGTGTTTAGTTCTTGAACCATTTATATGAATGTAATTAAAATTTTTAATAAATTTCTTGTTGCAGTTGATTCTGATGAGTGTGCTTAATTGTTTATATGATGCAGTGAGTCAGATTTTACGGAAGAATGTTGAAAAGAGAGTTGTATTTGATAACTTGGACATTGTCATGCTAGCCATGGACGAAATTTGTGATGGAGGGTAAGTTTAAGTCAGGTGGCCAACTAAATGCTTAAGACAGAATACTAGGTTGAAAAGTACAGGCCATTTCTATGACACAAAGAAATGAACACATTTATCAGCAGCTATATAAGGACTTCAACAATAAATTTTATTTTTATTCAAAATTTCAAAAGCCAAACTGAACCATACTTTTGTTGCTATTTACAGGCAATTTAAATCTAATACATTTGAGTTGTGTCAACTTTGGATTCTTGTTGGTTCCTGTAGTACTATCATTCTGTTCTTGCCAATGAAAAATGATATATTGGTCTCTGTAAATTGTTTCTTTTCCAGAATTATTATGGAAGCTGACTCATCAGCAGTTGTCCAGAGAGTCGCTTTGCGAACAGATGACATTCCTCTTGGAGAGCAGACTGTGGCACAGGTATGATAATTTATCTTGTTACTTATCTATTCTACTAGTAATAATTAATGATGGTCTCTGATTTGAAATAAGATGACAGGCAGACTAAATTTGAGCTTGAAATTTAGTTATTTGCAAACTTGCTTTGTTGAATGTTCATATTCCTTAAGTAAACATGTCTTGTCAATTCTTCAAATTGCTTGCGGTCAGTTGTATATGATGGAAAAGAGTTTGTTTTATTTGGGAGAGTAGGTAAACTGGACTTACTTCATTTTTTTTAAGATCACTAAGTTATGAAATCCAGGAATTGATTTTTAGAGAGGTGGAATGTTTAAGAATACAGCCATTCATTTTTCTGTTTGTTCAAATACAGCAGAAATGACATGCTAATTTCAGTTTTAGAATGAGTTTTTTGGCTGATAAGTGTGAAGTAGTTTGGTTTGATATCTAGAATGTTTATAAAAATGTTGGCATTTAACAGCATATTCAAGGGGACACATTGAATTCTAATATAACAGTATCCTTTAATTCATGCTGTTTTGTATTTTGGAAAGTAAAATATATTTCAACATGACATCAGATCAGTTTTGTGAAAACTGTTTACTTCACCATTATTTTGCTTGTTATCAAACTTTACTGGTGTAAGGAGCAAACATTTAATTTGATTCTTTTGTCTGTTGAGTAAAATAGGGTTAGTGGATTCAAGCAAAATTTAGTGTGTCTGAGGTACATCTCACCTTAACTCAACTGAAAGGTTGTGATCACATCAAAGTGGTAGGTTATTTAAAGAAGACTGCAAGGTTAATTATATTACAGTTTAACTTTAATTTATATTCTCATTTTATTTACTTCATTAACCACTGTTGGAGAGGAATTGTATTTTCTGGTTGTAGATAGTATGAATGTTCTTAATTTTAGGTATTGCAGTCTGCAAAAGAGCAGTTGAAATGGTCACTTCTGAAGTGATCCTTGTGACTGGACCAAGAATACAAACACCTACCATGCCTACTTGAACTTCTGGAAACCTGTAAAGGTTTTGCAACTCTTTACAGTGTAGCAGTGTAATGTGTGTTGGATGTGATAAGACAGTTGTACATGTGTTTGATAATAATATACATTATCTTAACAGGTTCAAGTTCCATCATCTTCTCTGTAAAAATAAGTAAAATATAATAAAAGTACATGTGTAAAACAACATGAATGTTCATCTTGTAGTACCAGCTTGTGTCTTCATTAAGTAAAAGACCCAATAAAATATATTTTACTGAGATGGGAAGTACTATAGAAAGACAGAAATTTGTTTATCAGGCTAGGTACACAGGACTCTCACACTCAGTAACAATATCTGTCCTGCTTTAAAGTGGTTTCTGTGGGTTTTTTAAATAGTTATAACCAGAATGAACACATGTAGTTTATTTTTTCTTCTTGTTGACAAATGGTGTTTTACATATTTGGTTTGAATTGCATACTTGTCTATGATTATTGTAGTTTATTTTAATACCTAATAAATCAATAGGGTTTCCTATTTTCCTTTGTGTGTATTTCTCAAAATTATGAGTTTTATCTGTGTTCTAGACACTGGTACCTTTTTAATGTAGAACATAAACATTACTTTACCAGAACTGGTTTTTACATCTCATTACCATTTTTCAACCACTGTTTGTGTTTGTGCTAATACAATATATCATGACATGTTTTTAATTGCTATTCTGGGATAGCTCAGTCAATATGGTGACTGGCTACATACTGGACAACTGTGTTTTAGACAGGATGAGATTTTTCTCATTACCGTATCTAGACCAGGTCTGGGGTGTCCACTCAGGCTCCTAACCAGCAGGTACCAAGGGCTCATTACCCAATGACAGAGCAGCAAGAATGTGAAGCCGATCACTTTCATTTTAGTGCTGAGGTTATTAGCATGTGGAGCTATGCCTCAACTCCTCCATATGTCTTCATGGTTTGAATTTTAGTTAATTAAATTAGTGAATTGTAGTTTTGAGTTGTGGTCTCTTTTGTGTATACTAATACAGCTTTAGGAAATTATTATTTGATCATGAAAGTAGCAATTGATAATTGAAATAAAGATAAGAGAATTTTTTCATATGTATGTAATATCTGCAGAGTAAACAATGTTGTGATTTGATTAGAATCCTAACAGAACTTGGTCACATTCCAACTTTTTTCTGGTAGTGACATAATGCTACTGTCTTCCTACACAGTCCTCAGACTGTGTACTTTTATACACCAATATATTTTCAGTGTAGTAGTTCCTGTTATCGATGGCCTTGGGAGAATGAGGACGAAGATGGTTCTTGAAATGGTATTTTCTTCATTAAGCTAACTTACATGGCTGGTAGCCCGAGAAAAATTTATTATACTTGGTCACTGTGAAAGCTTCAGATCATACATTTTAATATTCTGTCCCTACTAGAGGCCATCCCACCTTTGTTCCTTTTTAATTTCCTGCTGTCAATAATTTTGATATGGAAAATCATTCAATAATGTGAAATAGGATTTATACTAGTGCATTTGATAGTGCAGGAACAGAATCCTGACATGTATTGTAATATTAGGTCTTAAAAGAATATGCAGCTTCTGTTCAGTTTCTTGAGAAATTAATTGTAACCAGTGTGACTGATCACCTTCTCTTGTATTCTCTGCTTTATGTCCACTAAATTATTTATTTTGGCCATTCTTATTCTTTCATCATGTGTATAAGGACACATTTAATTTTAATTTTTTTAGTAGTGTTTTCTTTTTGGTCCATTGTATTTGTTTGATTTTACATTTGGTTCGATATTGTGAGCACAAATATTTTGTAAGAATTCCTGCTTTTCTCATATCAGCTGAGGTCTTGGTCTTTGGTTTAAGGCTTCAGTTCACTCACATGAACCTTGTGGGTCACAGACTGTCCATAGCCACAAGTCCCTTTTATTCTGTGTGAGGTTTGAAGTAATCTTTGGTGCTTGTCTTATCTTGACCTGCTTATGTGTCTATCATATGGATCAGAACCCATGTACCTGAGAGATAAGATGTCTGTTGGTATGTATTGTATTGCTTTGCTAAAACCAGTGTTTCTTGCTTGGTGAACATGAAATACTTTAAATTCAAGTTATCAGTGTGCTTTAGGAATTGAACTTGGGTAAGGTGATTCTGTACAGATGTTTCTCAGGTGGGGATAGAATCAATGAGAGGGGTATATTAAGTTGTTATCAAGTAGTGGTAACAGACATTCATTTGTTACATATCTCTTGAAAGTGGTGGTTGTAAGTTGAGAACTTCATGAATTTACTTTAATGCCAGTGTTTTATAAGTTTAGGATTTACAGTGCTCTGAACTTGAATTATAATTATTGGCAGTGGTTTATTACAATTCAAGGTTCAAGGTAACAGATCAAGTTTTAACGTTTAAGGTTTGAAATGTGGCAGGAGTATTAGTGTAACAAATTTACAGGAGTTTGATGAGATGAGGTGTGAGTGATGCATTGGTTGATTGGTCCATCAGTCAGTAAGTACTCAATGTTTTTCCCAGTTTATGGGCAAAAACACACCATATAAAGTTTCATCAGTTGTCAAGAATGGATTTGTGCATGCTTACAGGATTCACAGCTTTATCCAAACCCAAGTTTTATTTAATCTATGAAAAATTACTCATTCAAAATATATGACTATAACAGAATGCTTATGAAGTGCTGTGGTAACTATATATACTGTTTGCTTCAACCTTCAAATGCATTTGTGGGTTTCATGTGATGCTCAGAATTAACAGCAAGTATTTTCCTGAATAGCATTAACCAATTTTTCTTCTTTAATCTTCAGAAAAACAATGCACCATATATAATTCAATCAAAATTCAACATTCATTAGTAGTTTAAAGGCAAACAGTAAGCCCTGCTTAATTTCTGTGTGTTATTGCACAAAGTGGATAAAATGATTGCATAATGTGAGTGTCATGACAATTCATCCCATGTTTACTCTCTGAAAGAACTGAAATATGTTGATGAAATTCAGTACATAAGCAAGCACTGCACCTATCTTATGACATTAGAACTGAGGCTAGGCTTTCTTTAATATTTTGTATCAGTAAATATGACATATCAGCCTTCATTATGGCATATGGTGACCCTACCTTGAGGGCACAATGAAAGGTAAAGCAGCTAATTTATAGTTTGACTTTTTTGAGGAATTTTATGGTCACTTGAAGTTGTAATGCCATACAAGATGCCATTTAAGGAACACACAGGGTTAGAATGAGTTTTTAAAATTATTGGTTTGAATTATATTATCTTTGTGACAGTTGCGTGAAAAGAAAATCTCCTAATGATGGGCTGTTTTAAGGGGTCAGATTCTGAAACACAGAAACAGAAAAGGGCAAGCCGTGAACTGGAAGAGAAAATCAAGGCATGGAACAAGGATTACAAGAAGGCAATCAAGTTGCTGCTTCTAGGTATGATAAACAGTTGGTAATATTTTTGCATTAGGATTAAATAATAATAAATTGACTTTATTTGTGTGTTAATAACTTTCTGTTTACAGGAACGGGTGAATCAGGCAAAACAACAATTATAAAACAAATGAAGATTCTGCACATTAGCGGATTTTCAGAAGCGTATGTAGCTATTCTTAACCCTTTACTACACAATTTATTATCTATTGAAGTCCTTGCCCATTTCAACCTCTTGACTTTATCACTCTAATAAAGTTTGATTATTACAAACTGAAGCTTCTCCTGCTACCTCCTCCCTTTTAGCTACAAATATTTTATATTGCATTGTTCTGAAACAGCCTCTCTGCACGGCAATTTAATATGCCAGTAAGAGCAGGGGATGTTTAATTTTATTGCATTCTGATATGTTGGATACATACAACAAATCATGAAAATTGTAAGAACTTTTCATTTTCATCAAGAAGGAATGTTCCAAGGAGTTAGTTCCTTGGTGTGGTGCAAAATGGAACACTTGTAGATATCACCTTAATCTGCCATGTTTCTGAACTGTGAACTATCTATTACATTTTATGTAGTGTACCCTTTGTGAAGGAGCTGGGTAGCTCAGTCAATGTAGTGACTGACTACAGGCTTTTTTTGCATAATTAAAATTATACAAAAATAAAAAAGGTTTTTTGACAAAATGCATTGAATATAAATGATATGAAAGCTTAGTCACATGTAGTCTTCTGTTGGGCAATTTGACAGATTTTGCTTAGTTTGAGTTGAATTAGCTTCTTAATTTTGTCAAATCAAATTATTACTTTGGGATGAAAGGTGGATGAAACAATGCGACTAACCACCATCCAGAGCTGATAATAATGCATCTCTTTTAATGAATCTTTGTCTGCAAAGCCCAAATACAGCTTCACAGTGTACTGCTTAGGCACAATGATACTTGTACTGTTTCCTGTTTCATATTAACAGATAATTAATGCTTTGTTAGCAACTGGTTTGTGTCTGCAACAAATTACAAGACTCTGTCATGTAGAATGTGCTTGTAAACTATGCGTAGTTCAAACTAGTGCACTCCTTTCTGCTAACACAGAGCATGCATGGCATGAAAACTTATGAACTCTAGTACAAAATCTTTGTCTTCTGTTATTGCCATTTTCAATGTGGATTACAGAGAACGACAAGAGAAGGTGGTGGAGATACGTCAGAATATCCATGAGTCTATTTATGATCTGGTGACTAATATGTCTACATTAAGACCTCTGGTTTCTCTTGCTGAAGATGCAAGCAAGATTAGTGCAGATTATATTCGCAGTCTAGGACCAGAAGAACCTTCATCATATACCCAGGTAAGTTCACAGTTTGCAGATTGAGAGATTTGCCTAAACAGAAAGCATGCAGGAGGGAAACAACAAATGCATATGTATTTTTGATTGGAAGGGAACAAGGGAATAGACCATGCAGGAACCAAATGTTGTTGCTGATTTATATTTGGGAGGTTTCTGGTTCAAAACTCAGCCTGGAAATTGGCTATCCTGTCTGATCTTATGCATGGTTTTTCTCAATCCCCCCAATTAAGTGTTGGGGAACGTCCTTAAATTAGGCCATGACTGCTTCCTTCCACATCCTTTCTAAATCATTAATTAGAAATTATCATGTCAGTCAATAATGTATAGTCTGAGCTACTGACAGCATCATTAAATAAATTGTAAACAAATAGAAATAAAACCACTTGGGATACCTAGGTGTAGATGCAAGAGTGTCATTAAAGTGGATCTTTAAAAATAGGATTTGAAATGTGGACTCATTTTAACTGGTTTACATTATGGTCCATTGGTTGGATTTTGTGAATTCCCAAAAGTTTGGCTAGTTTCACGTTTTGGACTCACATATCTCTCTTAATTAATTTGGTTATGAACATGCAGTCATTGCATTTTAGTCTTCTTTCTTTGTTATTGTAATCTAGAGCACTCCAGCAAATCACAGAATTACACATAAATAGTATATTTTTAAAACAGATGTAAGAACTGTCAGGAGAAATGTATTTTTTGCAACATATGATATTGTTCAGGATAGCTAATTTATGTAAGACTGGAAGCTATAATGGTGACTGCAAGTGATAAAAAAAATCTTCTTGGGTGACCAGCTACATCAGTTTGAGCAGAAGTTCACCATTTTGGAGAGATCTCTTTCCATCATCAGGTAATGATGTGTTAGAAACATGATCTGAAATGTTGCACTTTGGCTTCAGATTTATGTGAATGATTGAACAAGAAGGTTTTGTGTTATTTCATTGATGTCTGATGTTTGGGTTTAATAAGTTACTTTTAACTGCAGGAATATTATGACCATGTGCAAACTCTTTGGAATGATAAGGGTATTAAGGAATGCTACCGAAGATCTAATGAGTTCCAACTTATTGACAGTGCAAAATAGTGAGTATTTGTTGATATTTATTTCTCATTCTATTTCAGTATGCAAACAGAGCTCTCTTTGTTCGTATTTGATAATGATAGTAACTTTGGTTTGTGTTAATATGTTTAGAAATATACATGTACAGTTTTCAGGTGTCTCTCTGTGCATCTGTTTGTCTTGCATGGTATCTTTTGAATTCTAGATCAGAAGAAAGATATTCAGAACAAAAGTCTCTTATTGGAAAAGTATTGGTATTTTGCATTTCCAAAATTCATTTAAAAGTCATGCATGATGAAAATAAAATTTCCATGTCAAATCACATTCTATATGTGACCATGTCATGTTGTGGTTCGTTGCTTTAATTTCTTCAGTATTCTTTGAGCTATATGTTGTTCAGACCTAGAGAGAAGTATGGATGGACTCCAGTATATTCTGAGCTGTGTGATTCCAGTCTAAAGCCAGGGTAGCTCAGTCATTCTACTGTCTGACTCTGGTCTGGACAAGGCAAGAGATCTTTCCTCTAGCCTGTGTCTAGACCAGCACTGGGGCCCACCCAGCTTTCTGTTCAGTGGATGCTGGAGATCCTTTCCATGGGTTAAAGTGTGGCCAGGGCATGATGGTGACCATCAAGTTCTGAGGTCAAGAATGACTCAGAGCTATACCTCCTCTTTCCCCAAGCACCTCCATAGTATGTAGTGGGACAGCTTTACTTTAATTCCATGCTACCTTTCTAAGTAAATTGCTCATTACTACTGACTAAAATTGCACAGATTCTCTCTCAAACATGCGCTGTGTATTTATTTATTATTTACTTTGTTTTTATATCTTTTATGTTTCAGTTTTCTAGAGAGAATAATGGAGGTTAGGAATCCAAATTATAGACCATCTGATCAGGTATGTGTATGTAGTAATTAATTAGTTTACTGCATATTTAACATGAAGTGGACTTGGTTCTATCTATCTGTGATCTGCTGACAATGACACTCTTAGTGGATTTTTATGAAATTCAGTAATAGGAAATCTAAAGAAGTTTAATTCATCTTTGGTCAATTGGGCCTGGCTGTATTTTTGAAGCCTTAAATAATGTACATATACGATATATACTATAATTAATTACATGGAGCACATCCCTTTTTAAGTTGTACAAGTTTCTCAAGGATGCCAATAGCAAGTGCATTTTAGTTCTTATTTAGTAAAGTAATTTATCTTGTTCTAGGACATTCTGTACAGTCGTAAGAGAACAACTGGAATTCAGAAGATTGAGTTTGAGATGAAAGTGCCAAAGAAGTATGGTGGGGGTTCCATGGGTTTCTGGATGTTTGATGTTGGGGGTCAGAGGGGTGAGAGGCGTAAATGGTTGCCGGTAATGATCCATTCTTATTACTAGTATTTTTCTTTTCCTGTTCAACTTGACAATGTAGTGCAGAGGCATTAAAATTTAGTGCATGGGAATCAGGGATTTAAATCCTCATATTACAGGGCTGCTAGCTGAACTGTAGCTTTGGATTAATGGTTTAGGTTTTTGCTGCTGTGATGTGTATGCAGCTGGATTGCATGTAAGCTGCATCATACAGATTATAATGGTTAAATATGCCTCTCAGAGAGGAATATTTTGCATGCCAACTGGAAGGGCAGTATGGAAGAAATGGAAACATGATTCAAAAGCCAACATTTCAGTTACTCATGTTTTCAGCCAGGATAATACTAGTGTTATAATGATTGTATGGTGTGTCTACAAGTACTGTATTTAATGTTGTAACCATGTAATTACAACTTGTTTACATTATTTTAATTCCAACAGTGTCATTAAGTAACCCAAGAATCAATCAATTGACATATTTTTCTTACCACTTAGTTTCAAACTCTTAATATCAATTCTTGTCTCATGCTTCATAACCATACAAAACAACAAATAAAATGATTAGTGACTGATTTAATAATAAAAAACCTGTACCTCTATATGCCATGTTGGCACTTAGGGGGAGATGAGGTATAGTTACTACTCATTAATAATGAATAATATTATATATGTTAATTGTTTACTCTAATATTTTATATTACTGGAACAGGGAATTCAAATCTCTGTAATATGGGGCTGCCAGCCAGTCTTTATAACTCCAGGTTTAATAGTTAGTGGTATGCTAGTCTGATGCCAGCATGGCCAGCTGGACAGTGCATAAGACACAATACATGGTCAATAAAGGCCTTCACTGAATGTCTCATTTTATGAATTCCACTTGAATCTCTGTTCCAGCTGTTTGAGGGCATCAATGCTATCCTCTTCCTAGTCGCATCAAGCGACTATGACCAAACTCTGAGAGAAGAGACAAGTGTCAACAGGTTACGTGAGGCTGTGAGTCTTTTTGATGATGTCTGGCAGAGCAGGTGAGAAAAGGTCAATTGTTCTGCAGCTTTTTGTCATAGTACAGATACTTGATGTCCATTTAATGCAGTCACAAGTCTGTTTTTGATAGAAGTTCTCAGGAGGAACATTATATTGGATATTACAGACAATACACACACACATATTATGATAATTACTGACAGAACAAAATTTGGTTTGGTTGAAGATTACAGGCTTCATTATAAACTTTTTTGGTATTGAAGGGCATTATGGTGACTGTGTAGTTTTTTGAAGTTGTATGTACAGAATATGTGAAAATTCCTTTAATAGTTTAAATCTTGTTCATATTATGGTTAAGACAAGTAAATTATCATGCATTCTACATATGCAGGTGACCACTGACCAGGTGATATATGGGTAGTCTCTACCAGGTAGAAATGTTCAATTAATCTGTATGTTGTATTGGAATGTAGCAGTATCAGTTGGGTTGTTGGTTATCCTGAAATATTTTGTGATTTTCCTTAAGATCACTAGACCACTTCAGGGATAGTACCTTTAAGTAGACAACAACTGTCTTCTTACAATCACTTTTACACTTACCACTCATGAACATGTACCCATCTTATTTTACACTATAAACTTCTTTCTGCAGCTGAAACAGCATAATTAAATCATATAGAAACATGAGTTCATATTCAGTTGGTATCTATTTAGTCAACAGTGTTTGTATCCTGTTTTTCTTCACAGTATTCCAAACACTGATATTTTGATCTTCTATCAGGTTCTTACTTGGTGCTGGTATGATTGTATTTCTGAACAAGCAAGATACACTTAAAGAGAAAGTTGAGAGTGGTAAAAGCATTGCTAAATACTTCCCTGAGTATAGCAGATACGAAATGAACAGCAAAGGTTAGTGTAATTAAGTGGTAAATTAAAGGAATGGAGCAGGCATAGTTTAATGATATCACTTTATGGTAGACCTTTGGTTTCAGCAGTACTATTAATTTAGTCAAGTCTAACCACAGATACATACTGTTCATAGTTTGTATGGGTCAGTTTGCTGTTAACTGTGTGTGAGGCATACCAAAGGTTATCAGAAAGTAACAGATCAGTGCAAACACATTCTTTGTGTTTTATTTATCTTCATATTTATCAGAGATGTAGCTCTACTGAATACTGACCCAAAATATTCAGTGGTGCTTTTTATTTTTTAATTCATAATTGCTGACATGCTAAGTTTTAGTGTAATTCAGTATATAGTTCAGGAATCAGGAATGAATCTGTATCTTAGTTGAAGATACTTGAGGAATGGAAATTTTGACTTGGATGCAAAATTTGGTCTCTTTGACTTTGTAACATTTTGATGGATGTATGAAAAGTATTTATACTTATTTTTCAAATATTTTTTGTGTGTCTGGTGTGTGTGTGTGTGGCATGGACCTTTAAAGTTTTATAAATTAATGTGTCAGATGTCAGGCATTAGTTCTATCCAAACATCTTACTGTTGATTTCAGTGTGATTTTTATGTACTTTGACATGCACATTTTACTGTGCTTAACCATTTGCCAGATTTATGTGTTTTCTTTTATTCATTAGATGGAAACAGCTGTGATGAGTATATAAAGACACGGTGCTTCATTCGGGAGCTCTTTTATGTAAGTAAATTAAACCAAAAGTAGGCATAATATCTAAAGGAGAATTTTGTTTCAGTTAGTGTCATGGTATGTCATTTAATTTGGATGAAAAATTAATGTTTATTAAAATATGATTCTGAAACATCCACCTGTTAAGGCTCATCTGATTAATTAGCCTCAGTACACGGATTATTATGATAAAGGTAATTATCCCTATGCATAAACACCACTCTTTGAAGTTGTGTGGGCATGGATGTTACATTCTACACATTTGTATTCTTAGTATTAGGTGGAAGTGAGTGGTCATTTTCACAGTATGACTTCTTTACCTCCAGATAAGAACCTTAAGTACTCATTTGGTAGGAGGTTAGATGATGGATGGATGTGGTAGTGAAGAAATGCCCATACCAGGAATTAAACTCTGTTCATCTAGTCCACATATGCCATGGCTTATTATTATATAAATTTGAAATGCGTCTCTCATTTTGGTGGGCACTGCAATTACCATCTGCTTGGTACAAACCAAACAAGTGGTTTTGATAACTGAGTATATAACTGCTAATTGTTGCATTTGGTGTACAGAAACACAAAACATATTTGTTTATAGGAAATGAGACAGATATTCACTGGGGATGTTGTAAAGTGAATGGTTCCAGTAACAGATATATTTTTTAATGTGGGTCATTGTTTTCTGTTAGTTAATTTGTTCTTTCTAGCTTTAGGCCTGTTACAGTTATAAAAAAATACAGTCCTTTCATGATTTTTGGGATCTTGATCCTTCTGCTCATGAAACACATTTCTGCTGATCTTTCCTCATAAGTTCATCATATTTTCTGCCATTCATTGCCATAAGATTCTTATTTGTCTGGAGCTTAATAATAGTTTGAAAATCTGATTTTGATTAATTATTTAAGACATACGACTTTATATTTGCATTTTTAACCTCAAATTTCACAATTTTGTTATGAATGTGTTTTATGTTTAAAAACATTAAGCCCAGAATATATGTGTGATTAAGAAAACCTCATCAGTAGTGAGAATTACTCATTAGGTTCCCATGTACATAGAAACGATGTCCTCCAAAGAAATATTTCTCAATTTGTGACCTGTGAAACTGATTTTATCTCCAGGATGTAATGAAAAAGAAGCAGAGTCCAGATGACCGCAAGTCTAGCATATTACCTGGACTTACAGTTACGCTTGCAGATACAGAAAACAGGCAGTGCTACTTCCACTTTACTGTTGCTACAGACACAGGAAACATAAAAACTGTGTTTGAAGATGTGCACACTATGGTCCTAATGAGTGTTCTCAATGAGTTTGGTCTCCAGTAACACACATAATATTTCTCTTAACTTTGTTAAGTTAATTATTATGTTATGCTAGCTTCACATTTGAAGTATTTGCCGTTTGTCACATTAAATGTTGCTGAGTACTACTACATTTGATGTGGCTGCCAAAGACAAGGTATTTGCATTAAAAGAGTGTAAATAATATACTGCATTTCTGAATGTGTTCTCCAGAATTTTAACTGTCCTCCAAAAGGAAACAGGACAAAGTGTGAAAGTGATAAATTAATGTCCCATATTTAAAATTATTCTATGCTGCTTAAATTCCTTGTATCTTGACACTTTCAAAACAGTAATGCACTTTTTTCTTTACAATACTTGTACCTGCATATCTGAATAATTACCAATAGGGTATGTTTCATAAGAAATCATTATATTATTGTTTCTAGGATGTACTGGTACACTGAACATTTGTATGAAAATAGAAGCATGTGCAGAGAGAATAAAATAGTTTGAAGCCATGGATAATAAATCTGAATTTTATTTATTTATTAAGTTTGTTGTCAGTAACACAGCTGTTTTATTAGAAGTAAAACAAACAGACAGTGGTTTTCTGAGTTGTGACTCTCTTTACTGTGGGTGGTACCAATGTTTCAGAAGAACACAGTGCCTCCATCTTGAACCATAAAAATGGGAGTACTATGTTCTGCCGAATTGTTGGTACTTGCCTACAAGTTTATATGGCACCACAATCCACAAGACTACCATTGACAGCCCCGAAGATGGATGTAGTATCTTCCTCTGAAGTATTGGTACCCATCTACAAATCCACAAAGCATCAAAACCAAGATAATCACTGGCATATTCACCACTGAAAACACATCTCAGATAAACATTCTGATTCTGGGTCATATAAAGAACACAGCCCTTCTTATTAAGAGTTGAAGCAGCAGGCAACTGAACTGGCCCTTTGATTAGTATCTTCAGTAATATTATATAACTACAAACAAACCTTATTTATAATTGTACAACAATTATCACATCAAAGATAAATACCATAATTTTTGTAAGCTTGATCCATTAATAAACACAAGAAACAGAAAGGAGTATTCATAATTGATATTCTAGATGTAATGTTTTATTTTGTCAATACCTTCAGATATGGACTTACCGGCGTATTCCTACCCAAGCAAGATTGTAGAAATTGTGTTTTAAGTTAGGAGTACTCATTGGGTAGATTATATTACATCCATGGTTAGGGTAACCATGAGAATGACAGCAGAGGAGCCTGGCATTTTTCACATTGTCAAAGTTTTATGTATATTACAGGTGAAGGCTTTAGTTTATGAGTAGTTAAACAGCCCAATAAATAATGTAACAGTATAAGCTTAACACCAACAGTGGCTTCTTTATCAGGTCCTCTGAAACGTATTTCCCTTCATGGATAATTTCTAACTTCAAAAGGTCAAAAACGAAGTTAAATGTGTGGTCTAAAAGTTTAACAGTGAACGAAGTTAATAAAATCATCTCAGGCAATCACCCATGTCGTGGCTAAAACTCACAGACTTTTCATCATCTGATATCAGGATATAGTTGTTCTGTTATCATAGTTTCAAATTTATTAGTTTGTGTGATATGAGTCTTAACTGAAAGACAGGGTAGAATGTGGGGAATTACAAAAATAATTAACCTCCTTACCAACTTCGCTACCGCTTTCGTTTACTATTTCTCGTTTCTGTGACAGCACATCCGAAAGAGAACTTCCTCCTTTATTTCATGTACGTTTCCTTCCAGCATTTCATTCTTTCCCAGTTGGTAGCTCTGTGGTAAACAATGGCGGATGAAACAACTCGTTTGAAGTGTGGCGGTTCGTGTATGATGTAGCTTCAAAATCCCAGTGCTGTAAAGTGACATTGTATCTCATTTTGGGTGGAGTGAAATTTAATATATGTTGCTAGAGGTTCTTAGTGACTTCAGAAATGTTGCAGCATATCGTTTTGGTGGGCTGCGCGTATGAGTTCCGAATTCTTTTACCGAGATGAGACTCGTGGAAGAAGAATGAAAAGGACAAATTATAAACAATAGTTTAGAGAACAGTGATGAGAGAACTGATGACACGATTAGTGGAAGGTCATAGACTGGTAGTTGTGCAACTGTCAAGAGCGGTAGCGTAGAAAAAAACCGGGTGCCGAGGATGTATCCAGTTGAATAAAATTGGATGTCATGTTTCGCAGGTACTGTAACGACGAATTTTTAAGTAGTACTGTTTTGTTTCTCAGAATTATACTGGACAATATCTCAAACAAACGCTGCGTTACTCAAACTGTAATAAAATTTTGATTATATTGTGCAAATGTCAAGATTTG
>NW_019059994.1:255765-352729 GCF_000696155.1 Zootermopsis nevadensis | reverse complement strand
GTTGTGTAGCCGCTGTCGTGGTGGTCGCTACCGTTGTCGTGGCCTGCTTGTACAGCGCTTCGTTCCTATTGAAACAGAAACCACGAGAGGCGTGTCACAGACTAGTCACTATGCCTATGCCTGCCCTTCACTGATATTACGAAGAGCATAATATTGTAATTCTAATATTCTGGCTTACTGGCCCTTAGGCAGGAAATTTAGTTGCACTCTTTTCTGCAGACTTCTTACTCTAGTCAGACATTTTCTGCAAAAACTTGACTCTAATACGTTTTGAACAGAGAACCTCATTTTTAGAAAGCTCGCAGATGGGATTGAACCATAGAAAGTACTTTATACGACATTAAACCCTTTAAAACCCAGTGATAATTACATGTAACACATACTTTAAGATTCAGTAACTCTGAATTTTTCTCTGAGTGCATTTAATGGGTTTCGCGTGCTTATCAGAATGAGCAGAGAATCTTTATCAGAAGAACATTAGCTACTTGATCTTGGTAGTGGAAACTCGAGATGGTTTTTTTAGGCAAGAACTTAATTTCTAAATATTGTTTAGATGATCTTCGGTTCCAAAGAGATAATTTAATAGCGTTGTGACTATACGTACAGCAATTATAATTGCCATGGTGGATAACCCAGAGACATCCTTACAGTGATGGTTATTCTCTGGGCCTTCCAGGAATCGAACCCATTTGCCATTCCCATAGGCAGTCACTTTACTGACAGCTATCCAGACCATCCAAAGCAAGAATCAAACCCCGATTTTCCATGTCATACCTGCCACTATACTTATCAGCTGTCCAGAGCAACTAGGTGAAATAATTTTTATTATTAATACATCGCTGCCTTACCGCTTGAAGTACTTGGCCGAGTTGACGCAGTCGACTTCAGATACGAAGTGGCAAATGAACGTTTTCTGATCGAACGCTGTGTAGTTGGCACACAAAAAGTCGTACCTGGTTCCAAACAGACAGTGGTGGTAAACCTGTCAAACATAAAGCGTTCTGGGATTTGTAGTTCTCATGGGGGTGAAGATGTCGATGTTGGTATTCTGGGTATGACGGTATGTGGACTTATAGGTAGATACCGACATTATGGAGGAGCATACTAACATACTGTATCTAACTTTAAGGTATCAGGGCCAAGCTAACCTAACCTTACATAGCCGAACATAACCCAAACTGAAGACGGCTGCCGTCTGGGTTGTTTCCCCGTGTACTCTGGTAGAAATTTACCGACGTGTCATCGGTATTGTTGCCGCCATTTTCTGAGCGTACAGCACAGTGAGTGAGTTAAGTCAGCCACTTTTTCCTTTCTTTGTTTTTGTCACACGTGGGTGTAGCTCGTCAAATGTGGTTACGATTCTGAGCCTGGATGCGTGAGTGACAAAGAGTTCCTGGCTCTCGGTGCGCCTATTCCAGTTCTACCTACAACGGGAAGCTATAAATTATAGCATCCCTCGTATCTTGCTTGGGCCGTTTCGCTAGTTCGTTCTTTCGTACGGTTAGACGTTTCCCGACATTTTCTTTTTCTCCTTGGCAGTACTAGGGGTAGAGTATAACTCCTTACGTGAGTTTCCCCAGTCCTCGACTATACAAATTACCTTAGTCAAAAGTTCTTCACGATTTGTTACTAAAATTTATTCGTGAAGCACTTTAAAACAACTGAAGATTTAATTTAATAGAACTAATTTTCCAGGAAACCATGTAAGTAGGCCTACAATTATAATTTTGTGTGTTATAATATTCAGATTTCAGAGAACACAGTGAGGTAAAATATTCTTCGCTGAATGCTAGCCGAATTTAATTCGATCATTGTTATTTATTTTTTGGTTGGCTTACGGTTTTCCAGACAACGACGTGTGGAATACTGTCTGCCCAATAGTATTTGCGCTCTGTTTCTCTTAACAATGGTTTCTGTTCTGTTGCCAAGTTTCTGCCGCTTTCTAGCCCAACTCAAAGACTCGCCTGGTCGATAGAATGTAGTATGGTAGAGTGACACTCAACTTCAGAGAGCAGGTTCTCGAGAAATGACTCTAAACCACACCCTTTAACTCTGTTTCCCTAACATCCGTTTTGATATTATCTTTGCATCTACGCCTGGGTCTGCCGAAGAACTCTTACCTTCAGGCCTTCCAACCAAAACCTTTTACGGATTTTGTATATTCTCTATGCTATCTGTTCCACCCATCTCATATTCCTTGATTTGATCATCCTAATATTTGGTTTAGCTGTGGAAAGAAGCGACCTATGAATGTCTTACGGCACAACCGAAATCTTTTTATGATGATGGAAAAGGGAAATTTCTGGTCTCTTCGTTAAAATGCATTGAGAAGCAGGACGACTACGTAAGAAAATATGGTAGCTGTCAGCTATTATTTTCACATCGACAGAATTGCCTTTAATATTTTTCTTACCTTCGTTTTTAAGTTATATCTACAATCGAATTTAATTTTTGCTTAAAGATAAGTCCAGCTTGGTTAATAATTTCAAATTACCCAGAAAGCAAAAAGAAATGTCACCCTAAAATACCTTTTACTGAATGCCGGACAATATGAAGATCTGTACCTGAATAGGTTTTCGGCAGACTTATCGTGGTTTTCTTAGTCAATTTGGGAATCATGCTCAGCATGGACGGCACTGAAGTTGAGTGATACGGGATCATCAGAGCACACTGACGCGTGCTGTAAACCTGCTCCAAATAAGATCGCGACAAATCTTGACTTCATCTTAACGCCATTCACTTTCAGGTTCGGGGTCTCAGCAAGAAGTTATGTTAGAAAGGCAAGCAGTTCCTTTCATCCCGGCGAGAGCCGTAGTCACACCGGCGAAGGAAAAGAAAATTGACACCCACTCTACACAGGGTCTTTTTCATTAAAAGTACTCGTATCTAGAGCCGGAGTAGCTCAGTCAGTTTAGTGAGTGACTGGCTACGGACTGGACGACCGGGGTTCGATCCCCGACGGGGGCAGAGGATTTTTTCTCTAGCCTCTGCGTCCAGACCAGTTCTGGGGTCTCCCCAGCCTCTGTTCAATGGGAACCGGGGTCTTTTTCTGGGGCTAAAGAGCGACCTGGGTGTGATGCTGACCACTCACCCCCATCTAGTGCCGAGCTTAAGAATGAGTAGCAGCTGTATGACCTCTCCCCCCAAGCACCTACATGGTGTGTAGTGAGAAAGCTTATTTTTTTTGTACACATGGGACGCAGCAAATCAAATGTTTTCGTATTAACGCTTTACATCCTTCGTAATTAACCAAGATAAGTAATGATTTTAATATGCGTGTGTTGTTCTGTTACACTTGTGAAGAAAAATGCGCTTTCTCAAATATTACGTTAGGATTTCCCGTTATTTTTGACGGGAAAATTTCTAGTGAACACATGCTTCCTTTCATCTACGTTTGTTTCTAGACTGTTTTTCGGTATTGTTTCGGTGTTATTTGTATCATTAACGTTTTTGCTTGAAAGAAAGAGAATGAAGTTTCGCAACTGAAAAAGAGGATAAAAATACAAGGTTGAACAGTACGAAAACAAAAGGACGGGACTGGAGGAAATATGAAACGATAAAGGAGGAAGTAAAACGAAAGCCACACAAATAAGAAAGAAAGTAGTGAAGGGAATCACGAACGAGAGAGAGGATCTGTTCTTCAGTTCATTCTGCGTGACATGGGTACGACGGAGAAATGAAGTTCATTGCCAGAAGAATAAGAGCAGCGAGATACATCATTTTACTCTAGGTAAAGAGGTTCCTTGCAACAAAACCAATTTTAGAGGAAACATGAATCCTGCTGGTCACCGTCACCACACCACATCACCACTGAAAGTGAAGCTCATGCTTCTCTTCATAATTCATGAACTCAAATGGGATTTGGTTATGCACACAATTTATAGTTTCGTAATCAAATACTTTCTTTAATGGGATTTCATGGGCTTTTAAACACGTTCTTGTAGGCCTAGTAGGTTTTTGTGTTTCTCTTTAAGATAAGAACGGGATTGAGTGTTTTATGAAGTCCTGAATAGTATGTACGGATCAAAGAAGAGGCGTTTTAGTAAAATGGTGACTATTACATGCCGAGGTAGTTCACCTAGCAGGAGGAACTGCTAGCTTCAGTGCTAGATATATAGAGGATGTAAAACAAATTCAATAAGTAAACTGAACTTTAAGCAATGGCGCTACCTTGGCACGACCTTGGGATAACAGCGTGACACAACCTACCCTCACCCAACATCACGCAACATAAATTTATCGAACGTTACCGAACCAAACCCAATCTAACCTAACCTAACCAACCTTAAAGCAAATTAATCTAACGTAACGTACCCTAACTTAACCTCTCCTAACCCAACCTAACCTAACACAGCCAAACGTAACCTAATGTAAACCAACCTAACCTAACCCAACCCAACCTAACACAACCAAACCTAACCCAATCAAACGTAACTTAACTTAACCTAACCCAGCCTGACACAACTTAACGTAACGTAACACAACCTAATTTAATCTAACCCAGCTTGTGAAATCGCATGTCCTGAAATAGATGTGATCTTGGCATGACTTTGACCTTACAATGGCCTGACATTGACATGACACTCGCCACTCCCAGACCTAAGGTTCCGAAGAAATTGCATGTCATTTTTATGACCTTGACTTTTTAAATGCCTCTAATAGGAATAAGATTGGCCTGACATGGCTGTGACCATGGCATGAACTTGGCATACGTATGACCGACCATTGAAATGACAGTCGCCGCTCCCAGGCCTACATTTTAGAGCCGGTAAGGAATATCCATTAGTTTGTTTCCTGTGCTTTGTAGAAAGGTGGTGTGGTTCGTTTCCCTACCTGACATTTATGTAGTATACTGGCGTAGAAGCCGTCGTGGAGCCCATCACACTTGAAATCAATCTCCTCAGGTACCCGATCGTAGAACGGATACTCGGTGAGGTTATAGCCGTTCAGTTCTCTCGGCAGATTCGGATCGTGAATGTAGTCTTTCTGGGGTATCCCCGTGAGCGGGGACTTGGTGGTCGCGTTGACTTCTACCCCTGCTGCTGGTGCAGAAGGTGGCTGAGTGTCGCTTGAGCTGCCCGTGCTGGAGCCAGCAGCCTGCAGCAGATCGATTTATGAACGGTGGCGGAAGGAGTTTAGACATACGAAACGGTGTAAAAACTATGTAGAATGGATCTTTGCTATTTTGTTTCCAGAGGAACGGCAAGCAGCCTTTTGTAGATAGGGCGTTGCGTGATAGTAACTGGTTAATGTCATTACCTCTTCGTCCGCACTCCTGTTGTCAGCTTCTAAAGGCTTCTGCTTCAGCTTGCTGATCACCAGTGCAGTCCCTTTGAGACACTCCCCAAACGTCGCTAGAAGCAGCAAACCTGATAAAAAGAATTCAGAACATTAGAGATACTAAGTGAAATTTCAGACTCACGAGGCGAGTGTGTCGATGACAGTCTTATGGGGCGTTGCGCCCTGTAGTCTCGTAGAAATTGACCGGCATTTCAGAGGTGTTTACTGTCTCCATCAACAGGGCGATGGTGGATTCTGAGACGTCTGTCTGCTTCTACGAGACGACACGAGGCATCGTCCCAGAAAACAGTCATCTTTATTAAACGTATTGTCTCTGATTCTCTACAAAATTGAGCTGGCTCTTCGTGTAACAACACTACAACTTTTGATAACACTAAATGGACTATGTTACGTTGCTTGTTCCGCGTTGTAGTTAATTATGTTATGAAGAATCTTTAGGTATTCCGCCATCTTCAAACTAACCGCCGTGGAAACCTCAAATTCTACTAAGTGTATTAGCCTTTGAACGTGCACACACGTTTACAAATTTTGAGTGTAGTTGTTTATAATTATAACTGTACTTGTAAAAAAATATATAGCTCACGGGATTTTAAATAGCACAGTATAAATTGTTACCTTGAGAAACGCTGAGCACAATGAAAGTGAATGTTTGGCCCAGTGGTCACAATTAGGACAGGCTGCCTGCAAGTAGGCCACCCGTGAGGTATACGTATTATAATAAACTGAAGAGATTAAAATTCACTGCCACATCTAAGCAATTATGAATTCTGCTACGATCATCATAAACGTGGAATACTGCCTTGGCCTAAACGCAAGAAGCAAGTAATGAGGAGGGAAAGACGAAACAGAAGGATGTAGATGTTTGTATAAATTAGCATTTCACCAGAATGTCTTGCACTCAAGGACAAAGCTACCTGCCTGTGTCTATCGTATTCCGTTGCGTGTACCCTTGTACGTACACGGAAACACGGAAAACGTCACTAAAGCAAAAGGAGACGTTGAAGTTTGCATATAGTTTGTAGATGTAATTAATTCCAAGAATTTTAAATGTGCTTTCGAATGAAAAGAAATGAAAGTAACAATAAAAAACTAAAGTGTATTCTGTAAATAAAATTGACTTTGTTGCCTGAAGGTCTTCCACTAAAATTATAATATTAAAATATAGGCCTATATTCTCCAAGGTTTAAAACTCGTGTTGGCTGGGTGAAAGGTGTAAATAATTAAACCGCCTTTCTTTTGTTAATGGTAACGCCAATTACTTTATCGCAAACGAATTATTCAGTTAGTTTAAGTAACAACATGAAGAAGAGTGAAAGGACATAGCCTAAACCAGGTACTCATTGGAGAAGAGGCTAGATGGACTCCAGGGACGGTTTGGACTTCGTGGCTGCATGTGGAATTGAATCCCGGTCATTCAGCCCGTAGCGTAGTCGATGTTTCGGAATCAGCTCGGCGTCCTCGGCCCTGTCACGTCAGTGTGAAAGGCGAGCGTGTCAAACTGCCGGGCAACAGGACTCGCGAGCTTCGACGTAATGCGTCGTATATCAAAGTAAAGGCATCGTAGCCGTCGACGTTTAATGTATAAAGGGTTAAAACTGATATGTTGAATCTTTAGCCAATTTTTAACGCGCCCCTTTCTCCACTGTACCACGATAACGTAGATATTCGACAAAAGTAGGACAACCAGACTGGAACTGAATTATCGTTGTTATTATTGTCCTTATAATCATAAGTCGTCATTATTAATTACTGAATCTCGGTCACAATATAAGTTGAATATATCTTATGGTGTCGAAAAAACAGTTTACAAGAAACATTTCCTACGCATTCTGCCGATAAGTGTCAATTAAGACTCATGGCATATGACGAACTGGAAAATTGATACAGATACCAACTCCTGCTTTCTAGGTTAAAATTAGAGTTCTGTGTAATGTTATTCGCCTTATCGTATGATTGCTTTCTCTTTGTTCTGTAATTGTGTACCAGCCTGATTAGCCCACAGACATGACAAGGACAACATGGTATCCAGTAGATTTAGAAATTTCCGTAAAGCATATTGTCTCATTTTCCTTTCTCTTAATTTTTCCTTTTAATTAACTTTAGAACCATTCCCAGGCACATAGATTTTGTGCAAGCTTCACCATTACTACTGCAAATTCGAGAAGCCATTTCCACTGCAGATGTTAGTTTTCGTGATCGAGGACTGTTGTTCTTTGTTCCTCCATGTCAATGCTGACCTTTTACCAATCAGTGTCCTTTCATACCGTTTAACGAGTATGTGAAATGTCAGATGTCAGTGACATGTTACTAGCATTTTACAGAACATGTAACAGTTAACCAACCCACTCTAGAATTATAATCGGAAAATAATAAATTATTCAGTCTGAATTTCTATCCAGTTGCCTGCTATACTGAATAATGTTTTATTATCAGAAAATATTTGTATCTTCTTTGCACAAAATAAAAAACAACTTGTAATAATATAGGTTGTGACCTTGGCCTGTCCTTACCGAAACCACAAAACATATAGTTATCATTTGTGATTAAGAGAGTCTGCATTAGAATTTTCGTTCGATCAGATCATATGGGTTCAGTGTATTCTAAACTCTAAATGGAACACAGATATGGGCATTAAAAGAGGCTCCTTGCACATGAAGTGGTACGTGACGTCACAACCCAGAACAACATCGTTACGTCACACTTCTCCACGTGTGTTAAGTGAAGAAGTACAGCTGTTATTATAATTGGCTGCCAATAGAAGCATTCGATAGTTATTCTGATTCTATTATAGACTGAGAGACACGTAGGGTGTGGTAGCATTGCGTCCACTTTCCGTTAGATCATACTTTATAGTTTAGATACAGATGTCACAATTGAAACCCCAGTTAGAACACGTCATCTAATTATGTAATATATCTTGAAGTGTCTGCTATACGGCATGGAAGGTGAGCTCACATATCAGGTCGGTCTTTGGATCTTGGCATCTGATATGACAACTTAAAAACCTGTCGGCAGAATCTAATTACAAAGCAGTTTTACCTAAAAATGTCAATCTTATAATAGTAAGAACCTCTTTAATAAAGAATGTATAAACTTAATCTTTATATTTTTTTTATTTGTGATTTATTTAACGACACTTCCAGTAGCTTAAACTAGTATACTATAGTGTCGAGTGATAAGATGATTAATGAGCTGAAAAGTAGTCGTGGCCTAATTTAAGGCACTATGTCAGCATTTCGTGTGTTTTTTGTGTGTCGAAGAAGTTTCTGTCCCAACTGATTTTCTTTGGATCGAACGTTCGGATTTCATAGAAACCCGGAAATTCCTTGTCCAACTTAGTGACTCCCAGTTCCTGAAAACGGAATTTGTTCCATGGAGTTAGAATTTTTGTGAAATTATTGTAATGGTTACGACTATTAGAATAATTAAAATAACATACATTCTGTCTCCCACTCGGAAACGGTTATAATACAGGCATGCCGCGGTATACGAGTCAAAGGACGCGTAACGCGAGTTCTTGACCTTCCTGTAACAAACTCCCTAAACACCTGAGCCTTTTTCGCGAAAAATACAATAAACGTTAATTTGATTACGTACATTTTCCTTGGAATTGTTTTCAAATACGAGAGTAGGCCTACACGATTTTATCCGATGATTTTCCCTAGAATACTTATATATTAAAATGGGGACTGCGTTCCTGAGCGCTTATTTTTCGGTTGAATGTCATGATTTTCATTTGTCTGAAAGTGAATGTTGAGGCTCTGGGGTTTCTAAATATCAGATAATACACTTGACAAATATCAGTAGTCTACTTCAAATTAGATTGTTCATTTTATCGGCGAGAACGGTCAAAAGAGGAATAACATTTGGCACTGCTCTTTCACCACAAATTTCTCAATGTCTAGGCGTTTATAAATAGAAATGTATATTTACTTTCGTCCTTAAAGTTAACTTATGACGAAACTTGCGGCATTCGGAAAGGTCGTGTTTTAGCGGAACAAACTACCTCCTGTAAGTACTTACAGGAGGTAGTTTGTACAAACGTTACGTGTCAGAGACACTGACGTAACGAACGCTCCAGAACTGTTACGCTATGTACTATACGTTTCTTAACGTATTAATCTGAAAGATACGGTTAAGATGAATCCATACGAGGAAACGTTCATACTTTAATCTCGTATTTATTTCTGATCGCCGAAGAAACAAAATATTCTGTACTAAAGTGGAGAAATTATAACAATAACTAGTGTGTGATGTTTGGACTCTTATGTTCAGTATCATATTCCTCTTTGGGTTTCAGGCTCAATGTTTTTTTTAATGATGACAGACAGTCCTTGAGGAATGCAATTAACTGATTGGCAAATGGTCGGACTGTAGGGTCGCCGTCCTATGTAACTGAAATCGTCACGACGCACGGACATTGTACCACACCCAGGTTTCTTACATTCTTGGCTTCTATAACAGCAACGTACCTGCGGAGTAATTCTCATTAAGACATTCCAACAAGCACCAACCACTTGGACTTCAAAATAAACCAAATATTAATGGGGCAGGAAAAATAACGATTTGCTACTACCAGTACAGAGATTTCAATTCACGTGTAAGTAGGAGCTTCTTTAAGAGGTGTAATGCTTGCGGGCATCCAATCCTTTTTAGATTCAAGAAAACTAATGCTCCAAATGGGCAAAAAGAAGTATTCAGGGAAAAGCGTAGAGGAAAATTACAATGCCCAGTGAAAGTAATCTGTATTATATAAAAGCCAGTTTGTTGCTTGTTTGGTTTAATAGTTATAATATTTGTTGCTGTCACATACGAACTGAGCGCGGACCTCGAAGAAAACATTCCAGATAAAAACGTAATACATACCGAAAACGTAAAGCGGCTGGCAAAAGGTTCACAATAATGACGCCAGATGGTAAAACGTTATACAAGAGGCTAAAGAGGAATTTGGAGTGAATTAGTTTGGTTTTAGGAGACTGCGGTTTCAATGAGCGATTGTCGTGATAGAAGAAGTAAGCACCTCTGAGACGTCCGTCAGTTTCCACGAGATGGCGCTAACAGAAACTGGGGCAATTTCCACAGTATACTACACGCATGACAGAGATGAAAGTGCGCGGGTGCGCTCAAGTGGACGTTACTTCCTGTTAAGCTGTTTGTTCCTATTTCCGTGGCGCACAGTTTGGTTCCGCAAAAATGGTGAAGAATTTAATTTACAATGAATTATTTTCTTTCCTAATATTTACTCCACTTATACATAATTTGTTATTATACAGTTTAGTAGGCATTTAACACTGTTGGGCACAACTTATGCAAATTTATTTTAATTTGATACCGTAGTTTCATTTGTGAAATTGTTTATAGCTATCAGCGTCCTGATGATGGAGTCAGTAAATACCTCTGAAACGTTGTCATTTTTTACTTTTTTCTACACAGCGCAGCAACCCAGAAGACAGTGATCTCAAACTCGCCGCTGCGAAGTCCTGAAATCTCACGAAATTACAAGTAACTGGAACAGTGTATGGCTTGGCAGCAGAACGCAGAGCACGTCTCGCTGCAACCAGCAACACAGGTCTTTCACTTTCATGATCAGGCCAGAAAACAAGTTCGTTGAAATGCTGGAACAGTATCAATGCCGCCAACCTTTCTTGCTCTTGTGGAGCCCTGCCCCATTACATCTTGCTTGTACACTGCAGTACTTATCGTCACAATAAAATATGTCGAAGAATCGAGACGCCTTGTACGTTCCCGTTACACCGAACCCATGTGATTTGGTGAAAGTGTTACCCTTGAAGACTTTGCTGTGTGAATTAAAAAGTCTCTTCTCGGTTTCAGTGATTGTATATCGTTGTTTATAGCCGTGTTTTCGTTGTGTAGAGGCCTACGTACATTTTTCTGCGTCATTTATTGACATTTTTAGCTTTGGTTTTATTGGTATTTCACAATAGCTATGATAGTTTATAGTTTATCTCGCGCATTTGGTTATTCGGTAAAGTAGATGGAGCGTAAAGCTAACTGCTGACCTCCATCTAATACCGAGGTTAAGAGGAAATGGAGCTTTACCTCCATTCTCGCCGATGTGAATAACTCTAAGGGTGAGTAGCTGGATGTGAATTTAATGTTTGTTTATTTATAAGAGAATAGTTAAGCACAGTCATAATTATTCAGTCTAATGAAAAGTTTTACCTCCATGGGGCACCCCAAGTGAACAAATTTTATATAAATTTAGTTCTGTTTATTCGTCAGTTATAATTCCTTGTGCTGAACGCGCCTTTTAATTTTAGGTTATACACTTCTACAATCTTGTTACACCATCATTTGGAACTGCATTTATAATGGACGGAAATTCCGTTCTAAAAAGAATATAATAGATATACATCCTTTAACACGCAACCTGCGCCATACTTTGCCGTTTCTATTGTAGGAACGATGGTAAAGATAAAAACAAATTATAGGATTTTATTTCTGCATATGTTGACTGTACGCACCTACAACATTCTGCCAGAATGCCGTTGAAATAAACCACTGATAAGCGAGACAATCGTTTTATATGACATGATAGAAACCAGCGTCTTCCAAAATAGTAACACGATCAACCTCTTTTTCTTCTTAGCGTGCTGTCTTGTACGTAATTTTGTTCTACCTTTAAATTGTAGGCACATTTAATTTTATTTTATTTACCGCTCCTTGTATGATTTATTTGCTACCGTCTCAAATATACTTACTTAATAGAAAAGTTGACGAAGACATGATGATCATTCTGTTGTTCCGAACAGAATTTTTCATCTTCTCGTGTCCTATCTGAAACCTAAATATTGAAATGTGGGGTCTTAAAATATATATAAACTCGCGTTGTTTTTATGGGTTTGAAACTTGGCCTCTTACCTTGAATATGGTTTAAGAGTGATATATGATTTAGGACTTTCGCGGCGAGTACCATCAATAACATCTTCTCGGGCAATCAGCCGCGTTAGCTGGTCGCCTAGGCGACTTCCGAGGATCCAGTCACATCAGAACCCTGAAGATGCGGACAGAGTTTGTTCCCGAAACGTCGGTTTACTACGGTAACCAGCTAACGCGGTTGATTGCCCGAGAAGATTTTATTGATGGTTTAAGAGTGATTGATATAATGCGCTCAGAAGAATACTTGGAGAAATTATTAGAAAGGTGATTAAATCAGCGAGAAAGAGGTGGGTGAGATATGTAGCAAACTTCTCATGTGATTCCCTCTGTAGTCCTATGTAGGAACAGGAAACGAGCCCAGGAATTCCATTGAGAAGTATACAATTAACAGATAGGGAAGCTCAGTTACTATGTTGTTAGATTCAGACGTTCAATACGATCACCGTAATGCACTGTATGGAGTAGTGGTTTATTGGTAAGACAGAGGGTAAAGTTGTCCTTGCCGAGTAATTAACACTTTACAGCCCATTGTCAGCTATATGAACTACCCGCTTTAACAGTTTGATACTCAACATCTTTGTATTGATCGGTTTTGTATGATTCTCACTGTAAACAAGGATTGTTTCCTTAAACAGCATTACTTAGTTTATCTTGCAATAGAGCAGTGTTGTATTTTCTTTCCGGTACGGATAGAATGCTTAAGTATTATTTGGATGAGCTTCGCCTTCGAAGGGTTAAGCACATCGCCATGAAGACGTGTGGGGGAGTGGTGATTTAGCTGTACGCATTCTTAACCGGACCCTAGGTAGATGTGGGTATATTAGATGTATACGTTCTGTACACATGTGCACCTGGTCCTGGTCTCACGTCTTAGTGTCGTTTGAACTTCAGTCCGCAACAGTCAATGACCTCTAAACTCCTGTGAAGGCATTTAAACCTGATTCTTCAAAACAACGCACGAAGAAAATCAACATACGTGAACATGTGTGGCAGGACTAGACGTTCGCGCATTGATTCCTTTTTTAATGTCGCATGCATTCCCTTTCAGCGGTGTAAGTTTAAACAAGTTTCCGAGCAAGTTATCTCAAGTGTTAACGCTTCTGGCTTGTAGTCAGGAGGCAGCCCGTTGCAACCTCTGCCGCTGCAAGTCTATCCTCACTGATCTAAATAAAATTTGTTTTCTGGGGAGGGGTGTTTAGCTTGATTTATAACTAAGACTTGATCGTTCACTTCCTAAAATTTACACTTTTAATAAAATAATTTTTAGCCGTTTAGGACATAATAGAGTGTCATCACGGCGGAATATTTCATAATTGTAACCTCACCACAACCTATATAACCATTAATATTTCTTACAGAACTTATTGAAATACTTGAGACATGTTACCAATTTAGTATTTTTATTAATTTATCATTCCCCCTGCATGCTACATGCCTTTCTATTCCAGTTTATCCTCCTTGATTTAATAATTAGTTATTACCGCAAAACTACTAGATAAAGATTTCAGTTTACGAAGCGTTTCGGTATATATTTTCCCTTTCAGCCCGATACTTCCTTTTTCTAAGTAGAAGTTGAACAGGTGACTTCAAATTGGTTGAGGGATTTATAAATATCTTATGGAATATATTTCCAAAACTGGTACAGTTTGGTTTGCCTGTTACAGAGAGAGACACTATTCGTAACTAGGGCAAGCGATGTGGTCGTAACACTGTTCCTTAAGGCAGCAACTATTCTCCAATGAAAATTCTATTATAATGCCACATAGATCAAGACAGACCCAAAGGTTGTGTATGTTCTTGACGATGCAATATACAGAGTGTCCCATATGCGGAGTCTGTTACGAAAATATTAGAAATAAAACAGGTCCAGATATTTGTTCCTCCTGTTGTTTGCACTGATTGATGCGATACATCCAACTGCCACAAGCACGCTGAAAAGTCGCTGATGTGACTTCTGCACAGACACGGATATTCTCTTTAAGGTCTTCAATTGTGCATAATCTGTGTACGTAAACGATAGACTTAAGTTGACCCAGTGAAAAAAGTTTAATGGTGTGAGGCTCGGGAATCTTGGTGGCCACTCGAATGCGCCCGTGACGTAGGCCTATGTGTAAATGATTTTTCACTGTGAGACCGGACTTAGGAGACAATCTGCAGATCTGTAATGTGAGTTTTTAAAGTTTGGTAAATCATACACACTGTGGTAGCATGACGGGCAATGTCGACACAGCTAACACCGTTTATGACTTACAGGATTGCGAAGCAGAAAAGTAGCGATGGACATTTGTCGTCAGTACTCTAGGAAACCGATTATGGTCGCCAAACAACCACCAAAGACGGAGAGAAACAATTCTTCCGTTATTTATTTTGTGTTTGTTTTACAGAGATATGTCGAACTCTGGAAGTATCGTAGATGTACGTCAGAAGTGCCGCTTTTATCTGCCGCTGGACTTCCTGGGACGGAAACCGCCATGTGAGTACAGTTTTAAACTAAGTGTGTGTTGTGTTTCCTTCTGGTTTTTGTCTCCTAGGAATCATAATTTTTAATTTTTAAAGGTTATAAAGCTCTCGAGTACCTTCTTCCTGAGACATGAAGGAGCTATCCAATGTATCAAGGAAATTAATATAACCCTGCGCGGATCTGCTAGCTCTGGCCTAGTTCAGAAATTCGTTAGAGAATGAAAACACGCCAAGTTTCACTCCAAATTTAAATAATTTTTATTTTCACGAAATGTAGAATTAATTGTTCTCAGCTGAAAGACCAACTTGATCGCGTACTCGTGTATTTTATCAATATAATTATAACCTGTTCTTTAACATGTAGATTCTGGCCGTACTGGGTGACTGAACCAAGATTTATGTTGTGCGAAAGCCATATAATATGCGTGGAAGAAACTATAAATATACATAATACTTCAGTTAATAACTTATCTTCACTTTGACGGGTGGACTAAATTGTGAAGTGGAATCAAGCGAGTTAGGATAAAATCCAGTCCTTCGAAAGGTAGCGTTTTTAAGAACTAAAATACATTCAACAGACGATGGATTAAAGTTCAAAACGAAGAAATTAATATAATACCACACCTAAAGATATCCAGAGAAGAATTAAAAAAATACGCCAGTGGTTTTTGAGTCTCGTAGTGAACAGGCACGTGGCAGCTTTCAGATATTTTTTTTCTTCGCCACTGCGCCCTAACAAGCGAAGGGGACTTGTACAATAGTTGACAAAGGTCCGTGTGCTTTCATTCTCCGTACGTCTCTTCTTAAATGCTTTCAGTTTGATCTTCCTTCACAGCTAAAGAATACGTTCTACAACCAAGGAAACGGTAGACCGATTGTTTTATGTATCTTTTACATAGGAGGGGAGAAATTGTGTTAATTTTCTGCCTTGAAGTCGCATGTGTTCACGTTGCGGTCTGTTTAAGAGGCAAAGATGAAGAACCCACTTTGTATTGCTATCCAGTTGGAATACGTGTTTGCGATGGGATGTCCGAAAAGAGATTTTATGTTATTTTTCTCAGTCCTTCAAGATGAATTCCAAACAACTCAAGTTACAGTCGTATCCTTTTTTATATAGAGAAGGATAATTTGTACAGTGTTATGTGCATAACGAGGATATTTGGATTCAAGATATATAAAATAACGAGTATGAAGAAAATCACACAGGCGTTATGGGGAGCGTCATAATTAATCTGTGAGGCAGGGTTCTTCTTGAGAAACTGACGATCGCTCAGCTGTTTATGAAATTTACTAACTTGTAATTAAGCCGATGGTTCATTACTATGTCCAAACGGACCAAAATTGCCTCTTGCGCTGAGGGAAGAACATTGATCGAGGGATTTCGAGAATGGAGCGCTAAAAAGCACAACATTAAAACAGGCCACATTCTTCCCCTTTCAAATTCTTACATACCCAACATTAATTATCAATCCATGCACAGCGTAGTTAAATAACTTATAATTAACAAACAGCTTCTAGGGTACCGTACAGAATCTTTCTCTCGTCTCTTTCGATGCTAGAAACTTTCGAAGTTGTAGAACGTCGTTAAATAACTTACAAAGAAAGCACCTAATCGTATGATGCCGAGACTAGGAAAGCATGACCGATGTGTGAGAGCGAGGCACTGCGATACGTAACGTCACGTGAGGATGCTGTGTCAGTACACAACTGGGTCATGACTGACAAGTCTTCTGCCGCTGGCCGGATTCAAATGCAGGACACACATTAGCCACGGTTTATTACAGGGATCCTCTGCCATTTAAGGTACTTCATGTAGCAGGATTTGTATGACGTGTTCGAACATACCTTTACGCACTGCTTGCGTAACACTGTCCAATATACTTATGCCACAGAAACTGACAAAGAGTAAATATCGAACCTTTAATATGTACGCATTTCGAAACTTAAGTGCTACCACAGGATGCGATGTATTTGATAGGTACAACTAAGATCACCATGAAAACATGGATTTCGAAAAAAGGATTTATGTACAACTTTGGTAACTTGTTCAATTTCAGTGTGATTTAGAAACCTGAAAATTACTTTTCAGTGAGTTGGAGCATGTTTCATATTAAGCTTTATACCTAAAACTATGTGTGGACGTTGTCCATTGTCTGTGATATATACCAAATACATATATCTCGAGCAATGAACAGTGTCCAAAACACAGTGGTCCTATGTTACCGTAAAAGCCTGAATGTTGGTGAAACCTAGGATTTACCAGATAAACCTAGGTTTTACCAAACAATGTTGGTACAAGTCCAAAAAAAGAGAAATATTCGCGTCTTATTTCGAGGTTTTACCATTCACTGTTGGTGAAACCCAATTTTCGAAGTTTAGAGACATACTTTCCTTATGTAACTTGTATTTTAAAAAAAGTTTAACAGAAGGCAAAATAATAGATAAAACATTGCAAGGAATATAAAAATTGTGAAATAAAAATGTGAGACATTACAATCATCAAAGTACATTTTTGTCACTGCTGTTTCAAGACTTACTTGTTGCAACAAGGTGAGCTAGGACATTTGTAATTACATAACACACCAGAGGATTTACGCAAGCACTTATTTGCTAACCTAACCTAACCTAAAACTACCTGCTTATGGTAAATCCTAACATTTACCAACACCCATTGGTAAGACCCCGAAATAAGACGCGAATAATTCTTTTTCAGACTTTTATCAACAATGTTTTGTAAAACCTAGGTTTGTCTGGTAAATCCTAGGTTTCACAAAGATTCGGGATTTTACTGTAACATAGGACCACTGTGTTGGACACCTTTGTTAAAAAAACTGTTAGAGAGCGATCAAAATCTTTGTGGTAAGTTTCTTGGCGTATACATTTTATTTTATATCAACTCTCGCATTTCCTTCATTAAAGTAGATCAGTAATATGTGATTATGAAATGTAAATTGCAATGTACTCTTGAACATCCGAGGAAGAATCGTATGAAAATCGTGAACAATTGGGATTTTTAAATTTCGGCAACCATTAACACGCACCGAGGTTGACATTTGGATTCTCTGCCTCAGGGTGCAGACTCCACTGAAGCCGTTATTCAGCGTCTGTGCAATACCAGGAAGTGCTGCTGGTAATGTTTACTGCTCTTCTGTCCAAATATTTACGTATCTTTGATGATTTACAAGTTGGTTGCCTTTTTGACGTTTGCATCTCTTTCTTTCTTTTCGTCTGTGTTCAGTTAATTTATTTGTTAGTTTTGTGAATGAAGTTCTGTATTCAGTGCATATGTTTTATTTTACTTTGTACTTTCGTTGTGCCATTTACTACAGCCTAACTACGTAGGCCTAATCGTAATTTCATTGTGATAAACTTTGTCATATATTTATTCAGATTTATACTAATGCTGAGTCAAGATTCCGTTGATTACCAGTACTGAGAACCGAGTAACCTGATCTGTGTTATCGCTAAAGTTGGGTCATTATGCCAGCGTTAGTTTCTCTTACCAGTAGCTTAATTGACATTTCATTCAAGGAGTGTGTTGCAGCGAGACTTTGCATATAGTGCGATGTAGAATTCTGTATGACTGTACAGAAGTGTTAAAGTAGCCTCCAGTAGCCACTGGTTTGCGATCGTAATGTCAGAATAATGAACCTTTTACTGTATAGTTAGCGTCTCACCTTGCAAACTTTTGAACCAGGTGCAGTAACTGCAGACTACACCAATCTCAAACTTTTTAATTTCCCACAACAAGTAGATTACTAAAATCATGAGGAACGCACGAACATATGACACGGAAGCAACAGTAGAGCCAATTAATAAAGGGTCTTTAACGATTCATGGAAATAGATATTTGAAAAATGTGCATTTCTGTCAAGATAATTTTTGTAGACTATAAAAGGACGAAATGTGGTCGTCCGAAAAATTTCTTTTAGCTTTGTTTTTTAATGATAAATAATGGACCTTTGTGTCTATAGGCTAAATATGAAATTGTGTATAAACTTAGATTATAAACATTTTTATAATTTTTTTATCAAATATTGATTATATGTCATTGACTACAAACACCACGAAGGTGAGAAACGTTGACGTCATGTTCAGAAAATTTAATGTAGACAGAATCCGTGATGAATAATTCTTTCCATATAAGAAAATATTAGCAACAATAATAATAATCTGTAACATATTTGGTCAATGTAAAGTAATGAAAATCCTGACGGTAGTGACATTAGATCTGTGCCCATCTACTCACTAGCCCAGTACGCCAACCCATGAGGTAAACTGCATTTAATTATTCGGTTTTAAAGTCAAATTACCTAATTAAGACATTAACAACACGAGATTTTTAGCAGTAATTATTAAATTATTTGATTAGATGATGCATGTATTTATCTTATTGCACAAGATGTACATCTGGCGATAGTGAACAGTAACCAAATTTGGTCCTGAAGATGGCTGCTTTCCTTCTTGCAGTCCGATAAAAGTCTGCCGAAGTTTCAGAGGTGCTTGCCCTGTTGAATGCCCTCATGATGGAGGCAGCAAATATCTCTGACACGTCGGTAGGCTTCTACCAGACAGATTACACGTTGCAACAACCCAGAAGACAGCCATCTTCATACTCGCCATTGTGATAAACTGAAATGTCAACTTTGATCAGTTTATTTCGTTTCAGTGAAAGATTCTTTTTAGCCTTTTTAAAATTCCTAATTACCGCTGAAACCTTGTGTAAATTACATACAAGTTTATGCCAATTTTGTTGTTTGCTTCGATAAGCTACGGGAGAGGACGCAGGTTTTTGAACTTGTCCGTGGCTTACAGTTGGATAGATCCGCTCGTGTTTGCTCTAAGTAAAAGGCCCACAATTCCTAATCGGCATGAAGTTACAAAACAACACGAACTGTTGAAACCAGCAGGTGTAAGAGACCTTTCCTTGCTGTACCTTGTCTCCATGAAAGTGTGTTGCACGATGTTGAAGCCTGTTTCTAGAATCTGTGCGAGATGTTAAGGGTATTGTGTCATCTTACGGGGCGTGAAAGGAGTTTTACATATGCCCATGTGAGTGTTGGACGTTTCTAGCACCTTACTGTATTTAACGACATGTTTAATTTGTATTTCGTAACTACTGCAGTAAAAAGAAAAAAAAATGTCAATGATGTATGCACTTTCCAATTTTGTTGTTCTTATACAAAGAGATAGAATGCATTGCACCATGCTTTATTTGATCAGATCTTGGATACAATGTACATATATAGGAAATAATGGTTTTCCTTACGTGTTGTCTTAAGGATTAAGTTAATTAAATACCAACATAAAATCACTCCGTCGGTGTGATTTAAAGCAGCAGGAGCAATAAATGACAATTATTCGCTTACAATTTTAATTTGGTTGTGTCTAGGTAGTTAAAATTATAATACCTTTTCATAATAAAGTGTAAAAGTCTGCAAACCTCACTGAAAATACATGGATGGGCCAGTTAAATTTTTATTTTGGGACTGTATCACAAAAATTAAATAGATGATACTAATTATGTATTACATAGACGAGTAGATCATACTGTATAGGCGTACTAAAAAAATTAAAATAAATTTTCATAATATGTTGATGGAAAGTGCCCTAGAATAAAATTTATTCTGCACACTGAAAGGAACTTTTTTTCCAATCCTTTTCAACAATAATGTTTGTCGAAACTACACTTCAGTCTTTATTAAGTATCGATAACATTCCACATATCGATCCAACATCCAAATTAACAGCCAAAATTATAGTTCTGATGGTACGGAAAGCCAAAAACATCTACAATTTCTTAGAACTGCCCATTCAGTAGGACTAAAAATACATGTGCATGTTTGGAGATTTATACATCAGGAAGCAGATAGAATTGGACTGACTTCGTGTAACCTCCTAAAGAAAAACCGGAGAAAACCGACTTGTATCTTTAAGATACCCTGTTCAAGTCTCTGTAAGGACAATGAAGGTCGTGGCTGAGGCTTTCGTGATTTTTGTCAGAATGTCCGGGTTAATGCCGGAATAGCGTTTTGAAATATTTCATGGCCGCTTCCTCCGCACTTCTTTCCAGTTAATTATGCAGTTATTTAATTTATACTATAGTTAAATAAGGACAATGTGATATATGGGGAATGTAGCACGCACGGGGAGATTAGAAATGCATGCAAAATTTTGGTTACAAAACCTGAAGGGAGGAGACCATTCGAAAGGCAAAGGCGCAGATGGGAGTATGATATTAAAGTGGGACATTTGTTTCTCGCGAGGGTGAAGATGTTGATCGTGGTATTTTGGGTTGTGACGCTGTCAGGTCTTGGAGTTAGTGATCAAGGTTTCGGAGGAATGTGTCGCCTCCATCTTCACTTCACTACTTTTCGGACAAACATAATGCCCCGGGTTATTCCTGTCAGTGTGACTGGAGTTGCATCGACTCTCTTTTTCTCTTATGTCTTAGGTGATGTAGCTTAAGACTACCAACTTATTCTCTTGTAACAGACAGTATTTCTCAGATAAGCTTACCACGTCATATAAATGACATTTTCATACGTCTTACGATTGAAAATAAATGTGCTTTAATACAAAGACATTCAACATATGAGTTTAGGCGAAACGTTGCTAAGTGTCAAGGCCTCTGTTAAAGAATGTCGAAAGTTTTCTGCAGGCTACTCTTCTGCCATCCTGTCTCAAGGCTGTCCGAAGCACTTTCTTGTATGACATTTTGCCTCTCGGATCCTACCCAATGTGTCGCACAATCGCGAAGGTGAACTGGCTTACTGTCTGTACAGTTGCATTACAGGTAGACTGGTTACATAACCCAACTAGAGATGTAACTTGGGCTCGTCTCATCTGCGTGAAATATGTGTAATTCGGCTAACGGTTTGCTTGTGAATGGGAAGACACGAGAAGAACAACATTATTCGTTTATATCGATTTGTCTTCTTGTAAGACGCAAAGTTGATGAGAAACCACTCCCATAAAAATGTTAAAAATTATTGTTACGTTCTTGAGCGGAAGTAGTGGTAAACTTGGTGACTGTCTTACCAAACCCAAATCTAAATTCTTCCCTCAGGGAAAAATAACAAATTTCGAGGATTGCTGTCTTCTGGGTTGTTGCGCCGTGTAGTCTGTTAGATGTTTACCGACGTTTCAGAGGTCCTTACTGCCCTGATGATGGGATTCTAACCTCGTGCCTCTGTTACACACTGGAGTAGTAATAGCTTAAATGCATCACCATATTTGATGGGAACTTGAGGCTTCGGTAATCGGTGTCTGAGTTACTTTCATTAAAACAGTGTAATATTCACCCTATCACATTGCATGCAGCTGTGACGTACTATGGACATTTCTTTGTTATATTAGATGAAATGTTAAAGATCAAAACGTTTTTGTTAGTTTGTATGCCACGCTTTCTAACTCCTCGTCGAAAAGAGATACTAGCGTCACAAAACAAAACACAGGTGCACACGTCGCTTGTATTCGTGTCCGCCACGCTGGTCATGATTTCGCCGCCATATGTATTGTCTCAATATTTATCACCGTGTTCAGATTCGGATTGGTTTACAATTCCGTTCCCAAGACTATATCATTTATAGCTGTTTTACGCGCATTTTCCACGAAGTTTGTAAATGTGAATTCATAATGGGGAGCTTATTTCCATCTGTTCGACTATCCGTCTCAAAGTGCATGACCGATTTTCATTAAGAGTGGTATGGGCGAATTTAATTCCGACCTCTATTAGACCGGCGCTTAAAATTTACATACTTCATTTTAGAGAGGCGATCTGTTTACCTTTTTTAAAATGAAATGTTGCAGACACAACTGAATATATGTTCATTTTTATATAAATAGTCGTTTCTTAGACTTTCAAGAAAATATTATATGCAAATAAAGAACACATCTGTACTCTTTTCCTGTTTACTATTTGGACTCTAGTTATCTGTTCACTCGGGGCTTTCTCTTGTATTACCCATTCAGCAAAAACAATTAAATTCTTAATTATGTGATTTCCTCTTTTCGTCTTTGCCAATTAGCGTTTAATTTTAGGTATTATTCGCACAAAATAATTAAACGTAGCTGGGAATACAAAGGTTCGAACCTGAATACAGACAATAGTGCTTGCATTTCTCGTGTCGTATTCTATTAAGAACGTCTTTTGTGTGTGTAAAAGAACCTTCAATAACTGAAATGCCTAATTTGTTGTCATCATGAAGACATAGTTCCTTGCTTTAAATCCTGTTAATATTATATCGTAGTCGAAGAATGTTTGCTGCTGTGTAGGCCACTTCATAATCGACTTCCTTTTAACCAAATAGCGTATTATATAAGGCAAGACTCAGTCAATTAAGCAAGATAGCTCAAAAGTTTAGAGACTTAATATCAAGGGTAGCTCTACCTGTTAAGAGGTACCAAGACAAGAGAAGCCGGTTCCGCTTCATGACTCTCGACAGGATCTGAAACAGTAAGAAGAAAGAGTTAGAAGACGAGCATCAAAATAACTGCACAAAGCCTCGGTGTATGGAGTAAGCCCAAACTAAACTTAATGATTTCTCAAAACGGAAGACGAGACAAAACATGTCATCAAGATCCATTCCGTTTAGTGTAAAAGGATTTCAGTTCATTGTGCATTTAACAATACGTAGAAAAGACACCATTCAAGTTTCATACCGTTAATTATCTCTGCCCTTTCTTCCCTGAGTTAATGATTTTGCAGTGACTTTAACTGTCCTGGATTCTCCGACATCAAGGCGATTCATCGCCCTGATGACGGAGGCAGTATGACCTCCGAAACGTTGGTAAACATATACCATACTACACGGCATAACAAGCCAGAAGACAGAAATCTTCATACTCTGATGATGGAGGCAGTATGACCTCTGAAACGTTGGTTAAGAATCTACCATCGGCGTAACAAGCCAGAAGACAGAAATCTTCAGAATCATCGCCCTGATGACGGAGGCAGTATGACCTCCGAAACGTTGGTAAACATCTACCGTACTACACGGCGTAACAAGCCATAAGACAGAAATCTTCAGAATCATATTAATACTTATCTTCGTGCAGTAAGATTCATTGGTTATGAGAACCGAATTTAATTTGGTAGAAATGCTTGTTAGGGATGTGTTACAGTGGTAACGAATAAGGGGGCGTATTACACAAACACACGAACGTGAGTTTCGTGTGGACACGAAATCGGAACACTGCGATGCATCTGAACTACATGGGGCGCGTGGTACTCGCCACGGAGAAAGTGAAAGTGCACTGAGCTGATGGAAATGTGAAGACTTCCGTACCACCGCGTACATCTGTCTGTCTGTCTGTTCTCTCATTCAACGGCTCGATATAACACTCGATGCTTCGTGAGTTGCTGTGGGCTTTTAAGGCCCATAGACGGGTACATTAGTTGAATGGATGAAATATCGCAATGCCGAAACTTCAGTGAATGGAATAAGTGTAACATTATAACACTCCAGCGGTTGTTGTATGTGCTACTATTCAGAATTATTTGACTGGTTCCGTTAATGATTTATTGCTGAGTGCCCGAATCGTTTTATTGGGTTTGTTGATAATCTTAAAGGATTTACTTTGAATGACGTGATTAAAGCTTTATTAGAAGATCCGTGGTGAATTCTGAGAAACGACCTCAAACGAATGTTTAATGCACGAATTAACTAAATTTCATTTTCAGTTAAATTTACATCACATTGAAGTCTGATCGAATGACTGACTCATCAGTTCAGCTTTATGGTTCGCCAAAATTCTTAATCAATGTTAAATTTACGTAACGAAGTACGGAGTTTTGTTATTTTTAATATTTAACTACAGTGATGTTTTCATGATTGAACACCATATTTACATAAGGTTTTTTATTTGTGGTTTATTTCACGATTCTGTAAGTTCTATTTAGTTTATTAAAATGTGTTTATTTCATTAATTTTATGTGTGTATACGTATTTTTTGGAGACACTTGTATTTAAGAGTAGACTGATCGATCTGAAAGAACGAAAGGGGCCATACAAGAGACCATTTTTCGGAACCATACAAAGCAAGAAAGGGGGAATATGAAAGTATTTGTAAACTGTGTGATTAAGTAATATAAGGTAATTCCGGGAGAGATGCCGCACTTTTTGCAACATTTGTTTTAACTCAATCCGAAAAAGGTCAAAACGGCTGAAAATTCAAAGTTATTATATTTAAGATCTCTATTATACTAATCCGTAAACAAAATATCTAAAGCAAATTAATTCTCAGAGATACAGGGCGATAAAAAAAGTTGTCTTTGCGGCATCTCTCCCGGACATGCCGGGAGAGATGCCGCTCTTTGAAAACATCCTTGAATTCAAAAAGAAACATATTTAAATGAAAACTGATGAACTTCATTCAACGTAATTAATTAATGTGAACATTAAAATAGAAAAAATATGTGAATAACAATACAAATTGAAAAGTTAATAAATATTCAAATGAAATTTCAATTATCAAGTACATTGAAAGCAAAATTTTCCAGTGGTTGCTTGGAGTCAAAGCTTAAACCAGCGAATTTAGAGTCTAAGCGTTAGTCAATGAAATTTTTACGGAGAGCAGAACTCATGCAGCCAGCTTTTGCAACAGTTTTCCCAGTACTCACAGCACTTGTTGATGTTACAGTTTTCAGGGGTCTCTTGATCAGAACTTTTTTTTAAAGTTTTTAAACCTTGTAGACCTGAAGTACTCGGACTGTTCACCTTTGCCTTTTTCCTCTGCTTTTTGACTTCGTTTCCTCTTTGCTTCTTTCGCATTTCCTCTATGTTGGTTGTTTCAGTGAGGACAGAAGCCAGTTGCCTACTTTCAGTTGAGTTTTTTCCTCGGTATTTTCAGCACTGGACTAATTTTCCTCAATAATATAAGATAATGCAATAGAACAGGCATTTTTGAGTACTCTATATTGTATATGTATGATTTTTTAAATCAGATGCGGTATTTTTTTAAGTGCGGTATCTTTCCCTTAATTTCTTGCGGCGTCTCTCCTTATCTTCAGGGAGAGACGCCGCGCCCTCCCACTTGCCTTACCCAATGACCAACATGGCGGCCACGTCGTGCAAAGTCAAGACCAGCAACGCTGGAAACCTCTAATGTATCGTGATTTCATAGTTACTTCGACTGGAATTAATAAAGACACATCTTATGAACAGCAGAAATAACTTTGAGCACAAAATTAACAAACTCACCGCATAAAATCAGTTATAACTCTTGCAAAACAGCACTGATTTTCAATGCGTCCACTCACAACATTTCTCTTGGCTCACTGAACAAGGACATGTACTGACATCGGAATAGGATTAACGGAACCCACCGAATTAAAAAATGCGGCGTCTCTCCCGCCGCGGCATCTCTCCCGGATTTACCTTATGCCAGACGTATTATGTCTTCGGCTAGAAGGAACGTCTGATGATGGACACAGTTTCAGGTAATCCACTGGCGTGAGATAAGATTTTTCTTACGTGTAGTGATTACGTTACGCTGACATACTTCGGAAGGCCGCGAATGTGGGCAGATAACAGATAAGTGTATGAATGTTCTCAGCCACATTTCTTCACCCACGCATTTAACACCAGTTGACTTCCATATAGGACAGAAAAGGTGTAGTTAGGCGCATGATAATTAGCGCTTTCACTATCCACTTCATCAGACATATTTTAGTGATGCAACAGACAGTTCGTGAGTCGCAATCTGGAGATCACAGGATCAAAACTAGTTTCGTACGTTCTGTCATAAACGTTTATGTTTCTCCGTCCATCAAGTCCAATTCTTTAATCCTGGAGTTTTGATATTTAAAATAATTTATTTGCGTATTGTTTCTAGTAGTAGTTCGACAATTCTGTAGTTTTCTTGAGAATTCGGGCAGGTATAACAAGTACCATTTTTATTTAGGATGCGATAAATAAAACATATAAAGGAAACGAACGACTGATGTAGTTGGACCGTGTTGCGATTTTAAGTATTGAAGACTTTACCGGAAACAAAATACCCCATTATTTTTTAAGATTTTATGAGAATAAAGTGGACAACATTTTTCCCTGTGCTTTCTATTGTTATTATATATTTTATATTGATTTATATCCTTTAAAATATTTTTGTAAACGAAATTTTATTTAACAAATTTATTTAGTAAAAACAAGTTCCACTCTTCGAAAATCTTTGAGATATTATCTGTCAAAATGCTATTTACAACGCTAAAATTCTCACTCATGGCAAGTTTAAACTATTTATCAACTAAAGGATTTTTAGTTTTGCGTGTAAAAGTATGCATAATTTTCAAGCTCTGTATGTGTATGGTTAGATGCATGTGGACGGAGTAGTTATGTTTTATCTCTGCCGCTTCGCCTGACTCTGCTTGTCGCGAAACTGCTAAACATTCCCTGCAAGTGCGCAGTGGGTTGAAAGTAAATGCAAACTACTCATTAAACAATTGTAACGGCTCTGGTAGTCTTAACATATGATTTATATGCTGTGCCAGTAGGAAGAAATGTCATGTCTGGGGTGTAGTGTTAAAACGAAAGTGGCCGATAACGGAGCGTGCTGCTGGTATCGCCTGCTTGGAATGCATATTTCCAGGAGCGTGCAGTGTATTATAAGCGGGATACACAGTTTGCCCTGTTGAAGTCGTAGACATTATTTATATAACCCGAAAGTAGACACATATCTTAGGACTAGATCGTAAAAGCGTACAGTGTAGACCTACAATTAACAGGAGTTTTCGGCAGACGGAATTGTGGGTAAATGACATGTATAAACAGAAGTAAACTGACAAAACTTCTTCACTTTGAGATTATCCTTGGAAGCAGATTCTTCAGTAAACTGAATAATTGTGACTACGACGATCTCTTTCCTTAAATAAACGTACATTGAATAAAACAAAATTGAGGTCAGCGCATTCCGTACTGAGTCAAGAGTTTCTTTGTTTTTTTTTAATTGTTGCAATCTTTTACTGAAACAGTTGAAGCATTTGTTCATGTGTTGAAAGACTTACTGTGGTCAGATCATAAAAAAAATTACGCTCATACCTAAAGCAGTTTGAAATTTCCAGGCCTAAATTAAATTTTAAATGCCCTCACTGATTTTCGTAAAATTATTCAGTACACAATTTAATCGAAAGTGGTTTTATCTGTTTGCGAATTTTTTCTTGCATGCGAAAAGACGGGCGGACAAAGCGATTTTAACAGGCGCGCCGCGGGGTTGCGTCTGCGCCTAAGCAGAGCACATTCTAGCACTTTTACTCATTAACATACCATTACGAGTATAAAACTACAGTGGTGCCTGAGGTTTGTGTCTTTCGACACGTGTTCCCAGCATTATTAGCGACTACGTGTACTGTCTTGTTGTTTATTGTGTTAAAATTACGAAAACACTGAGAACGATTTATGCAAAAAAAGTAGGAAAACTACTGCAAATGTAAGGCAAAATGACTTGGTTTGTGAACACGCTATAAGCTCTCAGATTTCATAAATGCAGAAAATGTCTTGGCGCGCTAAGTAACGTTTGCTTTTCAAAGAAGACGTTGCTGTTACATACATATTTGGAGCTTTTCTCTCAGGGTCCATATTCGGCCAAGAAGCCCAAATTTGCACACTGTAGATAGTGTAAAGCTGTCGTTATTTTAACAAATCGCTGTTGTGAATACAATCTAGTACATTCAGATGAGGAAATTTGAATGACTGAGTAAGCGTTGAACTAATTTACGCATGTTGAAAGAACTACGAAGTTTATTCTTTTGAACGTAGAATTTGATGCGGAAATAAAACTTCTTTTGAGTCGTCACTTCCTCGATAAGTGTAAAGCATAATTGGCAGCCAGACACACAGTTTTTTAATAAGATATTATAAAAACTAAACGGTTCGTTTAATGTACAGAGAACTTGTGTGAAGGTGGTATGAAATGAAAGCCGACAAAACGTTGCTCTGTCACAGGACTGCTGGGGCCGCTTTCATGAAAGTGCTTCGTAGCTCCTACCTCTCGTTTCGCAAACAGCTTCTTACATTGCTGTTCCAACTCTTGACACCGATGTAGAATATTTTTATTAGCTCTTTGCACGAACTGCGTTTATTTATTTTGTTGTGCGCGTTTGATGTACAAGGAGTCTCCCACATAACCCTTGCTGAACGAACTGTATAAAGTGACGGCATAGTACTTCTAGGTTATGACGCCGTCTTGGTTCGTACCAACGTTTCGGATAAACATGCCGTCTCAATCTTCAGGATTTTGCCGTGTGAACTTACAAACTTGCCTAAAGTGAGAGAATACTAAGGAAATCCGTCCAAACCATCCGCCAGTCTGCGTACTTTCGACCATATATCTAACCGTTCGCGTGGTCCATCCGCGATACCACGTACCAGATCGCGATAAAATTTAATATTCGTGGGTTACACAGAATGTTGTCTGGCAAATTTAGTTTCTATACTCATCGGTCCGGTAAAACCGCTTTATTTTATCTTGCGTTAAAAAGGCTCTTTTTCTAAAAGAAATATTTCTCGCCATGCAAGAAACAGGTCCATTACATGACGTATAAGTCTCTTGAATGTCTGTTTTTTTTGGACATCATATGTAATTCATCCAATGGATTACTAGTGCAATTATTAACAACTACTATGCAACTGTATGTTCTGTGATACTCTTTGCAACAATATATGTTCGTACTGAACGTCAAAATTAAATAAGGTGGACTATGCACAATTAAAATAGCGCATTTTGAATTATGTGTATTCTGAATTTGAGGACACCCTTCAACCCTCGCTGATACAAATTTCTGTTTCTAGCGTTCACTTCACATCATAATAAGAATCCATTTCGTAGACGTATCACTCTATTAACAGAATGTTTCCGAGTTCAAATTTAGCTATACGAAATGAAATAGAAGACTGATATTATTATGTTCAAGCATCATGTGGGTTTATTAATTTTTACTATATTATTTCTAAAGACTGTTAAACGTAGTGATGGGTTTTATAAACAAATGTTTTAAAACTGCAATTTCAATTTACTATTTTACTTGGACTCAGAAGCCCATATTACGATATATATATTTATTGAGTGCCGGTAATTGGTTTCAATTTTGTTCAGAATTGCATGAACGTCTACCAAAACAAACCATTTCGTTAGGAAATAATCACAACACTTGATAGAATGGCATAGAATTAAAATTCTTCGTCGGGTAAAATTGAAACGATTTTCTCAGTACTTGAACTGACACTGGTTTTTTAACTTTTTTTTCTGAGACCTGAAGGGTTTATTTCGAAATTCCCTCGAAACGGAAGCCCTCAAAAGAAAATTCGTGGTGTAGTGGTCTGGCGAAGAAACAGCTTTCTTTGTCGTTATTTGAATCGGTGTAGACACACGCCAGATTGCTAATAAACAGAAACTGTATTATTCTGGTGTTACGTCTTGTGAACATTGGTTTCCAATCTGAATGCGGCAGGCAGTATCACACACCACAAGGAAAAAGTGCAATGGAGGAGGTAGCGTTAGGCAAGTATGCAAACACCAACTTTCCCTTTCCAGCGCGAGCCAGGCTACTCCACTTACAGAAAGAGTGGTACATTACCCTCACCATAGCGACGGCAGGACCACATTGACCAACGAATTGTGGGTTCCAGCACATTCTACTTTACAGGCTACGCAATACTCAGGGTCTGAGCATATAAAGGTCTCTTTAAATCATAGCAAATAAAACATCCCAACGAGATAAACAATAGTGGAGATACTGTACTATATAGATTCCTTTGTTATATCTATTATCGTTATCTTCATTGCCTGTCAGACTTTAGGAGTTTCCGAATACTTAACGTATTTTTTAAAATTAAATTTTAATAAGTCTTAAAAATATAACTATGGAAGATATTAAAACTTTCCTCATTTTAAAAATTATGAAGCTCAATACCATGGCGTCCTTGATCGTCCCAATCTTAGGTTGTAATTCGTAAAATAGTTGGGACTTTTGGACTTAAATCTTTCCTAAATATTTCAGTCATAACTATATTCAGTCCCTTCACATACTGCACATTTAAAACTGATAGGCCACGAAATTAACAGAATAAAAAAAATCTGATTTCAGTGGAGCCTAAATTAAATCAATAATTTATCCTTTCTTAGTTGAAGCGATTTTCGTATGAAACAAGCTAAGCTTTAATGTTTTTATAGAATGACCTATTGTGATAAGATTACAGTAAGACGATCTTATATTCTTATGTAAAGAGTCTGTTAAAATTTCCCGATATAAATATTAAAATTGAACGGCTTTACAATTGTTCTTAAATTTTTTGAATATCATATTTTGTCAAATAGATGTATTCGTTCTCGAGTTCTTTCATGTGAACAACTGGACTGACGGACAAGGTCATTCTAATGGACGCTCCGCAGGGTTGGGAACGAAACTAAGAAGAAAAGAAAACATATAACGGATAGTAAATAGAAAAGAAAGAAAACGAAGGAAGACAAAATTTATAATGGAACAGGGAAAAAAAATACATGGGAAGTTATTAAGACGCAGAAATTTTAATATATCGTCATTTTTTCTCCTATAGTTTAAAGTAGTAAAATTTAAAAGGCTCTGGTAGTCCTGACGCAGTGAATTTTCATCTAAAATTTAATTGCCTATACCCGGAAACAGCTGGGCTGATAGCACCATGCGTTTGTGTTTTAAATGGAACGGATGAAAGGAGAAGAATTGAATGTGAGGAATGAAACAGGAGAAGTTTGTGGTGGAAGAGAACATCAGATAGCAAAGAGGGATGAAGATGATACAGAGAAGAAGATGGTGAAGAAGATCCTCTTTTGGAAGTAGAAAGTGTTGCAAATTGATTCGACGTGTTTACGTTGCAGTGAGCATGGCATGAGAAGTTTTTGTTAACAGTCACGCGGTTCTTGTCTGCTGCTTAATACAGTTAATGGTCCGTTTTATGAGGACATACGCAGTTTCTTGACACTAATTTTTAAAAATATGTTTAAGTTATTGCTGTGTGTTTTCAACGCGTCATAAAACATGAAAAAATTAGTAAATGTTTTGTTAGAAATAACAGTCGTTTTGTGCACTGTCGAGGATAAAATTAGCAGAATGTCGAACACGTGTGCTATTTGTGCAGACACGTTTTAAAATGCGCCAACTTTCTGCAAACGTGTCTGGTTTCTAACGGCATGATAACGGAAGAAGTCAGTAATGGCACAGACCACATGAAAGATACGAGAGTTCATGTTTTCGAGATTAGTAATATGGCTTTTATTGTGCCGCTTAGTCTGGTAGACGTTTACCGACGTTTCAAAGGGCATGAGCCCTGATGATGGAGGCAGCAAGCACCACGTAAACGTCGGTAAACTTTTAGCAGACTACAAGGTGCAATAACTAAGAAGACAGCCATATTCATATGACAAATAATCTTTTAGTGAAGTGTGAGTCGATGTAAGAGATTTTTGAGATGGGCGTTACGAAAACAGCGGAACTGAAGTAATTAATACTGAAAGTTAGGAAGAGAAAATATGATGTCATCTGAAACAGTACGACGTGTTAATTGTTCATAATAAAAATGAAGCTATTTTCCCGTGAATGATTAGAACAGTTCCGTTTCGTGCTAGTTCCTGAGCGTCATGCAACATGCAACACACGTCTGCACAAGACGCGGTGGCCGAGGTTGGATGTTCGAGCTTTCCGTTAAGAACTACAATGTTACTCGTCACGATATGAAAATAATTCTATTGTTGTGCGATACTTATCGGCAGAAACAATGGGGATACAAGGAAGAAAATTTGCAAATGTACCATTTGTTTAGCATTCCAAAGGTGCGTTACTTTTACGCGTGACGTCTTCTTGCTGATATGTGCGCAGGCGACAGCAGGTGACTTTCGATGGCACGCTCTTAATGTTATTATTGATATTGGTGAGTTTATTGAAGTCAGCGAGTTCTATGCAAACACCTTATAAAACATATCACATGAATATCAACTTCAGGAATTGATCATAACGTCACAACCGTTGCATTTTATGTTGAGAAAAATGGCATTACCAAATTTCATAAGCACCGAATCATTACAGTGTAACTGCTACATCTAATACGGGGTAAGTTTCAAACTTTAAGTTAAACTAATTTTTAAGTTGTAGGTTTTATGCTGTTGTGCTAATTTTACCCTGTTTGCATTCTAGAGCACTTCCTAATTTTGTAGCTTTCATCTGGGGGCTAATGGTCTCATTGCAATATATATATGATTATATGAAAAGGCAATATTACATTACGGTCATGTAATCTACAAGCCTGTGGAGTCGGTACTAAAATCTACGACTCCAACTCCGGCTTCGACACCGACTCCTTTATAAAAGCTCAATATGTATTGATAAGGGTAAACCTACTAAAATGATAAATAGCTCCATAAGAGATTTCATCACCACAACGAGAATCATCAGCCTACGTTGACTTATAACCTATATTTATATACATGTCTAATGGTTATTGCAGAAATCAGTTGAATTGTAGACAGATTGTATTCTTAAGGTACCGAAGCCAAAGTTACAAAGCATTATTCCCACACCATGTGGCTCAACACGTCGTTGAATCTCCCTAAGCGTGAGGCCGCCGGCGGCTCACATGGTATAGAAATTGTTCATAAGATTTTATATCGAGGTCGGAGTCGGTATATTTTTACCGACTCCACCTAAAATTGCTTCCAACTCCGACTCCACAGCACTGGTCGTGTCTGTGGCATGACCTTGATTTGATCAACGATACGTGAGTATGTTCAACAAGATATATTTGATTCTTCAGAATTAAGTCTGGGGAAAATTCGTTTTCTAATGAAATTTAATGACATTGACAGATACGTGACCACAACATACCTATCCCGTAATAACAAAAGCTAAAACGATACAAACCTAACCACACAACGCAACGTAAGGGACCAAAACATAACCTAACACATCGCACTCAAACTTAGCCTAACCTAACCCAACCCAACCTAACCTAAACTAACCCAACCTAAACTAAACGAACCTATCCTTTTCAAGTAGCCCCATCTTTTGTAATGTAATTGCCCTGACCTACGAATGAAGTTTATCTATTAGTGGCTTCAAACTAACATGATTATGGTCACTCAGTTTAATAAAGTTAGGTAGATATAAGCCTGAGAAAAATTGTTGTTGAATTGAGCTTTGAAAATGTAAAATGTAAACCTTGGACGTATCTTTTTATGATGTTGAGGTGACGTCGACCTATCCATGACCTCAAACGGACATAAATATGGTCCTCAGATTCTTGCAGATGGGCAGGAAAATGCGTTTAAAAAAATGACTTTCGAAATACCTTGAACATTTTGAAGTCCTTTCTGTGGAAAACCCCTGGACTTATGTTGTCGTGACTATGACATGACGATGACCTATCGTTGACATCAAACTGACATGAGTATTGTCACTTAGGTTCCTATAGATTTTCAGAAATATGCGTTTAAAGAAATTACTTTCGAAATACCTTGAAAATTTTAATGGCCTCTTTTCGGAAAATCTCGGTACTTATATTGTCGTGACTATGACATCACGGTGACCTGTGCTTGACCTCAAACGGATATAAATATGGTCACTGAGATTCCTGCAGATCGGCGGAAAATTGCGTTTGAAAGAAATGATTTTCGAAATACGTTGAAAATTTTAGAGGCCTCTATTCGGAAAACTTCGGTACTTACATTGTCGTGACCATAACATGACGATGACCTGTCCGGTACCTGAAACTGACATGAGTATTGTTACTCAGATTCCTACGGATCGGCAGAATTAGCGTTTGAGAAAATGACCTTCGAATGACCTTGAGAAATTTGGAAGCCTGTATTCGGAAAACCAACCGACTGCTATTGTCGTGACGATGACATGACGGTGACCGGTGCGTGGCCTCAAACGGACATAAATATGGTTAGTCAGATTCCTGGAGATCAGCAGAAAAATGCATTTGAAAAAATTACTTTCGAAATACCTTGAATATTTTAAAGGCCCCTCTTCGGAAAACCACTGGACTTATATTGTCGTGTCCAGGGCTGTGGAGTTGGTACTGAAATCTGCGACTCAGTTTCCGACTCGGTGATCTTAATAAAAGTTCAATATGTATTAATAGGTGTAAAGCTACTGAAATGGTAATGGCACCATAAGAGATTTCATCACCACCATGTCAATCATCAGCCTACTTTTTAGACTTATAACCTTAAGCGTGAGGCCGCCGGCGGCTCACACGTTATAGAAATTGTTCTTAAGATTTTGTATCGAGGTCGGAGTCGGTATATTTTTACCGACTCCGACTGCACAGCCCTGGTCATTTATCTAGATATGGAATACAGCTGCGAATTTCTTGAATAAGGGGTCGCGAACAACCGACAAGTGGCGGTTCTCCACCTCGGGATTTGGACGCCACCCTGAAAACTCCTCTTCGCAAGACGTAGCCATGTTAGTCATGTTAAGAAATGTTATTTAAGGCCTGGAACTTGGTTTCTTTGGAATTTCATACATAATAAATATTTATTAGTAGACTCCTTGTTTTTTTAAATGTGTAATTCACATTTTAAGTAATTTTGTATCGTTTGGGAGCCACCGTGCTAAAGCTCTGGGAGCGTATTGAACACGAGGTGTTAAGAAATCTAATGTCTAACCTAATTGTACTGACCACAACATCCCGGCCTCAGAAGTGGTTTGTACACTGACCTTTAACCTCCACAGTAGAAACCAACATAACACGTTTCTACGACAAATCAGTCTTCATATCACATGCTGACTTGTAGTTTATCCTTGAGTTAATCCACAGTTTAAAACATATAACTTAATTTTGTGAGAAAGTGAATGGTTTCTTTCAGCTTTCGCGAGCAGGTTTTCAACTGCCACAGACGTACAGTGGCTACACATGAATTTCAGTAATTGGTATAACTGTAAAAAGATTATAAGCAAAAAACGAAATTTTTGTCAACATGAGTTCCTTATTTTTCTTTTTTCGCGATAATAGGTGTTAATGATACATGGTTTGGTTTTGAAAATGCATAGGCTTTATTAAGCGAACATGGCAGGAGTGTTTGATTACAAATTAAGTTATTGTTTCTTGATTTCCTTTATTTTCAGTGTTAGGTCCAAGGATCTTGTTGGCGCTACGGTACGGCAGTGTCTTACTTCTGTGAAGTGTAAATAAATACAAATTTAACAGAAGCTTAATATAGGGTGCATCAAGTTGAAAGTTACGGAAGTACAGTTTTCTGCTGTGTTGTAAATTTTACGTTACGTTTAATTAGAAGCAGTCAATTATTTCAAAGGTCATTAATGGAGACGTAAGTTTACGCACCGACTTACCACGCCGACACGACAGCTTAACGTAACGTGTCCCCTCAAAATGAGGAAACTAGGTAAAAACAATGTGTTAAATTCTGTGTCTTGTAGTATTGAAGAACCTTAGTTTCGATTCGTGACATTTTGGGGAGTGTTTCAGTCTATTTCATGTGTGAACTGGGAGCACGCAAGGGGTGGATTTCCAGTGATGACGATGGGATAGATGAATGGCAGAACAGACCTAAAGCCTAACGTTCTCTCTCGACCACACTCTCTTAGTCTGTCTATTTGATTCATGGATTTAACGATACTTTGTCAACTCTTTAGGTTATAATGCATTCAGTTGGGTTGGAAAAGGTTGTGGAACGAAGAGATTTTGACCTGCTGACGAGCATCTACCTGGAATAGGTGAGAAAGTTCAGAAGAATCAGAATTGCTCGTGTCCGGGACCGATATTCGGGCGTTCTTCTTATTTACAAACACAATTTTTCAGAGTCAGAAATAAGCGTCAAGGCTGGCAATTCGTAAGATTCACGCGAGTGAGAACAGAAAGGGAGTCGATTTCAGAATTTGCGAACCCAGAAACAACGAATTGTTTGGAGTGTACCCGTTTCAGCATTATTCAGCGACTTACATCATTTGTAGCATATTCAATACACAGTCCTTTGAATATCGTGGTCATTTGCATTGCTATAAGTCTTTGTTTCCTTCAGACTCTGCTGATAAATCTCAGAAACATGTTGAAAAGGCTGCCTTCATAATCAACGAAACATGCCATTTTTATGCCGATAATTAACTCTGTACGCCTTACCGCTTCACGGAAGTAGTTAAGCTTGGAAGTGGTCAGGTCATGTTCTGCGCTGGTTTGGCTCGACTTATAACAGCCCAGCAGTGTGTAACGTGATGAGTTGGCTGCATTTTGTGAGATTTTAGGTTCTCACGGCAGCGAATATGAAGAAGGCAGTGGTATTTATGACCGCATTTTGCTTAATAAGGAAATATAGCTTAGAAATATATAATGTAACGACTGTCTAGCAAAAATGTAACCACCAGTAACTTCTTACTGTAGCAAATGGTGTCATTATAAGCTCTATAGTACGAACAGTATTCAAGAATGGCAGTTCTCTTGAATGCGAGATGTGATTATAACTTACCACTATCGTTGGAGAGGTTAGCAGGCAACTATTCAAGTTTATGTTCAGAGTAGAAGTTCTTCATCTGTAGCAATGCATCCTTGAAATTGTTTTCACTTTTTTGTTTATCTAAGTTACAGAAACGAAATTTCACCCACTTTGAAAAAGCACACACTCAAAATATGAATTAGGTTTAATTAGGCACACTTTAAATGAAAATGCACTACTTTAACGTTTTTCTAAATACTTTCTGAAAAATAACTCGATGTAAATCGAGTACAGAACAGTAATATCACGTAATATTTCGTCTTCTTCGCCTCATAAATCTTAGTTACATATTCAACAACTCCGCTCTTCGAAAGAAAATCCAACAATACAGACCACAAGCACAACTGTCAGCAGATCTGTATTGATTTACTATTCACGCCGAATAACTGCAGGACACACGAAACGGAGGCACAGATTTCACTCTTGGCAACTTCTCCTCCTTGGTGCTGGAGAGAGCTGTGTTGGCAAGCTGGCTTCTCCACAACAGCCTTACCACTGACTGGTACATACCTACTCTCTAAGTATGTTCTTTTCCCTCTACATCGCCCCCCCCCCCTCGCGAAGCGAGTTGTCAGCCATACCTCCACCTCCGTCTTTTATATTATTATAAAGCCTTTACGTGGCATTTCCCCTTCCATTTTAATTTGTTCTCCCACCTCCAAGTCCCTCCTCTTGTATTAAGCGTGTTTAATTTAATTTGGTATATTAGCAGTCACCCTGGTCGATTTCAGGGTTCTTGTCTTCTCCTTCATCGTGTTTCCATGTGAACATTTGTAAAATTATGGAATTTCCACTTTTACAGACTTCTGTGCTAACTTGACACTATACTTGGTTTATTACGACTTTACAAGAATTTTGTCAGTCTATTACATTATATGACATTACAATCGCTATGTTTTAAGTTGCGAACTTCATGGAGCAGAGTCCTTAAGAAGTTGCCTACATATATTATTATAAATTCTCATAGATTGATGAAACAATTGAATATACTTTGAATATAATTAAGCTTTGAAGTAAGTGTAAACTAAAGGTTGCCATCATCACATTCCTTCCGAAATATATGTAATTTTTTGTAAGCGATTAGAACGTCGCCATTAATCCAACACGTTTGCCCCTTGGTGTCAGTTCCCATTGGTTCAATGATCCGGTTTTATAATCCGCATCATCAGTTGATTTCTTAAACGACAGCAGGAGCAGAGTGACTGGTTGGTGTCTTTTATTGAACGTCGTGTCTATTGCTACGCTTTGGACGCAGACAGCTGACTACGTACTACGCAGTACCCAAGACTCAAACTAGCTGTTTGCAGTGAAAGTTGGTTTGCTAGTTGGTCGCTTATTTTTCAGTCATATGTATTTATAACTCTTGTATTGTTTTCATACAGTCAAAAGTGACGTTTTAAGAAACCTCACGTAGAGACAGAAGTCGGTTGGTTAAGCGTTGATGAGGATGGAGGAGTTCAGTAAGTGGAACAGTGTTTCTTAACGTTTGGTACTGGCGGTACACTTGGGATATTCATTTTTTTTGTGACACTAGAATTAGAATAGGCAACTATCAATGACCAGAATGTAAAATCAAGTTTATAACAAACAACAGAAATGACGGTGGAGGCAGTATGTTCCTCCGAATCGTTGCAAGGTACTTACGAGCCCACACGGCGTTGCATTGCAGAAGACCAGTGCCGTCATGGTAAATGACTGACGAGCTCTTGACCTCTGTGGAATGAACATGTAATTTAGAAGGAATTATCATTGTATTGAGCATGTCCCTTTGAGAGATTATATACAATTGGGCAGATCATGGACGCTCGCGACGAGCGTAAGCCTCAACACCTGGCTGGCTGAAGCTGGCTAACGATGCATTTTATCTAATCAGTTCTTCTGTGTTCCAGTGTATGGATTACCACTAAACCACAAAAGTTCGACAAGGCTTGTTATTCTTCGGTCTTCGAAGTGTTAGCCGGACTAACATGGTTAACATGAACCCCTGATCAGAATAAAATATATTTCACTCCGAAATGGAATACAGGCGTTTTCGAGGGACGCTTTACTGAGGCAATGAACTTTGAAAAACTAATACCCTCACTCCGTGACCGCTAAGTGTCGGGTCTATGTACCCCTTTAGGAAAACGTACTCTTTACTCTCTTGACAGCTTTTACAGTTACGTTTTTATTTCTCACACAAACTGTATTTGTTTTCGGAGGCATGAGCGAACAGAAAATACAAAACATAACAATGCTATGCTAATTCGCGACCTGCCACCGAAACAACAGTGGGAAGTGGATTGAGTCAGACCGTGACGTAGTGGTCGTGGGTTACAGGCTGAAAAGTTGCTAGTAACTCGCAAAGTTGCGCCACGGGAAACTTTTCAGACACTTCGTAATACTGGCGGCCCCCGCTTTTACAAATAGTTACGTTCATGGAGAGAGTTCATAAAGAGTGTCGCTGTTTTCCATAAGCGTAATGTTATATTTGGTGGTTACGTTCCTGAATGACCGAGAAATTACAAGAAAATTAGGTATCAACAATTTTATTGCCTGAAATAAAACATGCAAGCAACGGAATCAGAGTATTACATATGCCATGGAAATGAAATGTACACCCAAACGGAGCGTAAGGCGAACTAATTCACGTATATACGCTGCAGTTACTGACTGACGGCGACGTTACGTCTTTGTGTTTTCGTCAGCACGTGTTCGGAAGATTTCCGATGAAAGAAATCGCTTTAGGATGACAAGACAAGCATTGAGTATGCGCTTCATTTTATAGGTTCGTATGAGCGAAATCGTAATTTGGGTCTTCGTAAAGCGTTCCTCCGAAACGTCGGTATCTACCTAGAAGTCCACTCTGCGTTACGATCTAGAAGACCATTGCCGTCGTGGTAAATGAGTGTCGAACGCGACTGAACGTAATGAGATCGACCACGAAAATTGGGGATGAGCTGCAGATTTACCGGACAGACGGCCAGAACTCAATGCCAGATAGGCTCTGGGGAAAGTATTTGTAAGGAAACACTAAAGGCCTTCATCTGAAATCTCTCCAGTGACAATCAAAGATACCTCACACTCGCTCTGCCCAGGAAATGCCGACAGTGGGCTTTGGCTTTTGTGTACGTTGCTGTGGGGAAGTAATAGCAAGGCTCCTAGCAGGAAACCCGTAGTAAGAACTAGCAATCCTTGACGAAGGTCGACGGTAGGTCGTATGCAACAGCGCCCACCTGCACTTTCTTGCAGGACCGAACCGGTTTTAGCGTGGTTAATGCGCCTAACTCCCGGTTCGAATCAATATGAATTCTGAGATGGTGGGATACCTTGAAATACGCCATCCTTTCTCTCTCTCCAGTATTTAAAATTCATAATACGTTATTACTAGTGGAGAATGCCCTTTGAAATTCAATGGGAAATCATTCTTCGTATCTTATTCCCTTATTACAACTATTCTTGATTTTCTCTGTTATTTTCGTGACTTCAGCTCCTTTAGAAATAGTCTGTCCCTAAACGTTGCCTAATGGTAGCAGTATTTGTAAAATAGAAAACACTGCCATCTAGATTCGGCGCTACATGCTCTTACGTAAGTGTATAGGATATGCAGGGAGCATTTTTGTTTGACGAGGAATGCCCCTTAAACGTCATACGTCACCAGATAATTTTCAAAATATGTGGTGCGACGTGTGAAAATTTTGCGGAAGAAACCCAAGGACTTGTAATAAAATTAATAAGGATTCATCACATGTGATGAATTGAACGAAACTGTTCATAAAGTAAGGTGTGTGAAGATAAATAAGCCATGTAATTTCTATACTAAACATAAACTGAAACCTTAATATCATAGTCTGTTTTGTCATATCCACCATTTACGACCACATCCTGATCTCATTCGAATATATATAACATCTGGAGATGGAGACGAATCAATAACAAAATCCTGCTACCGAATCTATTCTCTTCAGCTTATCGGCAACATCAATTAGTTTTAAAGTGTAGCTGATTTGAAGTTGGGAACTTGGTCAAGGGTTTGGTTAGTAGGATGCAACCAATCTTATGTCCTCCGAGTTTTCCCTGCCGCTTGTAATTGCGTGTAATCTTTCGCGGCTTGTGGGTTGGCGTCGGTACAATAGCTTCGTTGTGGGAAAGTACAAGGCCGCCCAGAAAATTGTTTATTATGTCCATTGTTTCGTCACTTTGACGTTACACTATTTGTAGCGCATCTGATTGCGTTAAGAGGGTGAACTTAATTTAAACATGTATCATATGTGCTGTAGGTAGGCCGTGTGTGCGTAATTGCAATTAACTGTTTCTCTACTTAATTATAATCTGGCCATCTATCTAACCTGGATATTTTCCCATAACCAGCCAGGTTTATTAAGCGCTAATTTTCCTGAATCCGATATGCAAAGTATCCGATTGAATCTCGTTGGGCTATCGGTTATATTGACTTAGCATTGTCTGTAATTTTCCGAATTTATTTTGATATGCTACTGGAAAAGTAAAGTTTGTCCCACTGCGTCCAGACCGTCTCTGGGGCCCACCCAGCCTCCTCTACAATAGGTACCGGGGTCCTTTCCCGGGGGTAAAGCCGGCCCGGGGCATGATGCTGACCACTCACCCCCATCTAGTGCCGAGGTCAAGGAAGAGAGGAGCTATACCTCCACTTCCCCCAAGCGCCTACATGGCGTATAGCGGGACAAACTTTATTTTACTGGAAAAGTACCTCAAAATAACTGCGACCGCTTCCTGTCACAATTTTTGTAATTCATTCGCTACATAGCCACTGCATTGATTTATTGTCGTTAAATAACCTAGATGTAATTGTAGGCCAAGAGTAAAACCACAAGTGACCAATGGAAACAGACTTTGGGAAGTTAAAGCTTTTTAAGTGCATATAGACATTTATAACGAGTTTAATTTAACGATGAATTTTAATTAAATATGTTATGTAGCATCGAATGGGAGAATGATCATTAACTGTGAGCTGAGAAGAATGAATAAGTAGTGTTTTATTGTATCAGCATTTGTTTGGAGAGACTGAGGAAAACAAGAATATGTCGGAATATTCGTACTGTGAATCGAAGACGGACCTTGGAAATACGAAGCGGGAATGCAAACAACACTACCGCCACGCTTGGTCTCACGTCCTTCAAGCAAGACACCGCGCCTACATTGTAGTCACTTGGTCGTAGCTGATCACGTTTATGGTACAAGGGCGTCAAAACATTGGAAACGCATGATCTACAATCATTTTACAATCCATTTCTTTTAATCTCTGCATGAGCTTTGAGTAATGTCTTAACTGTCCTGGAGACGTGACCCCTATAGTCTGACTGGCAAAAACGCATGTTGGAACACGTAACGAAATTTTGATGCTCCAGATTATTACTGTCATTATACATAAATCTTCTTCTTCTATGGCTCTCCGGTCCGTATTCGGTCCATGGCCTCCTCAATTCTCCTCTTCCATTCGGTCCTTCTGTTAGGTCCGTCTGTCCGAGGCTTTGATTGAGGTTTCGAAACATCTTACTTTTTACGGTGCAAGGTTGTTAGCCTTGCGACCAACCCCCAACCTGGAGGACCCATTATACGTAAATGCGAAGTTGAATACATGCAGGCAGTTTGCTTCACAACTAGAACATGTGCACAAAGTGTGTCCTAAAAGGCAGTTAAAGTGCAAATTTTGGTGTCTTGGATGTAGGTTTATGATTCGTCAGACTTCCGTGGGACTTACGTAACTTCATATTACTTTAAGGAGTGTTGAAAAATTTGTTTCCCTGGGATGTCTTGAGGAATTGGGCTGTGAGTGAAGGTTTAAAGACATGTTTTGTTTCAAGAAAGAACGAAATCTTTCAAAGAGACTGGAAGGTGAAATATATCGTACGTCTACTGTATGAAGAAAAGGATAAAATATCACCCTGAAGATGGAGGCAGTAAATTCTTCCGACTACACAGTGTGACAACCTATAAAACCACATATACATGTAAAGAAACGTGGTATAAGGCTTATATTCATGAGGACTGTGGTATTTACCGACTCTGTCAAAGGACTGGCCTGATTTCAATGAAAGTACGTATTAAGTGCGCCTCAGCCATTTGATTTCCCTTGATCTTCACCCTCTTTCTAACACTAAACGTTTATCAAGCAAGTGGGCCTTCTATATGCAATGTACTATGAACAAAATACAGTTCTTAACAATGTCACTCAATGTAGAGAATCTCCTGTCGTTGGGATCACAATCTGAAACACCTTATCTAATTGTGTAGGCGAGCCAGCTAGCCACGGTGGTCTAGCCTTGTAATCCTGGGGTCTCGGGTTCGATTCCCGGCGGTGCCCGAATTTATAACTTGTGTTGGGCAAGGCCGTGGTCTAGGCAACACGGAGTTTTCCTCCGGGGGCTTCCCCGGTTTCTCCGTGGCATCCCAACAATTACTCCATTCACACACAGAAGAAGGCAATGGCAAACCACTTCTGGATCATCTGCCAAGAACGTATATGAACAGGTCCCAGTCCGAGAAAAGGATGGAAGGATCCTGTTCATATGGACCTGTCGTCAGACAGAACACTAAATAATAATAGTAGGCGAGCCATTGGCCAAATACGGGTGGCCAAATTCTTGTTCGTCACAGATATCAAGGAAAACCTGTATAAAACACGTGACTAAGCACTCAGGGGTGACCAGTCACAAGCAAAACTAGAGCACGAATAGAAGCAGCGGAATTCAAGAACTGGGGAAAGAAAGGAACAAACGAAACACACTTTTGCGAAATTAAGGGCGGAGTAAGCTCAGGAAATGGACGTCGCCACATTGAAAATATTTTCTTGCCTTTCTTGTAAAATCTAAAGTAACCTAACCCCTATTTTTACATTTTGCGTGATCTTCCGCTGTATGAGAACTGGCATTGAGAGTATATGTGAACAGATTTCTCCAGGCAAAGTGGACAACCCTAATGAACATATAGTTACGGTAATCTTGTCGTCCTTGGTTTCTTAAGACGAAAAAAAAAAAACTTCTCTCGCTCTGCTATGAAGCATTCGAAACAGAATTATCATGCAAGTGCAAATAAACACCAGTGTTTCAAAACCCCAAGGCACACAAAATCTTGAATAATCTTTACTGTTTTGCTGACTCTTTAGCCAAGAAATTCCCTTTGTGAAGCAAATAGTCAGGCAACCAAGAAATTCCGCGCCGTAATTGAAGTCGAAGGTTTATTGCCGTGTTCTCCAGAATTCAATCCAAAGCCAGATGGATCCTGTCTATAATCTCTGTTTTATAGGATCCGTTTTAATAGAATCCTCACATCTTCCCGTAGGCGTATCTACTGGGCTACTTCTTTCAGGTTGTCCGCAGGTTCCTTTGGCAGATACCAAAATTTTGTTATCCCTTCATTCTGGTCGGATTCAATTGTATTCGTGTATTTCCTGTGCCAACATTCACCAAAAGATTGTTTACAAAATCGCCATGTCTCTACGTTTGTATCCAGTAATTAGCAACGCTGATAGTTGACCACTCATACGCAATGTTAAATTTATTACAGGTGAAATCGCTTGCATGGTGCTGTCATCTGTTGTCTGTTGTGAAAACTCATTTGCCTACAAACCAGCTCTCGGTATATATCGCCATATTTGTCTCGTATCTCCTTGTTGTACAGAATTCGGTATCGGGCTGCTTAAGTTGCGGAAATTATAGGACGTGTTTTCTGTAATTCATAATTCACCATATCATCAACGCAAACGGGTCGTATCTGCACATCGCACAAATGAATGCTGTATTGATATTTTTCAGAAGTTTCTTAAGTTATTTGTTGTTGTTGTTGTTTTATCTCAGAGGCCATAATTTCGAAAGATCTGCGTAAAAGATTATGGATGGTCGTAGGAAGAGATGGCAAAGGAAGTTGCAGACGCTTCTAAGATATTTAGTTATTCCATCGAAGAAACTCACCATATTTCTGTGTTCTGTGATCCAATCTAGTAGACCGGATCCAACAATAGGTTTCCCCCATTTTTACCATAAGATGAATGGAGATGCGTCCTTAGAAATGAAGTGATTATTTAGGTTTTAAGATTTTTAGAATTCTGAATAAAATCTAAAAATAAGTTTTTCTTTATTTATGTATCTAAAAAATATAATTACAGCACACAATAATTATTAAAAGTCTTTCGAAGCGTTATTGTGTTGCAAATATATATTTGACGCTTTCGCATTGCAAATCCTCAATACATTCGATATATACCTATAAACAATTAGCGAACGTAAACACAGGTTCTATTTTCCAAATACTACATTGGACATGGTTTATTTTTTGTGATATATTTCATATACACTACATTTCGACATTTGATCTACTTCCGTTATCAGGTTATCGACTGATTTTATTGTTTGGTTTTAAGACAAGTCTCGACGGTTGTGGTCTATCTCATAGATATGAACTTAAGTCGAAGTCTGGAGGCTTCTGACGATGCGTGCGTTATAATACGTGGAATTGTTCTTTTGGACATTGTCCGTCGTCTAAATTATGAAATAATCAAACTTCAATGTTTCTTAAGATTAATTCTTCCGTCTTCAGGTTAGTAAGGGGAAGAGAGAACACAAAGCCTATCTGTTGAACTCCCTAGACCAGGTCTGAGGGTAGGTAAACCAGCGACCTAACTTGTAGGTTTTCTGTCCACTTTCCCCTTCCTTTACCGAAGTCGGGAACAGAATCCAGCTTCCGAAACAAAGTTTTATTACTTTTTACTTTACACGATAAAAAAAGTTCAAAAGTACAATTTTACAAGTTAAGAATTGGTTTGTAATTTGCAAAATATATTGCACTATGAAGCGGACTTATTATTACAATGATACAGATTATAAATTACACACAGTAATACATATGTCAATACTAGAATATGGACATTTAGAGAGAGGTAGCAACAGCCTATATTACACATATTTTCACGACTTGTCTGAATAGGCTAGAACTATGTCTTACCAAGGTATGATCTTGAGCTTTCACGGCGACTTTGTACAATAAAATCTTCTCTGGCTATCAGCCGCTTCAAGTACTTCAGTACCCTGAGGACTAGGCCAGAGATGGACCTCGAAACGTTGGTCTTTTCATGTTTTAACCAACTGACGCGGCTGATAGCACGAGAAGATTTTATTGTATGTCTTACCAAGTTCACCGATGTTTTAATGAAACGTGAGATCTAATTACATTAGATAGTATCTATGAAAATAATACCTTAAATCAAACTTGTGATAAATTTCTTTATCTTGTCATAAAATTATCGATTTTATAATGTACCGAATGACGGATTTTAAGGCGTAGCCCTCTTGCAATGACAATATTGAACTCTTATTATAAGTAACATTTAAGCCGTCGGGCGTGTACACTTAGGCATTATAATGTCAGTGTGGCTTTATCTCATCAGTACTTGATAACTCATCTTTATCTACATCTGTGCTCCATTTCGTTCTGTTTCAGTTGGTTTACCCTGAAACTCATTTTCATTTCAGACAGTAAACACGCGAAAGAATAACTCAGTGTATTCGCATGTAACTGTGTTATTTTTAGGTGCTATAATATAGATATTCCACGATCCTACATTTTCTCCGGCTCTTTGTAATGTCCATTTTAATACATGCATTGTGGTGCAATACATGTCCAGACGAAGCTCCTTGAAACTTATGTGACACATTGGTACACCGAAGACGCTCGTCCTCACTCTGTAATTATTTGTCTGTTGTAGCTGTCACCAAATTGCATACTCTGAGGACACAAGTCCTCCTTATCACGTGACTCCAAGTCACCGCTACAGCTACGTTGTGACGTCTGAGCTGTCTTCACTCACCTGCTCGTGTTGCAGCTTTGTACGATTTTGCATGCAATTTAGTGACTGCTGCTATAGTATAGAATGTTACACCAACCCAGGGGTTAAATTCGTGTATCACTCATACTGAGATTGTAATGTATACTTTCTGTTTAATCCAGTGTTTTCTTTGTCTTTACAATCACGAGCAACAACATTGTAACTCACGTTACGAATATAACTCCACGGAACAGAGTCATTGATAAGCTGACAGTCGTTTAGCTGGTCAAGAAATTCCATGGACTCCAGTATTAATTATCATGTTCACAAGAGCCGATCTTACGAAAATTAATTATACATTTTTGCTAGGTTGTAATAGGGCATATATTAAAAACTCCAAAAGAACGCGTTTGAAAACCAGACCAGACTGCCGTGTATAGTGAGGATATTTGGTTCTATGTGCTAATAGCACCGCACGGCATGTCTCTAATGCTTGAACACTGCGTTGCTTGTCGAATTTCCAGGTCCTAACGGCACAGCGGCCAAATATCCTCAATGTATATGTGCAGCCAGAAATGGCTTGTAATTTGAGTGGGAAATGTTGAAAAATACTGCACCAGATGCCAGTTTGAATTGCGTAGAGACTTAAGATGTGTCTTTGTTGAACATTACGAATTATGTTGAAGACTGAGGCTCCTGGAATGACATACGGGCAATGTGATCGGTGTTATGATTTCTAGATCAGTTTTCCTTCCTTGTCCTTGTAGAGGTCTTTGTTGATATCGTATTTCTCTGGCGCGTTCGGACAGTCCACATTGTAATACCAGTCGCATACTCGGTAAAGCTGGTTAAACACAGTTCCGTTTGGACAGAGGAAGCTGAACTTCTTGCCAAACGGCAGACACCAATGCCAGACCTGAGAAAGAGAATGAGTTTATTGATCTACTGGCTTGTATAGTCGAATTAACTGAACTTTCAACACACAAGAAAGTCAAAGTAAGTGACGATCATCGTTCTGGTGACGGAGGCAGCGAGTACCTCCGTAAAAATTTACCAGACGTCACGGCGCATTATCCCTGAAGACAGACATCTACCTACAAAGATCTTTTGTGACAGATTTCAGACATGGTTTTAAAAATGTTTAAAATATTTTGCGTTGATAAAATCATGCAGTATACTAAGGCGTTAATACTGAATGCATTGTAGATGGAGGTGAGTAGATTACTTAGCAATACATGCAATGGACATCATCGCCTCACAGAAATGGAGTCCATGTGAGTTCCTTGCGATTGTCTTGGCATTATAGGGGGGGGGGGGATATCCCAGCTTCTGCCCGGCATTGAATTCCGTGATGAATAACAACTGACCTCGTCTTCAAATGACTTAGTTTGCATTACCTGACATTGTGCTTCCGGGTCGGCGTAGTAACCCGGCAGTTTGTCCCTGCAGGAAAATCTGAGACCAGTTGGAACTTCGTTGTATGTCGGGTAACTGACACTGGTGTTACCACCATCAGAACCATCTGCATCGCCATCCTGAAGGAAATAATTCAAACAAATTAGTTGCAGCTTAGCAGAAGTCTGGCCTTTTACTGGACACAATTCTCTATCTAATCTTTAAAAACAGTAAATGCATCATACCAGAGCCTGATGTTCTTAGTACGAATTTCAACTTCTGATTCTACGAAGCATTTGAACATGGCCGATTCTAAAAGCAGGGGCAATTCAAAACCGTGAGGCGAAAGGAAAGTAGTGTGTCGCCGGATGCTGGGAGGTTATAAAACCGGATGAGGTAGCAAACAAATTCAATGTCATCATTTCCGGAATATTTCATTGTTCGAATTCTTATGCATGAAACTAATTCATTCATGTTTTGGTACCATAAATAATGATGGTAGATCCGTACCAACTAATTTACCAAGCGGACATTCTAGCATTTCCTCTCATCTATAGTCAAAACGTATGAGTGTTTTGATCTGAGTTTATAATTTGTACCGTACCACTCACCAAATATTACTAGGGGTGTCAAATTAAGGACGACAAGATTGGTGTAACATGTACCACAAACAGCGAGAGATAATTTCATATATTTTAGTTGGAATCTCTAAATGGAAGTGTCTGTTTGAGAGACCTGGGAGTAGGTGGGAGGATAATATTCAAATATATCTTAACGACACAGGTTATGGAGTGTCTTAGTTTTGGGTCCATTGGTGGGTTCTTATCAACACGATGCGGAACCTTCGGGTTTCATAAAACGCTGGCGATGTATTGACTAGTCGGACGAATTTAACTTTCTCAATGTCTCACCCTGTGAATACAGATAATCATTTAATTTGGTATACAAAAATTAGAATTTTCATAATTTTCTTAATATGAAACAGAGAAAACAGAAACTTTCCCAAATAGTAACTAAATCTGTGCGAGATACAGACAAGGTATAATAAATTTCGATTCAAAAGCCAGGGCCTTAAGTCCGTTCCAAATGCGGATTTTAATTCCATATAATTTAATGTAAAAGTAAAGAAAATAAAAGCTTTACTTTTAGGACTGGCTGAAAGAGATGCCTTGGGTACAAACTCATACTAGTAATTAACAATTCTGTTTACAGGTGCTGAGACACCTCGTGATGCAGTGCATCTTAAGTGGTTCTCAAGTCTCCGACGAGGCAGATCCACTGTCACAATGCACGTCTGCTCACTCAGCCCAGCTGCTCAACAAATAAGGCTTCCCGTAAGGTTTTGAAAGCTGTTGGCTGAGACGATTCCAAATTCGAATCTGATAGTCGCTCCCAGCGCCGGCAGAAGTGTGTAGTACGTGTTGAAGAAGTGCAGTTGGAAGGGCATTTTGGCCTATCTCCACTACCTGTAAGTACAGCCTCTTCATTTTCACACATTAAGACTCGTCACTATTAGGTCAGGGCTCGTGTGTGTGTGTTAAGATCAAGACACTTCCTAATGAACATTTGTTGGACCACGGTTCCTCGGTGGTGACGTTCTGCCGCAAATGTTTGGCCTCCAACGTGTGTAATTGTAATTGATCACCGAAGCTCGGAGATATCTTGCGACAAGTATATCAATGGAGCGAACACATAGACTTTTCGCTGTATGCAAACGTTTCGGGTGAATAAAATCTTCTCGGGTGATCCGCCGCGTCAGATGTTTAAACGATGAAACCGACGTTTCAGGGACCATCTCTTTCCCCATCATCAGGGTTCTGATGTCGCATCTTCTGACGCGGCTGATAACCCTAGAAGATTATATTGAGTTACGTCACCGCGAAAGCTTCAAATAATGTTTCTGGTGAACATTTTGATCCACCATCAGTCTTGATGATGGAGGCGGTATGTTTGTCTGAAATGTTGCCATACACCTAAAATACTTCACGAAGTAACAACGCAGAGAATCATCGATATTCAGATCGCCGTGAAAAACTAAACTAAACTTCTTATATGTTTCTAGTACATGAAACTTCTGTGAGAAAGTTGACGAAATGTGCATTTGTGCTGGAGTCATCATGAAATAAAAAGAACGGTAGATAATAGCATATTAATTCAAATGCCCTTCGTTCCTTTGTTGAGTGTCTAATTTATTTTCACTTAAAACCAGTTCAAACACATAGCCTATATGGAGTGAACGGAGTGTAATTTTCATTTCAGGACAAAACAACAGATTTAAAAGTAAACTGACCTTTTATGGACACTGTAAGCTTTTATTTCTTCTCTCTGATTATAAAAACGGAAGGATGCTATGAAGACAAATGATTTCGTAAATCCTGATTATACTAATTTAACTTTCTACTTGCCAGGAGATGGATTTGAAAGTTGCCTCTCTTTATTACAAATGCGATTATAATCGATGTTTCTCAATTTTAATCAGCTTTAGTTTGGCTGTATATTCATGCATCTAACGTTAGTGGGGAAATAGACCAGTTATTAAGATCTGCAATGAGATAACGCGAATCTGTAGGAATATCCAATTTACGGATAGAATGTGAAACGTTTTATCAAAAGTGAAATGTCTCGTTGACATTTTTGTATATTTCCTGTTTGTTAAAGAGTGGTATATAACTAGGTTTGAAATGTTGAAGCGTGTACTGGATTTTTACTTGCTACGTATTCAAGGGAATCCCAAGCAATTAGTGTATTACTATATTTCTGGTTTTTATCCATCGTATAGTTTTCCGAACTGAGCGCAACGTTCCAGAAAATAGATTTCTGTTTCCGTTCTCAGATGAAGAAGTATAAAACACGTAGAACTCAGTTATATCCGTTAGTAAGAGCTAATCTCAATCACCGAACAACGAAATGAACCAAATAAATAACTACGTAGTTGCTTCTACAATTTAGTTTTAACTCTACGCACGCTAACCCACGATCTAAGTTTCATTCTATTAGCTGTTGGATTTTTAACTTGAAATGCCTAATTGATTATTACATTAACAACACACGATATGTACTTTGTTTCATGAGCGTAGCCCGGAACTTCTTGTTATGCCAGACATTTTTATTGTGTAACAGGGTATCTTGATGCTAGAGAACCATTGGAACGAAAAAGATAGCAGCCACTGATTTTTAGACACTAAAGGATCTGTAAGAAGGTGGTGTGTACTTTTTTTTTTACAATTTTTAAAATTATTTAGAATGAGATCGTGTCGACCTTTAAAGTTATTTGTCTTTTAATCTGAACGTAGAGTCGAAAGAGATTTAGAAGGAAATTTTCATGATGATTGCTAGTGCTTAGGTGTTCAGCTGGAGGAATTAAGAACTCGCTGAGGAGAGTCGACTTTTATGAGATATTCGAACCGGATACTTCCCCAGTAGAAGCCAGACGCCCTAAATCTGAGCTACGTTTCAATCTCTGTGATGCAGGGATATTTTGTTAGAAAGGTATATTATATTAATACTTTACAGATGTTTCATAAACACGAGCTAAAAGTTGCACAGGGAACTCCATTTCACATGGACAACTCACATTGTTATCTCATCTTAAGAGAACAAGACATGTTGACATAATATTTGTGGGACTTTTTAACTACCACGTTCTTAATTAATGAAACTTGGACTGATAATTACTTTATAGCTGCAATGAAGAACAGTAATGAGATTATGTCGCGTGATACAGGTTACATTTTTTCTGTTTTACTGGTAATACTGATTGTTTCCTGTTTCCAGGGAACAATAGACTTCATGTTTGTGAGAAGGGGCTTCATAATTTGTACTGTTTCACTAATATTATGTAGCACGCGTTGGCGAGATGCGAAATGAATACGAGATTTTAGTCTAGAAGCCTTAAGGCAAGGAACTGCTTTGTAGACCCAGGCTTATGCTGAAAGAACATGGCATGCAAGTTTGAACTGGATTCAAGTGACTCAGGATTGGGTCCAGTGACTAGCAATTGTGAAAACGGCCGTGGGCCTTCGGGTTTATAAATCGCTGGGAATTTCTTGACTTCCGAGTTACTATGAGCGTTTTCAAGGATTTTGTTTCGCAGAATTGATTAGGTTTTTAGTTAGTGATTATAAAAATGTAGATTTCAGACTAAATAATTGATTTCATTTTTGTATTGCCTGTGTGATATAACACCTGTGTACTGTGCAACTTTATTGGAAAATATGGAACTCCAACTTAAAGCCGTGTTCAATAATTGTTACATTTGTTCAGAAAGTTCCGATGATGGATTTATTGTCGCAGTCATGGGCGGGCACGAATCAGAAAGTGGTGATGGTTTTATGAAGAAGCGTCAGTGGGAAACGTATATTGTTCATGGCACTATTTCCAAATAATGCCACACTGACATCGACTATGTTGAAAGATGCCTTAATAAAGCGTGCATCCGGTGTAGGTCTGCTGTTATTGGCAATGCAGCGTTGTAAGAAAATGGTTTCCATAGGTTATTTCAGTCGACTATTGAGGCATGAAATCTGAAGCGATAATATTTTATTTGTACAGAGTTACCCTTTGATTTTAAGAAGGAAAGAAAGCAGATTTCCATCTTCTTGCAGTAGAAAGTTTCAGTTACTAAAACGTATTAATAACGTGTCGAGACTTTTGATGGCCGCGGCCTCTCAGTAACAGCTCCCACAGGCAACAATGGTGGGACGTTGACATTCTTCGCCAAGTGTTAAATTTCCTTACTGAACTTTCTTGTATATATTCACATGTTTTAATAATGGCTTCATTCTATTAGCCTTTTTAAACTTTAATGTATTAGAGCAATTTTACGTAATCCTGCTATGTCATATCATCTCGTAATGTTATTACTGAACACTTCTCATTGTATATCTACTCATTTTACTTGCTTTTGTTTCAATGTATTTCGGTCTTTAGACGTTAATTACTTGTTAAGTACATAGAAGTCCTATACTGAAACGGATTTATGACATGGCATTAAGATGGCTTCGATGGATTCGAATCCCACTCAAGCCATGGATGTTTGTCCGCGTTTTTCTGTGTTGTGCTGTCCTGTGTACAGGTAGAGGCCTTGCGACGGGCCGATCCCTCGTCCAAGGAGTCTTACCGAATGTCTATAGATCAAGCCAACGAAAAGTTGGGTCCTGCAGTGCTCAGGCACTTGAAGAACGGGTCGTCCAAGTATTATGTCTAGCCATGGCCATTAAATTCTCTATTGAGCTCAGCGAAGTCTGTGTTTTCTTCTGATTAGTTGTACGCTGAACTACGAAAACTTTTATTTCCGTTCTTTTAACAACCGATTGCTGTTTCGAACAGTTTGCCTTGTCATTGCGAAAGGAGTGCCTGCCGGGGTATGTTTCTCTGACGTGGCCCACTTTGATCTTTTTTAAACCACGGAGAAAGAATATTTGAATCAACGGAAAGGGAGAAACAGCGGACCGTGTAATGACACATCCGGTTAGGTAACTGAAGATTACAGTAAGCAACCGTTATCATTTAAGGATCTTTGGTGTGAGGTGATTTAATAAGAAAAAGTCAATATTTCAGATCCCAGTCATTTATGTGTTAATGAGTGAATTAAACAACCGTCTCTCCAAATCAGTTTGGTCCCACAGCTTAATTTTTTGTTTTAATCCTCAGCATTCCCCAAATTAATACCTCACTTAATTTAGTTATGAATACATTAAAAAGTACATTAATTTAGTGATATTTGAGGTTCTCACGGCTGTCTTTATCATCGGAAGCTCCACATCGGTTAGTGTCTTGCTTTTGTAGACACTAACCGATGTGGAGCTTCCGATGATAAAGACTACATACTACATACCAGAAGACAGCTATCTTCATATTTAAATTTTTCATTGTATTTAAAGATTTGTTCTTATCGTTGTATAATTTGTAAAACACATAGAAAACTTTTTATCCGTGAAAGTATGGGGCAGAATCAGAATTGCCACAGGTAATGGGAGCCAAACAACTGTGAGTGTCTCTGTAATCCTTTTTATGTTGAAACAAAATTGAAATTAACGTATACGTAATTTACGAGGTGTGGCAGTTGAATAACCGACTGCGTTTTTTTCCCCCAAAATTTTTGTAAGTTGGGCTACCCCAAAGCAAGTCTAATCACCGTCTTTATTTGTTTACGCATTCCACAATCTGTGTTATGCCTAAAAACATGTCTTTCCTGGAAGTAATATTCTGAAATTACTTTCAGTAATGTCATCACATTGATCTGAATGACTAAGTCATTCGGAATGACCCTTTCAAGGAAATTTCTAGTTCTCGGGACCGTGATAAAGTGACAAAGTATAAACTCATGCGATTTAAATTAATGACCTTAAGCTGATATTTGCTTTTGGACTAAAAATCGCTTTACCGGAAGTGCTAAAAGTTAGATATTTTTCATCGAATGCGTTAACGCAAACATTCTAAAATTTCGAAATGAAAGCCATCCGATAACTTTTAGCACACTACACGTTCGAAATGTAATCGAAATCTTTCTAAGTGGCTTGAGAAATGAAACGCACGGACAGGGGATTGAATATATTCTCAACATTAGCCTTTCACTTTATTAATTAAGCGTATGTATTGTATTTTACCCTTTTACATTTGAGTAAACACAGATATGTATTATTAAATTGTTTTTCAATGACGAATGTACATCAAAGACTGAAAGATGGAACTACTCAGAGAAGAAAACTGTATAAGCAACGCTGTACAAGCTGTTCATTGTTCGTGTTCAGAGAAGCACGTAATTTCTGAAATAGAAATGTCGTTCGTTGTTTATTGTGCTGGGTAATGACGCAGCGCAGCTCATGCGGTTCAATGGCGATTTAACTTTAAGTTATCCCTGTATATACCGGATGTCCATAAATTAGCGGAAGATTTTAAGGTTGCATAATTATTTATTTATAACACATACGAAAAATCGGTGCTCTGCAAAACAGCCACACAACTTTTAAGTTTTTTGACATGTGGTCGCCGAAATTCATACATAAATTTCTCGTCTGCGTTGTAAATAAATTGTTGCATGCCTTTCAAATCGACCACTAATTTATGGTAATTCTGTAGTTTTGTTCCTACATCTTGCTTTTGTTTAAGAACTTAACAATGAATGTTGTCCGCACCTTGCAAATTTACATGGAATTTATTACCTTTTAAGGGACTGTACTTTTCCTCACATTTCCCAATGACCACCTTCTACATACTGTATCCGAACCACATCGCTACCTAACTCAATTTATTGCGAAACTTTGCTTTAACCACCTAAACGACTACATGTCTTAACTCAGAAGACTACTATTCAGATAATCAGGACCTTGAAAACCTCAGCAATCATATATGGTCACCAGAGAGTGAAAATACACACATATGGTAAGCATACTGCATATAGAGTGAGATTTTAGGTTCTCACGGCGACGAGTATAAAAATGGCTGTCTTCTGTGTTGTTGCGCTGTGTAGTCTGGTAGAAGTTTACCGAAGTTTCAGAGGTGCTTCCTGCATCCATCATCAGGGCGATCAGTCTCATGAATATCAGTCAGTTACTGCGTATAATTTTACTTCTCACATTTAAACGGACAATTTTAATCTGTGGTACTGGATTTGGTCACACTGTCGATAGGGATTTTCCAATAAAGTTCGGATATGTTAGAATCATGTTGTAATAGGCAGCCATTTGCGCAAGAGATGAAGCCGAGTAGCACCCACAATAACGCTATCACGGCCTTGGGTTGTGGTTTCTCTCTGGTTCGAATCTCACTGGCCGACTGAACACCGTTTATGTTAATTTCAAGTGTTACAACACGCGACGCGCACTTCGTTTGCCTGTGCACGGTTCAGTTCCTGTGGTAAAGATACGTCTACTTGACACTTCCATGTTTATGGGCGCAATTAGTTCGGGAAAGAAGCGTGTGATTCAACCATATAGAACCACTTAACCAGTGTAGAAGCAAGACAAGATATGAAGTTAAAGCTGTCCCCGACTCTGGACACCAGAAATAACTAACAGTAACTGTAAGAAACAGAGTCCTTATTGAGAAACTAATAATGTTAGAGTAGTCAGGAGAGACGTCTTCTTTTATGGAACCAAAATATTTATCACCTTGTTCAACACACGTCAAGAAAGTATTTCTCTTAATCTAGCTTCTTGTTTTGTTCCGTTTCATGAACGTTTTTCCCACTTACATTTGCCTTATAACAACTAATTACTGTGTTATTATTATTTGCTTCATCGGCCCTTCTTCAGACATCTAAGAGTTATGCTTAAGCGTACTGATCATTTGTAATCATCCTTGAAATTGTAAGATTTGAGGTTTTCACAGCGGTGAGTATGAAGAGATCTGTCTTCTGGGTTGTTGCGCTGTGTAGTCTGGTCGATATTAACCAACGCTTCAGAGGTCATACTGTCTCCGTCATCAGGGCGATTCATCTACACAGCGCAACAACCCAGAAGACAGAAATCTTCATCCTTGAAATTGTTTGTACGTACTTGTACATTCCTTTGGATTTCAACGAATTGCAAGTCTCGGAAGTCTATCCTTATCCTGTTCAAGTGGGTTAATCAAGCTTTTCTGTAATAGTTTATTCTTCCATTTACTGGATAATTGTTAGCTCCTTCAATGGATAGTCGTTCTTTGGTTTTATCTAACTTGGCATGTAGAAGTTATATTGCCATAGTCTGAATTTAACGTTTTAGATCTAAACCCACGTTGTACAGTCACACAAAAGTGTGGGAACTTCCATAACTTTTAATATTTAATCTTTCTGGGTTCCTTTATGGTAATTTTAATATTCTGTTTATCGCACTATGAATTCCTTGTTACTGAAGTTTTTTTAATTTTTTCGTAATAGTGTTACGAGAAATGTCACTTCGAAAGTAGTTAAAATGTTAAAATCTGTGAAATTCTTATACAATTGATTTTAAAACAAATATTTTGCAACGGATTACACATTTATTAAAACGTTGTTTTTATTATTTGTATTATATTTATATTAATTGCTATATACCATTACTAATACTATGATATAAGTTTTACTTTACAAGTAACAAATTAGACTTGATAATGGAAAGGTGACATGTGAACTTACTTGACATGTTGCTGTGGTAACGATCACAGCGAAGAGAGACCCAAACAGAACGTGTCTCGAACAGATCATCTGAAAATAAGGCACCCTGAACTTAACATTGTTGTTTTAACTTTATAAATGACTATGGAAACAAATCACGCTGAACTTAGATTGTTCTGCGTGTGTACACATTTAGTGACTTTACTTTCATCGCTAAAGAACCCACAGAAGTTTCAATCACTTATTAATGAATAAAAGTCATATATTTTTATATCAAAACGAACAGTGTTTGACGGTTATCAACTAATCGTAGGTCACAATCGATAATCGTATCTTTTAACAATTCTTTGCATTAACACATTCATGACTGTTGTTTGATAATTTTAGCAGAAGAGCACCAGTTACGTTATCTGAATGAATTTAGAAGCAGGCTAAATTTACTTCAGATTCTTCTGCCTTCACGTGGTAAATCTGAAAACGTATAAATATCAAAGTTGCAGAATTCTAATTTTAATCTGCTGTTTTGTGTGGACGTGAAGCTTAGTCTGTCACGTTAAGGGAAGGGCATATGTTGAGGGTGTTTGAGAAAAGGTGCTGAGAAGAATATTTGTACGTAAGAGGGATGAAGTGACAGAATGTTGGAAAACTGTACAGTGATGAGCTTCATAATTTGTACTCAGTAAATGCTACTAGAGCCATAAAATAAAATGAATATGGGATGGGTAATGTATGTAACAAACATGGATAAATAATATGTGTAAAAATTGTTATGGATAACTTGAAGTGAAGAAATCACTTGAGATACCTAGCCGTAAATGGGAGGGTAATAATAAAATGGAGTAATCTGGCTCATGGTAGTGACTGTTGATGAGCTGTTGTGAGCACGGTAATGAAATTTATGGTTCTATAAAAGTCGGGGGATTTCTGGACCACCTCAGTGACTCTTACTCTCAAGAATGGTCCATGACATTAGTGATTTAGAAATAATCTGAATGTTTGGCTTACATTTCCATGCATTTTAGAGTTAGAATACACCATATTATATTATCATTAATGGGCTTTTTTACATCCATGGTCCCGTCATCTTACGTTTAAGACGCGCCTTACCTTTGTACTGGATAGCGATATATTTTTTACTGAAAAATATCACTGGAAACTCACACGGTGATCACTGAAATCACACACGTTCACTGGAAATAAAGTAACAAAAATTCGCACATTATCCATACAGAAAATACGAAGACATAAAAATTCTGTTGTTAAATGGACTTTGATTTAAAAATGAACAGGAAGCAATTTACATTTTTTGGATTGTTAAATGTTGGTGTCAAGAATATTAACAATTTTTACTCGATGCAAATAATGACCTTTATAAATAATTGAAGCCACTTGTAGCTAAGGAAACTATGAAAGTGAATAAAGCTGTTTTCTCAGCGCCGCTTATATAGCAGCTATTATCATGCCCGCTCTCACTGTCAGAATCTTACTCAAGATATTACAGTGAGGAGAAATACAAGGATGGGAGGCGCTCATTCACATGTTGCATCAATTGAAGGAGGAAGATGATGAACCAATCTTAAGACGGAACAGTGGCTTTAGTAATATCTCCCTCCATCTTAAACGTACAGATTTTACCATAATTATGGTTAAATGATCGTTAACACAAAAGGTGGTTAAACAAAAGGAACTGAAAATGGTTGCGATACGTTCCTCCGAAACGTTGATAACCACATATGAAGATTGCACTGTGTCAAAATACATAAAACTGCAATTGACGTCAGAGAGTGAATCTGGTCATAATTATAACTGACTATCTCCCGAAGACATGTAGAACTCGCGGCAATCTTCGGCGTTTCATGTACACTAGTCGAGATCTCGAATTATACTCGATGTGCGGCCCAAAATGTCCCAGGTTTAATAAATTGAAAGTTTCAAATTCATGTCATATGGCTGTGTACTGCTGTTTTATATTTTAATTAAATAAAATGAAGATATGTTTCAATTCAATTTACATTTGTGGGTGCTAATGGGGAAGTAGAAAAACGAAATGTGTGTCTTAAGCTTAAGCCTAAAATTAATAAAATTAGGCAGTTTTATTTTCCTCAGCCATATGATAGTTTTCGGAACAGTCGCCTCTTTCTTAAGCAACCCTAAGTAGACTGGACGTTTGACGTGACTGTCGTAAAACGTTACGTCTGCACAGAGCTTCTTTGTTCAAAAATATTTTGTGAGGCGTGGTCGAAGAACCTTTTGAAGATGGCTGTCTTCTGGGTTGTAGCGCCGTTTAGTCTGGTAGAAGTTTTCCAACATTTCAGCGGTCCCTGTTGCCTCCATAATCAGGAAGATGTCTCATCGCTTGATGATGGAGGCAGCAAGGAGCTCTGAAACGTTGGTAAACTTCTACCGGAGTACATGGCGCTACAACCCAGAAGACAGCCATCGGACTCACCGCCGTGAAAACCTCAAATCCTACGAAGAAGGTTTTAATCTATGTAAAGTTAAGCGAGAATTGGTTGAAAGCTCGGTTCATTGGTGAGCATTTGCTGTCACGTGATTATGGGTCTTACGGGATAATACTTATGTTGTGCGTTGTTATAACCGTTTCCGTGGTAAGGCCGTTAAGAATGTTTGTGAATATGCGCGTTTGCTACTTTAGATTTTCCAGTCATTCTTGACAGGAAATTTAGTAGTCTCCTGTTAAAACTAATTCCTGCTCTTTCGCTGTGGCGATCGGAATCGCGTGTTCGGTTGTCGCCACTGATCTTGATGCTTTCACCTGCAACACCGTGGGTGACTTCCCAGAGCCATTGTCATGAGCGCAATCTCATTCATTTCTCCCATACGAAACTTCAATAGCAAACCACTGCTGCAATTCTGGAGCAAATGGTCACGCTATTGTGCATTTTCTTGTTTGACGAGTGGTAAGTATTCAGATAACTTACGTGATAAAAGTACAGTAGATATCATTAAGGTGCCAACATGCTACTTGTTTCAGTTTTTAATATAACTACAGAGTGGGACAAGTATCAATAATCTGTAAATAGTTCGTATTTGCAAACTGGTTCCGAAGGAAGCTTTAATGGAAGTTGCATTATTTTAACTAAATATAATGCACCTTTCGTTGAACCTTTGTGGTGAAGTTGATTGTCATTTCATTAATTGTGATGCCGTGTAGTCTTGTAGGTGGCTACAGCCAAGACGACGAATAAAGCCTAAGAAACTATAACTACTATATTAGATATTTTATAGTTTTACTTATGTTGACGAAATTGAAAGTGAAACATAGATTCATTACTTCAGGTAACGACAGTGGAATTTTAACAAAGCAACTCTATGTTTTCAGCTAGACTAATGCGACCGTTTGTAACGATGCTGCGAAGTTTAGACTCGCGCTATGTAAACTAGTATGAGCCCATAACACCTTGCAAGAACTGTAACTAGGCTGACTTAATCGCGTGGAGATTTTGTACAGCTGAAGGCTATATGAGACGCTCCACTGATTGCATATGTTAACAGCGTCGAACGGTAAATCCGGAATCAGTAGAGCGCGATTCCTAGGTGCAGGGCCCCTCTGTGTAACACAGAGCTGTGGGTACCGCCGAAGATATTTCCTACGAAGATTACCAGGTATAATATCCCCATCGCCAATGTCGTGAGAACTTAAAGTATTGTGATGTGTTGGGGTTGGCATTGTTGTTAGTTTATAGACATTGTTGTATTCATGCATTGTTGTATTAAGTAGTGTAGTAGGTGAGAGTGTGGAAGAAATACTGCGAAGAGAGCTGAAGTGTGAATCGCTTGTAGGAGAAGTGTGTTGTAGACGAGATTATTTTGTGCTGTAAAGACGTTTTAGTTGATTAAATTCATTATTGCTGGAAGACTTTGTGGTCTCTTACAATCCAACCAAGTTTACAACTGAGATCGGATTTGAGGTAGTAGACCCCGCAAGAAATCAAGGGTTGACAATCAAGGTTGTATACCGACCCACGCTACATTGGTGTCAGAAGTATCATATTATGTCTGATTTTATGTTTCCTCTCCTGAAACACTAAAAGATTTTCCATAAAACAAATTCTGGAGAGAATTTAATTTTGAAAATTCTTGCGGTCGTCGTCCTGCTGATGGAAGCACTAAGCTCCCCTGAAACTTCGGTCAGTGTCTTCCACAATATACGATACGTCATCCCAGAAAGCAATGACAGCCTTCTGGGATAATGCGCTTTGAGAACTTCACATCTTGCCAGATTAATTTTGATTCGTATTGGACCGGTATGAAGTTCAGAACGAACTCCGTTGAACCGGAGAGTGAGGGAAATGATTTGTGACAATTCTGCGATATCTGTCTGAATGGGTTTGCAACATTAGCCGTATTTCAGCAAACGATCATCAAGGCCAACGGTGTATGCAGATCGAACAGGAAATTTACCGATTGCGATCGGGGATCATCCTGATGAAGGAGGCAGCAAGCATTTCTGCATCGTCGGGTTTATAAAAATATTATTACTCCAAACTGGAGTACACGTTCTCGCTCTGCGCACCTGTAGGTGATTTGTAGCTGAAGTACGTAATCAGTCCCTTATGTGCACGAGATAACTTATCTACTGATAAGACTCAGCTTCCGTGCCTTTGATAACGACGTCGTCCTTTAGTATACTGAACAGTGTTCATGCAGATCCCGGGATCTGTCCTCTTGCGTTTTTGATTACAGAAAGCAAGTACGTTTTATTTTATAAAGCTTAACACTGCAATGATTCTATAAAGGTTTGTGAAAGCGTTTGGTTGATTGTACCAATATTATATTGGATGTCGTTCTTTGTTGTCTGTGGTATTATTTTAGATTGGCAGGGCCATTAAAATAAGTTCGGTTTGCCCTTTGTGATGCCGTGTGGACTTGTATGTGGATACCAACGTTTTGGAGAAAAATATCGTCTCCTTTTCCAGGATACTTTGAGAAAAATTCAGTGTCTTCTGTCTTACTTTCGTGGTTCAGTGGTACTCCATACACGGGAACACGTCAGAACCGAACAGATACAATGAATCTTTAGCCAGTTCCAGCTTGCATTCATTGTTAGCCAGCTAGTTGGGGCTTACACTCCTGGTGAGCACTGACTGGCTAGAGCTGAGTATCTATGGAACCTACTCGGTTCTGGAATACCATTAAACCACGAACGTAGGACAGAATACATTTTATTTTTAATTTTTCAAGTGTTTGCTCGCCTAACTCGGTTATTTTTCAGTAGTTGCTGCATTAGGGGTTATAGTTCACTTCACTAACCGCACTTGGTGATCTTCATACCTGAAGATCAGGAATGTTGCAGCTGCTTTTTAAAATGGGGCATCACCTGCTATTGGCGTAACGGTCTTCATATCAGAACTGTAAAATGAATTAAGAACAAAAGTGTAGATGTGATCAAGCCCTTTCTTGGTTATTTACGGAGTTAACAGACTATTGAATTATTAACCTACATGCACACTCTATCGGAGAACCGCGGCTAGAACCAAATGTCTGTTGTTGAGAAACATTCTGTTTCTTTTCTGTGTTGTTGGACCTCACATAGAACACTTGTTTGTGAACCATACGGTTTCGGAACAATGATACGTAGTTATAATTTTTGTGCGATGCTTTAAAATGCAATGACAATTGTCGCGGATGGCTTAGTAGCATTTGAATGGACGTTATTAATTTAGCAAAAGGGTCGACAAACTTTTTACTTGCTGTGAACCTTGTTGGCTATTCATATCTGCGTCGAGAGCCGGCAGAAAACTGTAATGCCATGGACAGAAAGCGAAACTAATTACCTCAACTTTAAAAATATACCTATTATTAACTCGATAACATCAGCTGTATTTCTCCTTACAACCGAATTTATTGTAAAAACGTTGTTTGTTAGCTTTTGAGCATTTTTGATTTCAAGTCAGCGGCAATTTTATAAACTTCAGTTACTGATACCATAGCAGTTTTTATAGGTTTGTTAAAACATTTTCTACCTTGTACCAATTACCTTTGATCGGAATTTATTTATTCTTTAATTCGATTAGGTGACCGTCTTATAGTGACTGATATTCTTGGTTTATTTCTGCAGAACGACTGCCTTGTATATATACAATAGGTCTCGAACTGTTCAGACCAGGAAAGTAATGGAGTTTTTAAAACAGAACTTCTTATCTTTACAGAAGATTCCTTATAGTAGTCCTGTAATATTACATTACAATTTATCTGTGATTTATTTAGCGGCGTTATTCAAAGAAATTCATCTTTTGGTACATAGGTCATTATCACGTTTACTTATATCATCATCTATGTAAATTTATTTGCAGAAATCACAAGTTATAGAAGCAAGATACAAGCGTACTGTGCTTTGTTTTAGCTGCAGCATCTGTACACGGGGTTTCTGGTTTGTATCATGGGAGAGAATTCCAACATTAAAAAAGGTTTGGAAGCAGATGAGGACTTCGGTTTTGTGAGCCGTGACAGCAGGGTACTGGAAAATGCTCTGACACGTAGCGGCCCTTCCCCCTCACTACCAACTGAGGATGACGACAATGGCGCCGGAAGTGAGGAACAACAGGTGGACAACTATTCTTCCATCATTGCACCCGGAACAACCGGAAATGACGAGGATACAAAACAGGATGTTGAAGAAGACGTCTTTTCCATAACAAAACTAGAGTCAGAACAGGAGCATGGTACTGCATCGAGTGGCGAATTATCGGACGAAACAGATGGTTTCAGCTTGCGCAAGCTTGGAGGAACTTTGCTGGATTTTCCTCAGGTCGACTTGCTAGGTCAGGTATATGACGCCTCGAAGAGGAAGGCGACAGTAGCCAAGTTATCTTCACCTAAACAACCAGGTCCTGGTATTTTACGTAATATGTCTTCGAGTGAGATGCCTGAGAATCAACCGACTGAAGCCGCGCCAACGACCAAAGACGACGATCTCCCTCAGGGCTTCCAAGTCAAGTACCTTGGCCAGCGTGATGCTAGAGGCCTGTGGGGAATTAAACACACGAGGCGACCGGTAGATGCTATGGTGGCTTCGGCAAAGAATTTAAAAGCAGGAACAGTGCTACCAATGGTTAAACTCGTAGTTTCTAAAGAAGGTGTCAGTATAGTGCAACTGCAGAAAAAGTCCGAGGAGATTTTGAAGTTTCATCCCATAGACACGATATCTTACGGTGTTCAAGATCTGGTGTACACCAGAGTGTTTTCTATGATTGTTGTTAGAGAGATAGGAGATCTGAAAGATCAGCATCCTTTCGAATGTCATGCGTTTGTTTGTGAGAGTAGAAATAGTGCCAGAAAGCTGACCTATGCACTTGCTTCGGCGTTTCGTGAGTACAGTAAGATTGTGAAGGCGAGAAGTGGTGACGAGGACGGTAAAGACGGACTAGCAGCCGCCAAGAAGAAATTCGCCATTGATTTGAGAAGTCCAGAGGAAATTGAAGCTGACTTGAATTCTCCACAAGCTGAAGATTCTGAAGCCTAATTGTGATGTGATTTTACAGAGTGCATTGATTGTGATGGTAGATTCTAAGAGAGAAAAATTGATAAGTGACGTGTAAATGTTATGGAAGATGAACGGTAGGCACAATATCAGTTTTCGAAACATCTGACTGCATCTGAGTGGAGACGGAACCAACAGGCGTCATTAATGCATTGCCTTAGTCATATGAGAGTATCTAGCGGTTCAATTACATGGACCGAAATTAGGCACTTCATGTCATGAAACACCGGTAAATACACCAAGTTCATCACCGTTTATAGGTTTCTGACGAACTTTAAAAAAAATTGTGTAAACAGTTAAGTCAGATTTATTGTGATTACATTTTTCTCTCTATCCCCAAATGTAAAATAAACACTAGATATTTTAAAATATTAAAACTTATTTGTAAAATATAAAGTTAAAGAACATTACTATGGCATATGATTGAAAATGAATGGAATCAGTGTTTAGTGGGTGCGATGAGAAACGAAAATTTATAGAAGTATTTATTTATATTGTAAAATAAGAAGCTAGTGGGTCTAATAAAAATGTGCTTAAATGAAACCTGTAGCAAAATTCGAGTAGGTAAATATGTATCTGAGACATTCCTCATCAAGAACGGTCTAAAACAAGGAGATGCTTTGTCTCCCTTGCTCTTTAACTTTGCGCTAGAATACGCCATCAGGAAGGTCCAAGGTAGGCAGGAGGGTTGGCAATTGAACGGGACACATCAGCTATTGGCATATGCTGATGATATTAATTTATTGGGGGACGATATAAATACAATAAAGAGGAACGCAGAAGTTTTACTAGAGGCTAGTAGACAGGTGGGGCTAGAAGTAAATTCAGAAAAAACTAAGTACATGTTAGTATCTCGTAATCAGAAGACAGGCGGGCAAAATTATCTTAGGGTGGCTAATAAATCCTTTGAAAGGGTTACAAAGTTCAAATATTTGGGAACAACAATAACAAATCAAAATGATACTTGTGAGGAAGTTAGGAGGAGACTAAATTCCGGAAATGCTTGCTACTTCTCAGTCCAAAATATTTTGTCTTCCCGTCTGATTTCTAAGAACCTGAAAATTAAAGTATACAAAACAATAATCTTGCCTGTTGTTTTGTATGGGTGCGAAACATGGTCTCTCACTCAGAGGGAGGAACACAGATTGCAGGTGTTTGAGAATCGGGTGTTGAGGAGGATATTTGGGCCTAAGAGGGAAGACGATGGGGCGTGGAGAAAACTGCACAATGACGAGCTTAAAAATCTGTACTGCTCCCCCAGTATTGTGAGGGTGATTAAGTCGAGAAGAGTGAGATGGGCGGGACATGTAGCGCGCATGGATGGGACAAGAGGTGTGCACCGGGTATTGGTTGGGAAGCCTGAGGAGAAGATACCTCTGGGGAGACCTAGACGTAGATGGGAGGATAATCTCAGGCGGGATCTATGGGAGATAGGAGTTGAAGGAAACTGGATTTTGTTGGCCCAGGACAGGGTCCGGTGGAGGGCTTTGGTTAACTCGGTGATGAACCTTCGGGTTCGGTAAGCCATCTAGTTAGTTAGTTAGTAAAATTTAACGCACTTACGGAATATTAGTATCGCACTGGAATTCTAATTTTAAAATAATTTGAGGGGTACACAAAACAACGGTGATTGTCTTCTGGGATGTTGCGCCGTGTATGGGATATCCTATAGGCATATTGCAACAACTATTTTCTCTCGGTGCTTACTTATCACCATGATCATGGCGGCACTAAGCATATCTGAAACGTCAGTCAATTTATACGAGATTACACGACGTCTCATGTCGAAATATTTTCTTCAACAATAAGTAATTTTATTCAATAATAATAATAATAACAATAACAACAGCAATAACGATAACGATAACAATAAAAAATAGAACGTGCTTTATACATTCGACACGTGTAATTTCCATTTTATTGCACGAAATTCCTCAGCCACACAGAATGCAAGACACCTGTTGAAGTTCAATTAAATTGGCATGAGATACGAATTACAATAACTTGCGATTACGCCATGACAAAGAGTTTCATATGTCAGGAAAAGTCAGGGACACGAATTAGCCGTTAGTAAGATCTGCATGACATTTTTACTGTGGCCTTGAGAGAATCGAACCAACGGTACACCGATTGCAACATGAGTTAGAGCTGCAGTTAGCTGCTTCTTCTGGTCGTATCTTGAGCTTATAATTTGTTATAATTATACTATTTTTTGTGTGTCTTCAGCAACTACTCCTCGTCGGTAACGAACACGCGGACACAAACTGCCAATATCTTTCAAATTCCAGACCATATGTGGCAAAATACTGTCCGCTGCCATGTTAAAATACGATTAATAATCTCCAGTCCTTCATTAATATTTCTTTTAACAAAATGCGTATGAAAGAAAAGCAGGCTTCTGTAAGGAAAATAAATAAATAAATAAAATACAATAAAAATCGAGAAGTTTACGGAATAGTTTTTGGAACCCTGATAGGCCTTATAGACCTTACTATTTCAATTACATCTACTGGATTGCACGTATAACGGCCACAACAGGTTCAGTTTAACATATCAATTATCATGTCTTCAGCAACTAATTCCATGAAGGAGAGTCCTTGAGAAAACGTAAGTCGCTGGTCGAAAAGAAAAATATCTTCTTTGACCTGAAATTTTCATTGCCGTGTGTACAAGATCCCGCCTCTGGACCCTATCCTGAGCCGGTTGAAAATAGTCCAAACCCTCACACTGTGCTTCTTTAACTTTCATTTTAATAGTATCCTCCCATTTGCACATAATTTTTCCCCTGATATATGTCCAGCCCTTCTCACCTTCCTTGGTTTAGTAATCCTGTAACAATATCAGGCGATGGATATACTGTAAATGCTGAACTTCTCGTTACATAATTGTATCCATCCTCCGATTAATTATTTTTCCCGAGATCTAAATATTATCGTCAGCAGTCGGCACAATCACGAACATAACTTCTGTGAAACGATGCCTCAAATTACATTTCTACTACGTTTGCTGATCATCAGAGCCATTATCTAACGTTGCCGTCGGCACAGATAAACCGAAGATAGTTGGCATTACTTTCACTTCGCTAACCTTCAGTCATGTAGTTCATTATACCTTTTGTAGATGGCCATAGATCATGCTTTCTGGTACTGCTTGTAGATGACACTAGTTTATGCTTTCGTGTGGTTTTGGTTTCAATGTTGTGTTGGAATTTATGTTTTTTTCAAAATACATTTCTTCAGGGCAGTTAATTTCCCGCCAGGAAGTTCATGCATGCAAAACGTGGTTGTTAGAAAACTTTCGGAGTTGGCCCGATGCACACAACCTTTGTTATTCTGCTGTTAAGTGGGCGAAAGTTCATTGCCGAGTTCAGAAGAGCCCACCAACGGTCAGTATCGTGAGTCAGATGAATTTAGTCCGCACTCCCCAAATCTGTTTCCAAAATTCACTTTCATCGTCATCTTCCCATAAATGCCTAGGTCTTCCGAATGTCCTGCTCCCTCAGGCTTCCAAACCAAAATTCAGTATACATTTATCATAACCGTGCTTACTACACACCCAACCCAATTTTTACCCTGTTTGATAATGTTTATGACAGCTTACACAGTAGTAAAATATTAATATATTATTAATAAAATCCTCTCGGGTTATCGACTGTGTCAAATTGTTAGAAGTCTCCTACGTTTCGAGGACCAACTCTGTCCTCATTATCAAGGCTAGCCTTTTAGTCTCGTAGAAGTTTACCAGAGTTTCAGAAGTCCTCGCCTCAATCATCAGGGTGATTAATAAGCAAGGACCTCTGAAACGCTGGTAAACGTCTACCAGAAATCAACAGACGGCAGTCTTCGTACTCACTGACGTCGAGACCTCAAATCCTACAAATCATTTGTTACAAACGTTCCAAAACACGCTTTTGGAGCATTTGAAGGTCAAACTTCCCATTTTTGATGTCACACACTTTCTCTTTCGTAACCGCGAGGATGAAGGATGTGGGCGGCGAGAAGTATGGAACAGATTGAATCTCATTTGGCGCCACATGGTTTATTTATGATTTACGATGAAGCAGTAGACACTAACAGAAACAAAGTATTACAATGTCATAGGCCTAGTAGTCACAGAGACAGTTGTGACACTATATTAATATCCTAAAGATCTCATGAATCATCGGTTTGGCAGTCAAATTCGTTTTATGACCACGAGAGGGGGTGAGATATAGTGATGGCACAATAATGGATGACAAAATACTTTTAAATGTGACAGTTCAAATAGTATGTACTGACATGTAACGACATTATATGTGTGTTCTTATACTGAACGCTAACACTAATGTCCGTTTTAGTTTCTGTGGAGAGATACATACTACAAAGTGGAAGAAAGTGCTTCATTCATGAATAAAATAAGACCCCATGGTTTTCTGTTTATTAACTAAAAATATATTACCATTCTCTGATCCCCAAGAACCTGTCCTTGAGCCAGGATAAGTAAAATTTAGTAAAAATGCAGCCTGTCAACTGGAAATTGGAAACTCTGCTTAAATGACAAGATTACTTTCCTTTTACAAAAGAACGACACTTTCAGAATATGACAGAACACAAATGTACACCTACATGCCATAAATATACTCGCGCTATTTGAATTAGAAGGTTGTACAATTTATAATTGAGCCCTACAACTATAGAGTCTATTATTGTAGTAATTAGATGAGTACGTTTATAAGGAAAAATCAAGCAACATTGCTCATCCTTAAGGTAAACCGAGTCTTTTGCAGTGAGGTAACATGCCGTGATTTTGTCATTGTTGTATCCGCGCTATCTTATTCCAAAAGTGAAAATGAGGGTCTTTCGCAATAATTTTTTGTGAGCTTGTAGAGATTTGAAGCTAATGCCTATGGATGTCTAAAAATACAAAATACATCAGAATCGTCTGATGAAATTTGTATATACTTTCACTTTATACACATACTTTTATTATATAATCATTCTGGACGCTGTGGCTGATATAACGCAATGTGTTACACGTGTAATTACAGCACTGACACGTGTGCGTCACAGTGACGTTCTGCCATTGTAGTTTTATACCACGATATACCATCGTATTCGCCAATGAATACAGTGCATTTGTATTTGAGATTTCAGGTTCACATAGCAGCGAGAATGAAGATGGCTGTGTTCCGTCGTATTGTCTGGAAGAAATTTATCGACGTTTCAGAGATACTTGTTTCTTCTGTCATCGAAGATATAATTGCTCTGACGATGGGGACAGCAGGTATGTCTCAAATGTCGGTAAATTTCTATCAGACGACACGGCGCAACGTACCAGAACACAGTCGTCTTCAGTCCATTTGTTTCGCCGTTTCCATGTACATTGCTTGTAACTCTTGAGGTGCCTCAATCTGTACATAAAATACGCAAAAGCCCGTGTGTGAGTGATTTATTCGAGTAATGCATCAACATTGCCAGTACTGTCAGCTTAGTAAATTTTCGTCGCAAGGTACAGTCGCGTTTGTTACTGGGGAACCGTTTCTGTTGCTGCTGGGGATGGCGATGGTTCGGCCGGTCGGTCGGTCTGGCCAAAACCTTCGTTGAGGCTGTAGTACTGCGGTGCCTCTTCACATGCTACTGCGTCTTCTGGCCGCGTGCACGTGAAGCTCTCCTGTAACATAAGTATTTAATACAGCCAAGTATGATTTTAGGTTTTCACGACGGCGAGTCCGAAGATGGCTGTCTTCTGGGTTGTTGTGCCGTGTAGTCTGGTAGTTATACAGAGCAACGTCTGTCCTGTTGAAGGTCCTTCCCCATCCTCATGCGCTGAAGTTAGCAATCACGTACAGAAAATCTAGAGACAATAACAGAACGAACACGCTAGAATTTTTACGATATTCGTGCGTTTTCAAACTTCTTGTAGTTACCTGATTGAAGAGAGTTTCTTCAGGGCAGATGAAGCTCCACTTGAAGGTCTGCTCCTTGCCGTCGGCGTACTGGACCGGCAGACAGACGTGAAACACCTGACATTCGTTGTCAACGTCCGCGTAGTAGCCGTAGATCCGCGACTCACACGAGAACGAATCGGTGATTTCTGAGCGGATGGACGTCGCGTTGCTAGGCAACCCCAGCGCCTCCTCGGGACTTGGCGCCTGACGTGCCACCTGCCACAGAGGGTTCGTTCTCTTTTTACTAGCCGTCTCATAAGATAATTCGAAATGTTTTGGCCTAATATCCCTAACAGAGAGTTATACAAGTGGACACAATCCTGAGCCATTTCCAGCCAGTATTGGTTGTCTGTTGTATTATTTAACGTCTCTATTCCAAATGCACACGTTAAAATGTCGAATAGTAGGATGGTTTTGAACAATTAATTGAGAAGGATGTTAAAGGAAGTGGTCGTGGAATATTTGAAGACATGCTACTATCCAGCGGATGTGTATATCGAGAAAAACCACCTTTATAGGCTTGAGATATTACACTTGTTCATTTTCTGTCTCTCCAGGTATCTATTTTATTTAGCCCGTTACAAACACGGTAGGACTCCGTACATGTCGGATCAGCCAATTGCAAGACGTTTCTTGAAGCCAAAAACAACGCATGTGAGATACGGCGTTACACCTGAAGTTTGTTCAAATGTGGTGGCTCAGTTTTTTTCCCCCCCCCCCCTTATTGTCGCTGACCATTTCTCTCTGTTGTGTAAATACGGCTTACCCAGTAGCCTCGATCTATGATGATGTAAGACTTCCTCTTTCTAATCATGTGTTCGTACTTTACATTAACCGGAGTTGCTTCCTTAAATGGGATGAAGTTTCTCTGTCCGGCCGTAGAAATGGTAGACCCGACAAGACTTACTATGTTTTTGATTAGTTCTTGATTTATTTAACGGTTGTAATTCAACTTCTGTGGTCATAGAGTGCTGGATGAGCTCGAAAGATAATTAATTGTGAATATATACTGGTTTCAAGGTGCAACTCCACCATTCGTCTGGAAATATTGAGGAAATTCACGAAAATCTTCATATAGGACAGCTAGTATCCCGGTTCTAATTCGAACTGGGTCTAGAACACGCCAGTTACGCAACTCTGCATTTGAAATTGTCATGTTGCCGTGAAGATGGCAGCACCAATGTTTGTTGAAACGCTTGAAATCGCGGGAGTAGTACATTTAATCCCAGTCGCGAAAACCATAGGACAATGGACTTAGAAAAAAATGTCATATTTTTTAATGGAGATGTGTAGAAACTGGGGCTTGAAGACGTACGAAGCGTGTCATTCGCCTATTAATACACGTTATGCCTATAAAACACACATTTAGTTTAGTATTACTGGTTAACCAGTGCTTCAAGCTACATATGCCACTCCTAAGTGAAACTGCTTAAGCTCTTAGCCCAGTGTTTGACCTCGGCTAGCCAACCTCCTGCCGCGAGACTCATACATCACTGCCATTAAGATCCTGTACTAACTTCCGAACCACCCGATCATTAAAAATAAGCGAAGCTCGGAACGAAAGTGAAAGTTCTCTCAAGCACCAAACGTAACGTTTCAAACCAAAAATTAAAATCTTTGTTTTATTAACTTGCCTGCCTGCTTGGTTGTAGCGCGTGGAGTCTGGTAGAAGTTTACCTACGTTTCAGCTGTCCTTGCTGCCTCCATTATCACGGCGATGAGTAGTCATTGAGATTTTACTCATATGCACTAGGTGTTAAACCTGCCTGCAACTTGTGAATATGTTCCAGTATCTACGTAGGCTGTCTTCAATTCTGAGCTTCGAGCCACGAATCTTAGATGGGCTGCCTTAAGAACTCTTTCAGAAATTGGTGTCGATTACTAGTCAGAAACGATGAGGTTGGGCTTCAGCACGATCTACGTCAGGTATTGCTAAAATTTCTCCTTGAAGTACTGACGAAACAGTAAGTAGTTATGCAAAAACTACCTCGTTTGAGATTTGAACCTGTGTAGTGTCGGAACGTGTTAGTTACTCTGCTAGTCGCAATAGTGTTGAAGTATTATTATTATAAATCCTATTGTCATAGCGACGGAAATGAAAGTATGCATACAGAATGGCGAAGCGAACACGGCACTCTATGTGAATGGAGGCTCAGCTTCCTGGATGCCTCTCCGTTACATATCTCATATATCACAACTTTCACTGTATCGTATTCATCGGATGACATTGATGGCCTGTGATGGGAATGTCTCTCTTGTGGTACGTAAGCAGTTTGCTAGGGCAATGCAAGTGCAGTCGTCCTCAGAACTTCATGAAATGATGTGCTGAAACATGTCACTTAACTCGAATAGAATTTTATTACGTAAATTACCTTGAACCTTTTCAAATATTAACGGAAATGTGCGAATAGGTGCCCTGCGTTCATAATTTTGTATTAAACAAAATAACTTCAGAGAACTAAGTTGTTGTTAAGAAGCTGATAGTTGTTCTGCTAGTCAAGGAAGCCTATCGTTTATTAAACGCAAAAATTTATTACTGTGTTTACAACAGTCAGCCACTGTACCTTAACCTTGAGCCAGTTGAATCCAGTCCGCACCCATATAACCATTTTAATAATATTCTCCCATCTTTGCCTAGGTCTCTGAAGTAGTCTCCTCGCTTCATATTTTCCGATCAGTGTCTCGTGTGCATATTTCATCTCTTCAACGCTTCGTACATGACCCGTCCGTCTTATCCTCGATTGGATCATCGTGTAATATACGGCGGGATTTCTGGTTCTCACGGCGGCGAGTATGAAAATGACCGTCCTCTGGAATGTTGCGCAGTGTAGTCTGTTAGAAGATCACGGACGTTTCAGAGGTACTTACTGTGTCATTATCAGAACTCATTTCCATGACGATGGAGGCAGAAGCACCCCTGAAGCCAGGATTTATATAATATTTGGTTCATGTTAAACATAATCACATATTTTTTGATACTTTCCCGGATGTTAGTAATATGTGCGGGATTGATGTTTTCAGCGTACCGCTGTACGTATTTACATCATATTCAAATACGTATACAAACACACTTCACGGCTGTTATGTGTCTCCGAAACGTTGGTATCTACCTACGAGTCAACATGGCGTCAAAACCCAGAACAGCATCGCCACATTGTAACTGAACAACCTGGATGTGAATAATACAGTCTATTTTTTCAGTGGAGTTTGTGTGACGTCTTTATATGACAGTTGAATGCATTTAATTTAAAATCGGTTTGGAGCAATGAATGTAACCGACGATCGAGTGGTTTCCTATTTACGACGGTCTAGTGGTTATTTGGAAGGTCCCGGTTTCAGATCTCGGCCCCATGACCAGTTACCTTGGCCAAGGGTTTTCGTGGTTTCCCACAAGAACGTTTCCTTCCATCTCGTTTCTAGTTTATTATTTATTAATAATTCTATCATTCGATGCTATACAGTCTGAGATACTGATAGTGATAAAATTGTTGTTTTCTGGGTTGTTGCGCCGTGTAGTCTGGTAGAAGTTTAGGTAAACTTCTACCAGACTACACCGCGCAAAAACTCAGAAGACAGCAATCTTCAGACTCAGCCGTGGAAACCTCAAATCCTACTGATAGTGCTGTTAAATATACCACAAATAAATAAAAATTATTAGAAAAGGGTTGTCGTTTAGGCTAAATGTAAACTAACCAGTTATAGTCCTAGACGCGACTGCCAGTAATAATAGTTTGTCGTGCTTGTGGACTCACCCTGATCCTTGGATACGCCATGACGAAACTGCTCAAAGCGATGAAGGCTGCAAAGGATAAAATACAAATATAATCTTGTATTGTATTTAGATGTAAATGCAGCCTTTAAATAAATCACTTAGGTAATTAGGTAGGCTATTTGCCGCAAAGATTAACTCAAAATTCTGGCAATTTCCACGGCCAGAGATAGAACTTTAAGGCAGATGTTGTGATTATGCCGGCTGGTCAAGCCTGTCGCACAGCTCAAGAGCGATGGCTGATCTGTATTGAATATCTGTGAGGCTATAACTGTCGTGCTGTGTCGTTATCCACTATGAAGACCTCATTCTGAGTCTATCCAGTGTAATATCACGAATGATAGGTGATAATGAGTAATTAATAAGTACAGCGGTAAAAATAAAGATAAATGTATTCGTAGTACAATAAAACAGTATTATATAAGTTTGTGAACACGATAGTAGATGACCTGTAGGGCATACAAAGCACGAAGTTCTTCTTTATAGATAAAACCCTGTACCGCCAAAGTGTTTTCTTTCAAATATTTTCTTCAGCTCATCTCACGTTGTTGCTATTCAACACATTCACAAATACCATTCGGATGAAGGCCTTGGCCCCAAATTTACAATTAACACTTTTTAGAAATATCTGAATACACATACCTGGAGAATTATTTTTAGTCGTATGGTAATTAGTTAGTGTCGTGAAAATTTTATGGTAAGATTGAAATCGTGTCTGTATATTTCATATTAATTATTTGTTTATTCGAGAGGTACCAGGACATCTCATCTCTGCCATTACATTGTCTATCCTAGGAAAGGATTTTCGTGGTTTTCCTTAGTGTCCCTAGGCCAGTGTTCGTGTAGTACTTTAAACTAGGACAGCTTCCTTCCCTGTCCTATCCTTTTGATAATTTTGTCATTCGACGCTGTATAGTCTGAGATATTGGTCTACTGACAGCGTCGTTAAATGAACGTTACCTGTCACCCGATTGATCGTTCCTATATGTTCATTATAAGGCTTCATACTGGACTCAAACCCCGACTTTGTGGCAAAATGATAAAAATGTCTGTGTGTGTCCCTGCTTGTCCACTCACCTAGAACGAAGCTTGATATCGAGTCGAATCTGCACATTGTCGTTGATAGTGAAAATTATCTGGAAAGATAACGGTACAATTAATTAATCAATGAACTGCAAGTAAACATATGAGATTTTAAATGTAAACCACTCTCGAATCATTCACCATAAAATCTGCGTAGGAGACACCGCGCCCATTTTTATATAGATGACATGTTAGGAATTAATATATTTCAGATGTAAATAAGTTTTGCTAATATAATATTAACTGCCAAATTCCATGGAACAGAGTCCTTGGGAAGCTAGTAGTCGCTCATGTAGTCTATAAATACCTCGCTTTTTAAGGAAATCAAAGGCTTCTTAACGTTTACTAAAAACCAGCCACAGGACCCTGTCCTGAGAGAAATGAATTCGGTAAAATCCTCAGGCCCTTTGTCCTCAACATCAATTTTAATATTATTCTTTTAACTACGCCTTGTTCTCTGAAGTGATGAATTCTGTTATTGTTTTCAGACAAATTGTGTACGCATTTAACATCTCTCCCATGCGTGTTACATACTCCACCAATCTTCTTATCCTCTTTCTTATCGCCCTGATATTTGGTGAAGTGTGCACGTTACGGTATTATTATTGTTGTTTTATTTGTTATACTTTACGAATTATATTTAACGGATTCTGGCAACGGTGCTGATATATAGGGCACATGTTATGTCCCAGTGTTAAGAGCCTGAGTAGGCAGCCTACAGATTTGTATGGAAAATTTGCTGGAAGCTTGATACAAAAATAAATAATGAGGCAGGAAATAAATAAATTAGAAATGATGCAGTACCAAAATCAGCAATTAAGCCTTGATTATAAACATGCACTGAGGTGAATTTTTGAACAACTTTGATCTGTATATAGACAAGAAATCACAAAAAATTAAACGATTTTGCCAGAAATTTTAACACTATTCTACTCTGAAACTTGGCGGGTGAAAATTTTAACCGCATATCCATAGTCCTGGAGAAACATTTAAATCCCTAAGGAGACTTGAATCCTAGAATCAGCAGTAACTTTTGTCAATAGATTGAGGTAGAATATAATTTTGTTCAGTGGTACGTCATTTTAATAGTTGGCGTTTGCATCATTAATAATTATTTTCATTGACTCCCATTCTAAACAGCTTGCCAAAGTGTTTTAACAAGAGTCTATCTCCGAAATGCAAATACAACAAAGTACCCACCCACACAACCAACCACTGATATTTCTGCCAGCAAAAATTACTCGCTTGCCTAAACATATAAACGTTTCATGGTTTATTACATAGAAAATACGTTGAAAAGATCTTTACTTAAGAACACACAGATAATTTAACGGAAATACCTTAATGTAACAATAATTAAATTACAAACAAATAGTCTTAACACCGGACCGTAACTTCTTGAAGCTTTTATATTGCTGCACCCGAAAAACAATTCTGTAGAAATAAAAGAAAATCGTAATCCGTCTTTGTTCAGAAATCTACCAGCTAATCGTCGATATTACATAATTCGAAGAAGAGAAAAACAAAGTCTGTCTGTCTGTAGTAAATTTATCCAGCTGATTTGTTCACGTCTTCGTAATATCATTCCATAAATTTCCTACATAACTCTGATGAGCATTTATGTTGCTCCAAGCGTGTAATGTGCCCACGCCATCGATATAATATTTTTCTACCAGTGACGATTATCGACAATCTATGTAATGTATATAGTTGAGTTGTCCTCGAATTAAGCGATTCCTACCTTTGGAATTAAATAGAAAGCGACCGAATGAACAAGACGTGATCACAAAAGCTAATACAAACTCATAAGGTGGGTTTGAAGCCGAGAGCTTTTATACCGTTCCATCCGAAGAAGACGGACATCGGAGTGGGGGAGTCGGGGGGAAGGGAGATAGAATATGTGAGGTGCGTGTGTGCGTGTACAAGGGTAGGGGTGGGGATAACCAGAGGTCATCATTCAGAAACCTCTAGTTCAGATTTTATTTCCATTCTTGCGTCGTTCCGTTCATCTTCTTGTCCTCCACACCTACTTGCATCCACCGCTCTTACATTCGTTTGAAAACTGAAGCTCCATGCAAAAGTGGTGTAACTCAAGATTTCTCTCAAGGCAACTCTCTGGAGAAGTGAACGCAAGCCATCTTTCGTAATTTTACCGCCATTGTATAAGTCAGAATTTTTCAGACTTGTTTGGGAGAACGCGCCACATTCTGTTTGTTCAGACTGGTTTCATACCATGAATCATTATAAGGTTTTCTAATAAAATACGTAGGTTTGAAGTATTTATAAATTTCGTTAAATTAGACTGTAATCATAAATTAGGGTTATAATACTGAACTAAATTAGGATTAAATGTGTAGAAGAATTGTTTACTGGCTCTGAATGGTCCACATAAAGTGGAAACGTCTTAGGAAGAAGAAATAGATAATTTACACGCTCATATTCATACTTTGTTTCAATATTTCAAGTAATAAATAATTTTTTTTCTGTTTTGGAAGGTGATTAATGTAATTGTGTTTTTATGTTAGCATTTATTGGATTATATTATTTACTTCGCCAACTTCAAGGAAATCCCTTTTTACTCTTCCTTTCTTTTCGCTGTTCTCATACCAAAGTGTCAATAAGTCACCGTTTAACCAACTGATCATTATCATTTCCCGAAAAGGCTATAGTTTTGTCAACATGTCTTTCATCGACAATGCTATGAGAACAAAAATTGTGCCTCAACCATCCTCAAGTCAGTACTGACCGAACGTGTGTAGTGGTTAATAGCCCTGCTTTATGTAAAAGTCTCTGGTTCCAATCTATACGCAGAAATTAATGTTCTTATGTACCCATAAGTCCGCTATTGGACGTCCATCCGGTCCACACCCAAACAACCTGTTTCTCTAAAATAAATTTAAATGTTTTCTCCTTATTTCTATTATATTTTCAATATGTGCATCTGAATATACCATCCATCTCATAGTTTTGCAATCATTCTTCAACATTAGGCCATAGTGTGCAAAATATAAGTTTGTCCATTACGTGATTTTCTCAACTCTTTTCAGCCTCATCTTTCTTGGGTTCGAATATCTTACTTGGGACTTATTCACAAATGTACATGTTATGCTCCATTTGTTGTGCACCTAAGATAGACTGTATATCAAATGTAGAAGTTGAATTTCTATAACTCGATTACCAGTACAGGGGAATCCGCTATAAAGTGCGGGTAACAAAATATGACATATTAAGAAATTCGTTTCGTCCCTTAGGACTTTTCAATAGCATATATGTATGATGATGGCTGTCTTCTGCGTTGTTGCGCCGTGTAGTCTGGTAGAAGTTTACCGACGTTTCAGAGGTTTTTGCTGCTTCCATCATCAGGGCGATCTTCAATGACGTCTGGACTAGAGGAATGCCTTCACAGCGCATGTAGGTGGCTTTAGGTGTACTTCTACATTTGAAGTAAAATTCCAAGTGTAGGCGAAATAGTTATGAACAATTTGGTAATTGTCCAATAAAGAAAGCAGAATGGCTGCTTAAAACGACAGCCATCTGCAATATGTTACATTAAGAAACATGTGCCATACCGCAACGCAATTCAGACAGTTTGTTCATGACTGAAGTGTTACGAAACTGTTAGCTTATAATCAGCCAGTTTTGCGTTAGCAATTATTCCTTATATTAGGGACGAAAATTATGTATATAATTGGAAGACGGTTTGTTGTTTTGTGTGGCTGGTAAACGTAGTCTGTTACGTTGACAGAATACGACAAATTGTGATATTCAGAAAGAAAGTGTTGAGGAAAATGGGTCCTATTGTACCCAAGAAAATTTATGTATGTTGAAAGTAGAGAATATTATTAGCCAAAGAAACTCCTCATTTACTCTGAAGATGGCTGTCTTCGGGGTTGTTGCACCATATAGTCTGGTACAAGTTAACCGATGTTTTAGAGGTCCTTGCTGTCTCCATCAGGACGATTTTCCAGTTACGAGCTTAAGCCTCAGCTACCTGGCTTACAACACTTGGTTGGTTGGTTTTAGCTGGCCAACGATGCATTTTATGTGATCGGTCCTGCTGTGTTCAGAGTATCACTGATAAACGAAAACAAGACAATAGATTTTTTTATTTTTTCTAAACTTTAGCTAGTACGGTTAACATGAACCTTCCGCCCTGTTGATAACGGAATCTGGAAACTGTTTTGTCAGAATATACCGAAAAATAGAATATGTCAGGGACGTCTGACATAAAGATGAAAAGGTTTTAATCATTATTGCCGGAAAGACAAAAAAATAATCGGTTGTGAGACTAATGATACTAACTTTAAAATATTGTTTATAACCTTGTTGTTCCTCGAGGGAAAGTGCCACATATTGCATGTTCTAACGATTATACCTAGTTCTACGAAATGGCAGTCGGTTAGCCCAACAATATACCTTTGTGCTGATGCTTAATCCTACAAAATGATGTTCGTAACTGCACATGTTTCCAAATGGGATGCTTATGAAATGTAATACACACAAAGATGTCGGGACCACCCGTTTTATTCCTTCAACAAAGTGCATCGTCATCGTCTTGTAGTCATCATGAAATTTCTCTTCTGCTGTAGGAAGCTTAAAGCTATGAAAATAAAGATGGCTTCTATCAACTTGTTTGTTTGGAGAAAATTACTAATTGTTTTTATTTTTATTTTATACGACCCGTTCTTCAGTGCGTGAGCATCTGCGGGTCCCAACAAATTACTAATTACGATAAGAAATTATAGGCAAATGATGCTGAGGAACACTGACGTAATGATGCATGATTTTTAAATCTATTCTCGTTTAAGTGGGACTGAAGTTGCAAAATCCATTAATTAAAGGTGAAACTATGAAACTGTAGTGGACTACACGAAGATTGTAATGGCGAAGAACTCTGACGTAACATTTCTCACTTTAAATTTTATTTATTTATAGTTTATTTAATGACGCTTTTTAGTAGCTCAGACTATATAGCGTTCACATTGAATGAGAATGAGATAGTGAATGATGAATGGGAAATAATGTGGAAGGAAGCTGTCATGGCCTAATTTAAGGCACTATACTGGAGGGCTTGAGTAAAACCACGAAAAACATCATTCAGAATAGCCGGTCTCCGGGTTAAGATTTAAACCCCGGACCTCCCGAATACGAATCAGGGGTGCTAACCACTCGATCACGACTTTCGGTTCGGCTGTTAGATAAATTACACTTTCTGTGTATTCGCAACGCTAATTTATATTAATTTTTTACTGTAAGTTTAGAAGTTTTAAATTCACATAAGGGCATTTAAAGAAAGTAGGATAATTGGTTGTTCACAGATCCTACTATTATTCACCTTGGCCCATTCAATAGCTAATTGAAGAGCCTGTCACAAATATACGAAATTAAAAAGTTGTAAACGCTTGCTAACCATTTTAACAACGAAAGTAGTTACCAACAGATAATTGATGGGACTGCATCTCATTTCTCCAGTCCTAATACACTTGTTCTACATTTCATTCTTCCCCTCGTAATCACTCAGCCATTTCCGTTTCTCTGTGCATTGTTTGTTTAATGGGTCATTGATTTGCTAATCGCACTCTATAATCAGTTACTTCATTTCCATTGCAGCTATTAGTCGAATCAGACAGCATCCGCGGTCAAGGCCTTCTTGATCTTTCCCGAACATGACAGATGGCGTGATGAGAAATTCAATACAACTCCACAGAACCGAAGGTAATCTAAGAAATAAAAATCCTTGGCGCAAAAAAGTCATGAATAGCAATTGAAGTTTCTGTGGATTTTAGTACAGTAAAGTTTTAAAAATATGCCATTGCTGGTACCTTGATGGAATTGACCGCCTTTATCGATACAAGACCTTCAAGAGATTTTGTGCGCGCGTGTGTCATCAGCGTCTCACAGCACGTATTAGAAAAATTAGGTAGCACGCAACTTTAACATTCCAAGCATTGAGATTTCTTGAAATAAATGTCAGTTGTGAGCAAAATAATTGTGTCATCATCACTGGAGAAGTTCCAGCATAGGCACCTTCCTTTCCTCACCTTCGTGTGATTACTGAGACAGATCCAGTTTCTTAAACGTTTTGTGATTTTTTAACAAATGACCAAGACGATGGGCAATGTCTAAAATATTAGCCGAACTTATTGCAACACACTATTGTCAGAATCCTTTAGGCGTATCTTAAATAAAAATATTCTTTCTAAATTAATCAAATTTTAAGGCATACTGTCCCGAAATTCGTCTGGAGCTACTGAGGAAATTCACGAGAAAGCTCAGTCAGAATTGGCGATAACTCGGCCTAGACTGAAACCTGTTCTATCCAATTACGATTAAAGTGTTATCCTACTTCTCTGTCGTATCTGTTTAGCGTAATATTTCGTAAAATGCTATTATAATTATTGCCTGTTCAATGAAAGGTTATTATTATCCTCAACTTTGAAGCATTTACCAGCTGTAACATTGAGCCAGATAAACATAAATCAGAATTCAATTTGTGTCTTTAACATCTAATTCAGGAAATTCCTCTCTGTTTGACTTGCCAAGTCGCCATCGAACTGTGAGGATATAAATGGCCTTTTTAGTTTGGAGGACACAAGATTGAAGAAGGTGACTGTTCCAGGCTTCATACACTTCAGTGTTACGTGGTCGGGTTCAGATATGAGCGACTGTTCCATGCTGTATTCTGCCACATATTCTTCCAGATGTAAGGTTAATCTTCTGAACAGGCAACTTCCCTCGCCAGCGACCTGTCGTTCTGCTAACTGATACACGTTCGATTGTCTCTACGTGTTTTTCGGCGTGAGTTAAAGATACCTATGGGCCCATTCGCGTCTGTATGTATGTCTCTTACGGTTTTTCTAGGAGGTAGGCAACCCGCACGACTAGATTTTCATGAATAAATGAACATTAAGGATAATGAAATAATTAAAATGAGATAAAATGTATTTTGAAAATACGTGTGCTCTGTTGGAGTGTGATGGAGTGCATCTTTTTACTATTGTTTGATTTACGGTCTAATGTTGGTATTTTGCTTTCTCGACAACTGAATTTCTCCTTGGAATACTATTCTCACGCATTATCCATCATAAGTAAATGATACATCATTCACACCTTTTTTGCATGCTATACACATTCTACTTTTCGATCATGAATTCTAAATTAGGTACTTCCAAATGGAATTGCTTAACGGTAATATTCAGCCTTGAAATAATCATCAATCGTTCCGATTCTAGTTCCCTTGTAATTTTCCCGTTCTGACATTTAACGTTATCTTTCGTCATGTGCCTTCATAATCACATAGGATTTCGTTTAACATCTTCATTCGTTGACATTTTGGCGTAAGTTACACAAGATGCTGACGAACTGATCCTCTGTACTTTTACCCCACCATATTTCCGGGTTTCCTTACCTGACAGTGTAATTATGTCATAGAAACAACCATATGCACCATCCTGAGATCAAACATACACCCACCACAGCTAGAACCGGCGCCGGGGTCTCTCGAACAGACACTCCTGTCTGCGTGGAACCACGTCCGGGCCACAAGGCGAACGAAAACATTCATAGTTGACTAGCACTGATACAAGGAAAATATTTTACAATCATTTTACGACGTTAAATATTTTGACGTAAATACGTCTATATTTTAGGGTCAGTGTCATTCGGCAAAAAGTGGAACGAAAAAGTGTAACTGCATTGTTATGTTACCTTGGAAACGCATTATTGTTACCTAGGAAACGTAATCTGTTTACTTAGCATTGTTATTACCTATAAAACATTACATTACATTACCTTACCTTACCTTACCTTACCTTACATTACATTACATTACTTTACATTACATTACATTCAGCTACCACAGACCCATCTTAAGCGTAACTAATTCAAGTTAAATAAGCAATGTCTTAATCAAACTTATCTCAATTGTAAAGCATGTATAAAGGAAATATTTGGAATAAAGCCAATATATAAACTTCCTTTCTGTATAGACGTATTTACGTCAAATTCTCCGGAACCGTGGTTCCACTATAACTTTTGTTTCTCACGCATATGATATGAGGGAGTCATTTCCGTCTTCAGGTTTGAGCTCCCGAAACTACAGGAAGGATTTCGATTAAATTTCATGCAGGGGATATACATTGTAATAAGAGGTGTAGGGAGATGTTCACAAAGAGGGGCGTTGCGCAAAGAAAGAATTGATACAAAATATTTGTTACATAGGCCTTAGACCTAATTTATTTAAAGTTCTCTATTTGTATATTTTCCCCCTTCTTTGTCTCCTTCCTTCCTCCTCCCTATTTTCTCTTTATTTTTGTTTGTTTGCTTGCTGCGTTCCGGTATACAGATATTTAAGCATTAAACACAGAATAATTTATTTTTCCATAATATTTTTAGTTATAACTGCCCATATTTATATGAACTTAATTACGTTTCATGCTTATGCTAATTGCAATTTACTTACAAATTCGGATGTCAGAATCATATGAAACCTGAAATTTGCGGTTGTTCATGATTTTAAATATTGTGCTAATCTTAGTCCTTTACTCACGTGTGCAAATAAAATTAACGACATGATTCAATTCAATTCATGATGGCACAAAGAATAATTGGTACCGAAAGGCATAAGCAGAAGCTGCCCATAGCACGGGCCACCTTATTCAGGGTTTACTCAGTATTACACATTTGAAACTATGAATCAAATTCTGGAAGTCCTGTTTTACTTTCTAGGGGTTTGATCCGTGGATAGTGCATATTTCTTACAGAGTATGGCAATCTACGTAATGAATTGTTGAAATCGTATTTGCATTCCTCCTCAAGAGTGAACGGTGGCAGAATCCAGAATAGTACAGAATGGCAACTGAGCAATTATTTGTGAAAAGCAATTCACATTTGCTTCATTTTATGGGCTGTGTAGAGGTTTAAAAAAATTTCCAGGCCTCTTCTTTATTTCTGAAGAAAAAAATAAGAAAACTAATAAATGTGAAAATTCAGTTATTTCAAATAGTATGATTAATTATGCGCCATTGTACAATCCATAGATTAACAATCCATGTTTTAGCTCCTAGCTGATCCAAAGCAGCGCTTGATAGTTCCATACAAAATTATAGATGGCAGTGTACGATACAGTGTAACCAACAAACGTCTCAGTATTAAGTCAAACGTGATATTATAATTATTACATTTTAACTGCATTCCACGTATGATTATGTTTTCATTGAGTAATTTACACAATTATGTTCATAACGAAACAGTGTAACTTTTATGCGCGTTTATTATATTTTTAGTCAAGGAAGGTTCAGTGAGTTGGTAGTCGTGTCACTATTATATTCTGCAAGTAAACTTGGTCGCAAATATTGGAAAAGCATATAAGTTGTCTGTGGTAAGGTCGAAAGCATTGTTTTAAGTTCGGAAACAATCTGAAAATGGTTATAACCGCTGATATATATTTACCACCAGAAGAAGACATAACTGTTCAAGAAATTAATCTAAGTGGTCCCGCACTTAGAGCTGGAGCGTTTCACTACGGCAAACACTGCGAGTTTCAGAACAATGTACGATTTTTTACGATCTGTTCTTTTTAATAGAGTAACGTTTTGCATCATACCGTCTGTTTCCCCAAACTGTTAAACATCTTACACAACCTTACATGGTATTCTTCTGTAAGATGTAAACAATTTTAGAATGGTGATGAATCATTAGGTTATGATATCTATAAATGGTATAACAAGAGGTCACAAAGGTTGTGATTGAAGTGAAGTCATTGTTGATCCCAGAATAATTTAAATGGGGCTTTTGCGTCTAGTCATGTCCTGGCAGTATACCCCAGGAATTCCTTAAACTCTTGTTTTACTTATTTTCAGGAGTTTATGCTTTGTCGTAATGAGCTTAATGATCCTAGAAAATGCATTGATGAAGGAAAAGCAGTAACAAGTTGTGCTTTAGAGTTCTTTAGAAAAGTAAAGAAGTCATGCTTCAAGGAATTTACACAGTATGCCAATTGTCTTGACAAATCTAGCCCAAAGCTGGAATTTGAATAGTAAGTATGGAAACAATTTTGGACTGCTTTTTGATATGTCTTTGGAACATTAAGAATTATTATTATTATTAAACAAGCAAACACCAAACAGCATGTTTAAAAATGAAACAATTTTTGAAAATATTGTCTCTGCTTCAAAATGATGACCTGTGTAATGTTACTAAAATATCGGTAGTTTCCTAAAATCATCGAGACAAAACTAAGATGACATGACAGAGCTGAAAAATCCATATCTGATCAAATGTAACTAAAACAAAAGAAACTTGGTGAGATTTCAGTTTCTTGTAGTGGCAAGTTACTGTTTTTTGGGCTGTTGTGCTATGTAGTCTGGTAGAAGTTTACCAACATTTCCAAGGTTCTGATGACTGCAGCAGCAAGCACTTCTAAAACACTGGTAAACTTTTACCAGCCTATATGGTGCAAAAACCCAGAAGACAGCAATCTTCAATCTAAAAATTAAAAATATCACAGTAACAAGTGACTTTCAGTGTTCACACAACCGAGCCCTTAAACACATGGCAAGAGATGAAGTTATTATTAAGCAGGATGTGCATGGTACTAACAGAAATATGTGCATGTCTGTTGACAGTAACCAGTCCTCCTATCTTTTAATTTTTTTTTCATCTGTGCTACGTTCTCTTTCTTATTTTAGAATTTCTTCAGTTTTGGTAATTGCTATAATTATACAAAAACAATAAAGCCTATCTAAAGTGGAACCTAAATTAAATGGAAATATTCTCTGGTCCCCTTATTTAGAGTGAAATTAGTATAAAATTACCTCCAGTGAACATAAAAGTTTTAATGTTGAGTTGTTTACTCTTCATCCTGAAATTTATGTCATGAGGAACATTATCACAAAAGGGAAGGATTTTACAGGAAGCTCTAGTGTGTCCCTAACTAGAGTTATGGATCCCTGACCTTGAAGTAAGGATAACCCATGGATAATTGTGTAGATTGCTGTTTTCTGGCTGCTGATAGGTAAGCATCATTTTCTAGGTTTGTACCCTGGGCAGTCCATGTCGGATTTGTGATGGGAAAGTGGTCCTGGAACAGTTTTTTTTCTTTCTGAGTCCTTTGGTTTTGTCCTGTCACTATTGTTACAAAGCTGCTCCATATTTAATCATATATCATCAGGGGTGGACAATGGTTCCATTAACAGTGCAGTTCCAAAGAGAAACTCTCATCCCATTGCAATAACAAAAAGAAGGACATTGTTTATAAGACTGACAGCCCCAAAAAATGTTTACTGTTATTTAGTAACAGTGCAGTGTACACATTGGTGTTTTATTTAGTTCCTAAATGTATGAAGTTTATAATGTGTAGTATATATTGTCCAGTACATTTTGTGCTTAGGTTATGAATGCTTGGAGCTTTACCTCTGTTCCTTATTCATATGCATGGTGTGGTACTTATTTTAGCACCAGGGACAACTTTGCCTTTGCCTTCCTTATCTGCATTGGATGAAAAACTGAGTAGGAATAATATTCATGTTCCTAGGATTTCTTGTAAGAGTAAGTTTTAGTGTGTGTCATATGGCATTCTCTTTCTGTCCCAGTTTCTGAGGTTGATGATACTGGCATATATTTCAGTTTAACTAATTTACTTTTTGTAACTGTTCCAGTTGTCGGAAGACACAAGCTGTGTATGATAAATGTGTTCTGGACAACCTTGGAATTGAGCGTCCACCATTTGGATATTTTTGCGAAGCAAAAATTCATGAGACTAAACGTCCAAAGCCAGAACCAATGAAACCAGATGTCTATCCTGACTACACGCCATACTTACCTGATGATTATCCGCGTCCTCCTGCTAAATATGGTTTTCGATTCCATTGGATGGAATAAACAACTTGCAAGACTTGCCTATGATTTAGACTTGTTTGTTTCTTGAGATTGCATTTAAAATCTTATCTCTAAATGCAATTAGTGATATAATAGAGAATTATTAGACGTGATACAAACACCATCCTGTCTACAAAGGCTTGTAATTTATAGTATATGTTACAAGAATAATTGTAATAAATATTATTTTAAAAAATAGTCGATGAGATTGATGCTCAAAATAGTTGGTTATTATTTTGTTGGAATTTGGAGTTTAGTGCAAATATTGAGGAATGTGATTGTTCATACTGATGTTCAAAGTACAGTGCATATACCGTTACACCGCACTTATTTTAATGGAATTGAGCCTGTAACCTCAGTATGGAGATCATATGTTGTGAAAGAACTCTTCATTTTCTTTGTACAGAATATGGTTAGTAGCCATTTTGTGGCTGCATAATTTCCGTAAATAAAACAAAATTGAGGCATCTAAAGGACTTGATTTATGCCCATTTTATCTTTTTCTTTAGTACATCAATTCCAGGATTATACAAGATCAAACTAAAAATAAACTATGGAACTGGGCTTATGAAACTGAATTAAGCCTGGATGTTGAGTTCAAGGGCAGATGTTGGTCAAGGATGATCTGTATAAATCTTGTAAGTCTGGTGTCACTAGCAGTGTTTATTTCTTCCATTTCATGTGTTTTGAATTAATGCAAATACTAACAGCTCTACAGAAGTTCAAATACCTTTAAATCTGTTCTGGTATATGATGGATGTAGGAATTAAATTAATTTATTTTTATTACATTTTGTACATGAAAGTTACAATCTAATGACTTAAAACTATTTGGTAGGAAACATGAAATAACCATAGATGTATGATAAAGTTGCAGTAAATAAAATGGGGAAAATATGACTAAATTAATAAATTAAATTGAATTAATAAATAAACTTAATGTGTATATAATTAAATTATAGCTCCATTTATTATTGACAGTGTTGCATGATAACAGTTCGGTGGCTGATTCCTCCATATGTTTGACCACATGGCTAGAGCAATGGAAACACTAAATCTTTTGTTTCCATTGACAGGATGTTTTGGTGAAAATAAAGATGGGTAGCAGATCACTTAATATGGGATCTGAAACACAGCTTTGTATTCTTTGCGCAAACAAAGTTTGATTTTGTCAGAGGTAAGGAAGATTGGTGTTGTGCCCAAGATGTTTTGCACATTTCAGTTCCTTAACACTAGACAACTGGATTTCTCTGCCTTATAAATATAAGTCCATTTATGTTATGTCATTGGTTTCTGGGCATAGTATGCCATGCTGTGTGGATCACCATTTATGTCATGACTGAAAGTATCATCATTCTTGGAGAGCCAGCCTCCTAGCCAACCCTTGTCTTCATGCTGCTGGTCATACACATGCTGGTGGTGAGCCTGCTCATAGTAGATCACTTTCTGTGGCTCCTTTTTCTTTGTGAGGTCTATATATAGACGTACCAATCCAACTAGCAGGTTCAGCATTGACAGAGCAAAGAATTTGAGTTGCATGAAAGCACCAAACACCATCATGATGGTATTCAATTTAGATTTTAGCATCATTCCCAGCATCATTAGCTTCATCATCTTGTCTCCCTTTCTTCTCCTCCTCCTGCTTTCTTCAGCTGTGGAGTTTAATGCAAAGAAAGTATTTTATTTGGGAACAAATGTTACTCAAAACCGCTGAAGAGAAGCCCCAATCTTATGAGCGTAATTATCTTTATCACGTGGAAATAGAAAATTTAAATGCCTGACTCGGCTGTAGGTCACACTTGGATCACGGTTCATTGGTTTGGTGATAGGGTAGGTGGGCAGCTTCGAAAAACTGTTGATAAATTGTTGAAATAGATCTTATATGAAGGAATGAAACTGTAGACTTGTTCAGGGTAGAATCCAGTAAAAGTATACAAAACAATAATCTTGCCTGTTGTTTTGTATGGGTGCGAAACATGGTCTCTCACTCAGAGGGAGGAACACAGATTGCAAGTGTTTGAGAATCGGGTGATGAGGATATTTGGGCCTAAGAGGGAAGACGATGGGGCGTGGAGAAAACTGCACAATGACGAGCTTAAAAATCTGTACTGCTCCCCCAGTATTGTGAGGGTGATTAAGTCGAGAAGAGTGAGATGGGCGGGACATGTAGCGCGCATGGATGGGACAAGAGGTGTGCACCGGGTACTGGTTGGGAAACCTGAAGGGAAGAGACCGCTGGGGAGACCTAGACGTAGATGGGAGGATAATCTCAGGCGGGATCTATGGGAGATAGGAGTTGAAGGAAACTGGATTTTGTTGGCCCAGGACAGGGTCCGGTGGAGGGCTTTGGTTAATTCGGTGATGAACCTTCGGGTTCGGTAAGCCATCTAGTTAGTTAGTTAGAATCCAGTAAAATAAAAATAAATAATTTCTTCACCAGCTTAGTAAATGTAAATATTCAAAGGAAAACTCTGTTCCATGGAATTATATAGCAAAGAAAGCTTAAATTTTTTACTTCAGCTGCTTTATGTATGCTTTTTGAAATGGTAATGCTGTAAGGGTTGTGCACTAAGATGATTGACCATGACTTGAAAGCCACAATGTGATTTGTGGTGCAGGAATAAGTGATTTTAATCTTCATTTCCACTGGATTCTGTACTGTAGGTACATGTGAAATGAGACTGCCAGATTGTGAAACTGACCACTCACCTCTGATCAGTGCTGAGGTAGCTAAGCATATCAGACTTGGCTGAGTAAAAGCTGCAAAACATTATTTGACTAAGTCAAAAGATAGTCTACTCTGCATCGTTATGAACTGATTTAACATTACCATTTGCAGCTTATATTGTTTCAGTCCTGCAGCCATGCAGCTAGGCCTGTCTTTAAATCTGATTACCTGCCCACATTTTTCTCCCAAACTTCTTACTTAAGAGAATTATTTAATGACATCTGTTAGGGGATAGTAACATTAATATTTGTAATAATCACTTTGTTTTGGCTTGTATTAGCCTACAAATTGACTAATACTTTGCATAAAGCTTAAACAACATTCTACAAAATATTTGTATGTGATATAAAATATACTTGTGTGTGTAATTTAACCTGCTATGAGTTTTACAACTCACCTTCGACACTTCTTTTATTTTTCCTTTTTATGGCCACTGAAGTGGTCCTGTTGGATGTGCTCACAAAGTTGCTTGTATCATCCAGATCTTCATTAGAATCGTAATCATCTTCATCGTCATCATCGTCTGCGTCATCACCACCACCACCACCTCCGTTTTCATCATCGTCATAATCATCATCATCATCATCATCGGTATCATCATAATGCTCATCTGAATCATTTTGAGAATCAGTCTCTTCGTTTTTGTCCTTTTCACCATCTTCAAAGAACCTGAAGATTCCATCATTCACAAATGCACTAATGGCATCAAATAATCCTGGACTATTGTCTTCTGAGGAGACATTCACTTCCTCATCACTTGCATCATCCTCATCCTTCCTACCTGCAAAGAAAAGCACGAAACTACATCACAAGGTGTTAATATGGAACAATGTTAGGTGCAGTGGTGAAGGTACATGTTCTTACAAACATTGAAACGTTGAGGGTGGGGATGTCTTGGGGTAATCTGCCAGAAAAGGTCTAAACATTTTCAGTTTGTACATCACTTACAGGAGGCTAAAATATAAATAATAATTTGAAAGCTTATTATTGTTACTGTGTACTGGATCATGCTAGCCTACTGGTGTTGCTCTATTATATAGTTATAAGGTTTGAATATTTAATTGCATTCTTGGTGATTGTTGTAATTATTACATACATACCAACGGTGATAGTGTGGTCCCTGATGCACTTGGTCGTGTCATCATCTGTTATAATACAGCCAAGAGCACCCCACAGTTCTGGTGTCTGAATTATTTTTCCCCTGGCTTGTTGCACTTTTGTCTCACAATGGCAGTTCTGTGCAGCCACCAACATTATGGTGGCAATGATGACAAAACTCAATAACTGATTCATGTTCTGTCACAGATCTGGAATGTGGGAAGAGTGCGTGAATAAATATCTTTCTTATTTGCACAATATAAATTGTATACTTAATAAAAGAATGTAAAATTATTATGCGAGTGGTATTAAATTATTTTTTAGCTAGTTCTTTGTTCCATCTCAATGAGGTTTCTTCGCTGTGTCTTGTACATGATTCTGCTTTCTCCTGTACATTGTATGTTTACAATTCACAGTATTCTTCTTGATTTAATTGGCCCAACAAACAGCTTCTGTTTATGCACTTCCTTAATTTATCTCTCTGAGGTCATCCCTAGTGCTCAGTTAATTTACGTATGTTAAAGTAAGGGGCAAGATTTTGCAGCCATACAAATTACCAGCTAAAATTGTAGTCTTTGGTTACTTGGAAGATAAATAAGAAAGGAAACAACTGTGATATTAATTTTGACTTCGTAATACAACAACTTATATTGTTTGAAAAGGTAGTACTGTAAACATGTTAGAGAATAAGAAAACTATTAAGTCTGTGATTAAATTAAAATCAGAAAATTTGTGCTACAAATAAACATTAAAGTAAAGCATAAAGAGATTTAATTCCACAACTTGTGGATACAAAATCTGGCATCTCATGAGGTGCTGAGAATAATACATTGGTATGTGAGAGATGAACTAACAAGCAAATGGAGACTGCATTATTATGGGAATTATCACAGTAAACTTTATGTTTTAATATTAATCATCCCTGTCATTTTTATTATTACATCTATTCACCGTTTTACAGGGTATTTACTTCTGTGTACCTGAGACAAACCTTGCCCCTGAGGTACATTTGCAGTAGCTATTTCTGAAATGCGTTTTATTTGTTGATACATGTTACATGCATTAAACAGATTTTGCGTAGGCATTATATGTTTTACATGAGTGCCTCTTGAATGATGTATGACGTTCCTAGAATGGCGGTTTTCTGAAGTTCCCTGATATCGTGTTCACCTGGGGTAATGGCCAAATATTTTTTGAGTGACTTGGAGACAGTTCCTAGTTTCTCCTATAATTATTTGAATTACTTTTGCTTTTATTTTCCACATTTTCTATTATTATTATTATTATTATTGTAAATTAGATATCTCCAACAACTTAGGATATCAGACAGATTGAAGAGTATTATTGAAATGGATATTAAGGGGACTGATTATAATTTGAATTGAGTTAAGCCATCTGGTGATAGAATAATGATGATTCTTCGAGCTCCATAAAAGGAGGGGTGTTTTTGAACAAGTCAGTAGCTACTGACTGTCCAGGGAGATGGTTATTGTCCTGAAATATGATCAGACATGCTCATCCATTTATTTTTATGAATGTTATTACATTTCAAAGATAGTAATATGTTAGAGAAATAAATACTGCAAATGCTTTATTAAAACGATACATGATAGCCACACACAGGAAATTAAATATTATACAGAGGGAGCTATTTATTTGCACACGGAACATTATTATTCAATATGATTATCAACTGCTTTGAGCGCCGTAAGGTTGTTCAGTCCGCTAAGAGATTCCCTGAAAGAGAAATTATGATCTGCTAAGAGGGAAATTATTGTTACTGAAGTTCGTGCATCCATATAGCTGACAAGTGAGCGCTCGTAATTTTGTCTGTGTCCAAGTATATAGTAGCGAGATTAAAAGGCTGTAAGTGTATACACGTCGGATTTTGCTTTGGTTCGGTGTGTGGTGCAATACCCAGGTTGTCGTTTCGCATTAAGAGCTGAAAATGTGCATTAAACTACGAAGTTTTGCATCTGATAGCTTTGCAGGTAAGATGTGATTAAGTTTTATGGGTACGGCAAAGATTGCCGATATGATACTGTAGAACATATTCAGCTTTGCATTAACATACAAGCGCTTGTGCAGTGGCTTAAGACAGTAATATGCGCAGTGAAACAATTTCTTATTTGCAATCCAACGTCAGGTGAAGATTTAATGTGTAGTTTGATAACCCTATAAGTAGCTGTAATTATGGCGCAACTGGTGATTTATTTTCCTTTGCCATTCCAACAAAATAGCATCAATGGCTTTAAAAAAGGTTTTACATGCACTGTGTTCTTTCACACACTAAGATATATCTAGGAGAGATGCACTGCAAAGTTGGTTCCCAAATGCGTGACAATTTTCATTCAGTTTTCTCGCAAATGGTTAGTGGTGTAAAAATAATTTATATATATATATGTATATGTGTGTGTGTGTGTGTGTATATATATATATATATATGACGTGAAATAAAGAGCTCTTGCCGCCAGTGGTGCTTGTTTGATAGACTGCGAACCGCCGCTCTAATTCAAGAAGTCTGGATTGTAAATTCCGTCACGCATATGACGTTTGTTGGCTGTAGGCTAACGGAACATACAGAGCAAGTTTGGCCTGTACTTGTGCCTGAGTACCTCTGTGATACGCACACACACACACACACACAGTGTGTAGGTTCCAAAAGGAGAGCAAACATAAATTACCTTCGCCCCAGATACACAGTTCAGTATTAATCCTTTATTGTGAGTTCCTTTTGTGTGCGTAGTTTGTTGAAGACACCATGATGTCACTTAGGATTTGTGGTTACATTTTCTAAAAAATGTAGTGAGGCCCGATTGAATTGTACATCGACTGCAGATAACGGAAGGAAGATATAGAACGCTGCGTAGTTAGGCAGACGTGAAGAGACAAGTAACAGAGGTAGAATGGCAGGGAGAAAGATGATGCAATACATCGATCTAAGAAACATTTTTTCATTCTGGGCGGAGAACGTATTTATTTATATAGGTCCTCCTGTAGTTTGATTAATGCCGTTGTCAGCAGCTCACATTTTATCGTTGAATATGGTTAGTGAATAGATTTGAAATCAAGCAACCATGACCCAATGCCATACACTTTTACTATTTGCATGTAGGAATTGAGGTGACTACGAAAAATGCCTGTGTAATGAATCTCCGGATCGAGATTTGATTTTTTAAATCACTAAATTCAGACAGTAACAACTGTTCCTAGCATTGTTACTATTGCCAGTCTCGAAAAATACAGGAGCAACAGCCTATCACTTTCTTTGGTTGGAATACTGTGTTGCTTTCTCAGCATTCTTAACTCGCCTTGCTTTGTGATTAATAAAATCGGAACGACAGGATTATTTATGCGAAAGACAAATTTCTACCAGATTTGTCTCTCTTCTCCTCTTACCTATAGTTTTTATAAAACATGGTTTTTGTTTATTTGTTGTTTATTTAACAACGATGTCAATAGCGTATACTATATAGCATGGTATAATAGTGTGATTATTGAACTGGAATGGACGTGAAAGGAATCGATTGTGGCCTGTTGTAAGGTACTCTCCAATTACTTTTCTGGAGGTACTGAGGAAAACCTCAGCCAAAGATATCGGGTCTCGGTTGAACTAGATAGTAGCTGTAAGGTTTGTCATGAAATTTGCTATGGGCGTTGGAATGTATTTAGCGCATAAGCTGACCGTGTCTTCACGGCGTTCATATTCTGCACAACCTTGCTAAGTTTTTTCTGTTGGGAATAAATAAGCTTGAAGGTTTTGTGTGTATTTCGTAAAGTGCTTATAGGTATTTAAAAGCTCTAACTGGGCGTGATATAGTCGTATAAATGCCTTGGCATCCAGTTATAAACCAGTATGGTTGGTGCTTTGTTGAAGGTAAAACTGTCCCTAGTGTTAAATGAAACACCACGCCTTACGCGCATTCTTAACCTCAACACTGGGTCTGGCCGCTTTACCCCTGGGGAGAGGGTTCCTGGTAGCAGTTCAACGGGAGGGTAAATGGGCTACAGAGCGACCTTAACCTTTGCACAAGAACAACAAATGTCCTTCAGAATTACGGCATTGTCATACACCACCAGGTTATTATATAAAACACCTATTTGCATTTTGGCTGAAATAGTTGTAAAATAGTCTATTGCTAGTTCAGTACACAACCTTTTCACAGTTACATCTTTAAAAATCTGGTTTGATCTGTCGCTAATGGAATAATCTTGTTACCACGACTCTAAATGTGAAGCGTGACATATTTTACATCATATCTTTCTTATGTAATTTATGTTCTTGTTTGACTGAAGGTTCTGTGTCTGTTAGATGAAAGGGCCAACCATATTTTAAATGTAGATCAAATTGAAATTACCAACTTATCACTGGCTGTTGGCATACAAAGTCACTCAGGTTTCATAATAAACTGTTAGAGTTATTTCTCTGTTACACAATGATAAATCTGTTGGAAACAATACAAGATTTACATTAATTATCACAACGACAGCTCGTTTAATTTAATGTTGATATGTAAATAAATACTTGAATCGGAGTAATAGACGTTCTGGTACAGTACTAGTTATTACTTGTCTAATTGTTTTATATTATGGACATAATTCCTATATAACATACACTTTCATAATTTATCAAAATTAATTTCAGATATCACAGGTGGTAATGATAGTTTAATAACATTTGTAACTTACAGTCGGCCTTGACAGAAGATGCCCACAACTGTGCAGACGATGATCAAAACACTTGTCAGTCTCTGCTTATCACTAGAGATCGAGATCCATTATGTGCTGTTAGCGAAAATAGTTGACACTAAATGTGTCGTGGATTACAAAAGAGAACGGTTTTATCAATCGACCGCTCCCACTCTGATGTCCCTCGTTCCCCACTGCTCGAATGCTACTTAATTTTCATAGCTGATAGTCTTCCTCTCTTCGTGATTAGAGTTGAAATGACGCTGATTATAATAGTATCCTAAATTCCAAGCCAAGAGACCTACATAATATTATTTAAACACTGTTTCCTCTACATAAAAAGTAAAGATGTAAAGGAAGTGTCATCAAAGACTTTCATATGAAAACGAAACTTGTTAACCGTAGTTATAGGTCGCGGCATACTTGTTTTTATCTTTGTCTTTCTAAGTAACTATTTAGTTTCTCTTTTTGGAAGTAAGCTATTAGACGTATTGAATTTTATGATTTAATTGTGTACAAGAGCAAATTCGATATAAAGAAACGCTAAAAAGCGTTCGAAGACAGGAAGAAGTAACGACCAACAGTATAAATATGGCACATTTGCGTACTTTAGTAACTAAAATTAAATTATATTATTTGGTTATTCCGTCAAATCACAATGTATTTCTTGAGGTTCTCACAGCGGTGAGTATGAAGATTTCTGTCTTCTGGGTTATTGCGCTGTGTAGTCTGGTCGATGTTAACCAACGTTTCAGAGGTCATACTGCCTCCGTCATCAGGGCGATGAATATGCCAATAGGGTGTGAGGAGTTGGATTTATAGGCAGGGAAGTGAAAGGTGTAGCCTGCCCCGAGCCAATGGGAGCAGGTATGGGAGTGGACCAATGGTAGCACGTGGGC
>NW_019059994.1:230827-252382 GCF_000696155.1 Zootermopsis nevadensis | reverse complement strand
GTAGCGCAGTGACGTCTGTTTATTCTCTCTTTACAACCTTAGAGTTACTAAGTTATGAAACACATTAAGCCTATTCAATAAATAAATGAATAAATATTATTACATATAAATTAATATGGCATTATGCCATTCGTATTTTGACTTTCACCAAGTTACTACATTTTCAACTGGTGGGTGGCAGCTGCATCTAAGATGGGTGGCTTCAAGACATGGGTTACGTTAAGATTGTCGTAGTACGACCCGAGTGTTCTACACCTCCGAAACGAAAGCCTGCTTTCGGACACTATCCTAAGGTAGTTCCAGTTACTTCCGTCTTTCGAGTGAAAATTTTCAGAGCCATTTCGCCACCAACTTTCTGTGGCCATTCCTTGTTCGCCTAATCGTAATCACAAACCCAGCCTTCTTGTTACCGTCGTCATGAAAGTGCTAATTGATCCATATTAAATCACGAAGGTTTTATCTGGCTTCATCCTTCGTCGATCCGAATGTTTTGCTGAGAAACTTGAGTTTAAAGACTTGGAATTCGTTCTTTTTCTTTCAAAGAGACAACATTCATAAAAGAACTGCCGAAGTTGTTCTGCATGCACTAATCATTAGAGTTTGGATTTTAAAACTCTTGACTAACTCGTTACAAAGGTCTATAATTGTGTTTTTGCTCTGTTGCTGAATTTGCTTTATTGTCATATTCATCTAATTACGTGTAGATCAGTTTACTTTCCATTGTACAGTATTTATACGTTATTTTTGGGGGTAATTATATTCGGAACATCAAGGAATGAGACAACGGAAATCTCGTCAGTTCGTGTGCAAGACATAAGGTAGATTAAAGGGGTAGCTTACTTAACCTTAACGTTTTACCAGCTAGTTGTGTCCTTAACTGTGAAAGATTTGAATGCTTTAAAGCCCGTTCCAAAGTTCAGTTGTTCTATCTTGCTTTTTTTTCCTTCCTATTTTTCTTGTGACCGACGAGATAAACCAAGAATCAACGTAACACACCGGGATGCTACACTACAGACTTTAGTTATTCCGTCTTGCCGTATATTCGTAGATGTTGCGTGTGTCTCTTGGAGCATACTATGTCTATTTGATTTCAGGAATTCTGTCCTCTTGCGTCTTTAAATGTTGTCTCCGGTTTAGACGACTTTGTTATTTTAAGTGTGTACTGTCTAGTTACGTCTTGTTTCTTCATTTTTAGTGACCGTAAATATTGATACGAGTATAATAAATCAAATGACGTGTTAATTTGTGTTATTTCTTTGTCATTCGTCATAATTCATGTTTCACTTCCAAGAACTAGACCGGAATTGTGAGCCTCAAGGAGCGCTCTGTTCTGTTTCTGAAGTTTGTTTTAGGTATATAGTATATTGTATATAGGTGTAATCTTTGATCTGTAGTTTCACTTAATGGATGAAATACCAAATATGCAGGAGACTCTCGTTATACACGTGGATTGCTTTCCTGCTCATAACGAAAATGTGCAAAACTGGAAACGAACAACAGCTGCTTGTTTGGTGTTAAACTGGCTCCAGAATCCGTTGATGCCAAGTTTATCATCTGCATCAGATTCCCTATTAAGTCGTGAGAAGGTTTAGTTCAGGTTATAAATAGGCTTTAAAATTTGGCTACTTATTCGATATCGCTACTATTCATAATACTAAAATAAAACCGCATAGCGAAAACAGGTACAAGGAGAATCGCCTGTGTTTGGATGATAATTTATAATTAGCTTAAATATTCGCCGGTATTTTGTTCCATAGCTGTTTTGTTGATTTCCTGTCTTGAGAGTGTATGCCTGCCGTACATGACTGAACCCTGAAACTGCTGTTACGTTGTTACTGTGGTACTGGTCTGTGCGCTGAGTAAGCCAGGCCGTGTGAGTCCGTGAGAGAACGGCCTCCTATAAAATCGTTTCTGGACCAGAGCCCCCCAAGCCAGCCCTTGTCCCCCTTATCGAAGTGATTGCTATCGTGGATGTGTTCGTGATGCGCCTCTTCGTAGTGTACGACGTTGTTCGGGTTTTTACTCTTCTTCCACTCTAGGAAGAGTTTCACCACGTTTATCAGCGTGTTGATACCCACCAGGATTACCATCTTGAACTCCATCAGCTTCCCGAACACATACAGGAGTGTGAAGATCTTCAGTTTGATGAGTAAAGCCGCAATCACGAGCTTAATGATAGTGACGAGCTTCTGTATCTTCTTCTTTGTGCGACCTAGTAACAGACAGAAACGTAAAACGTCATCAACATGAGCATCAGGCTGTTGGCTTATCCAACAACTGGCAATGATGGTGAGATGGCATGTGTTTGGCCACGTAAATACACGACACGGAGGTTTTGTTGCAAGCAGTCTTTGGAATTTAGTACGTTTTGTAGTAAGTAGCAAAAGAAATGTTCTACTAAGAACACTGGAAAATTCCGACTTTTTTGAAAAGAATATTGTGATTGGTGGTAAAACTTGTGTCATCAATTACGAGCCACAAAGAAAACGCCAAAGATTTTAATGGAAAAGTCTAGAGTCTATAATACCAACTTTGCCTGTTACTACTTTGCTCCGCTAAAACAAACACTGGACAAAGCAAAGTTTTCAGACGTTTAAGGCAGCTGAATCGTCTGAAATACGAACAGATCTTTGGTAAGATAAGTGTATTTCACATCATGACAATTCGCCTTCCCACACAGTACTTCTAGTCAAGCGTTTTTTGACGAAAAAAAACAAATGCCAGTTTTGAAATATCACTGTATTTCCATGATTCGGTTCCCGTGTAGCTTTTCATGTTCACATCACTAGAACTTGCCTTGAAAAAATTTAATAAAAATCAAATCTTTTGAAGATATTAGGAGAAGTGCGATGACAGTACCGAAAGGACTTCTGGAAAATTGTTTCCAATATTTTCCAAGTATTTCAGGTATTCTGTACGAGAGTAAAATCCGGAGTCCAGTATGGAACAACACTGATTAGTGTTTAATTAGTACGCGTTATTTTATTTTGCAGGACCATTCTAGACATTAAATTGTCATACTCGTATGTCCAAAACCATCAGGTGAAGAGCTTGATTTTCGTGCCGATTTGAGAAACAATTCTATGATTACGATCTGTTCGAATTTTTATTATTTGTTACATCGGTTTTAAAAATGGATATTTTGACTGACCTGATAAGCGACGTTCATCATTTTTTATCCTATCACAGGTTATATCAAAGAATATAGCCGTTTATTGGCCAACATGAATATTGTACCCTAATGATACTGATGATGATTCAATTCAATTCTTTTTATTGAATTGAATCATCATCAGTATCATTAGGGTACAATATTCATGTTGGCCAATAAATAATGTTAATAATAATAATATACATTTATGAATAATAGAAATTAATGATTATGTATAAAGACTAATTAATACATTCAACATAAATTACATTCAAGAACAGAGTAGACAACGAGAAGAACTCAACAAGATTAAATGAGATAGAAAATAATTAAAATAAACAATGAAACATTCACAGTTCAGGTGGTTAGAATATGCAAGAAGTTTCATAAAGCAGAGTAACAAAACAGATTAATAGGAGACCCAGAGAGACCTGAGAAGGTGTCAAAACATGCTTACTAGGAAGGGAATGGGGTGGAGTATGGAAACAATCCAAGTCAAGAGCCCAAGCAACACGTGCTGGATTCATTGCAACTCCTCTATACCACTACACGTTTTGACTTTGTGCATAAGAAAAGTATGCAGGTTTCAGTAGCATGATGTATATGACGACTGGTTAGATTGAAAGCTAAAATATGTACAGTGATAACTTAGTCCGTATATATAGTATATATTGAATAGGCCGTCGGACATTTTCCGGTCCCTGGGCCTCTAGCAACCTTTTAGGATGGATGAAAGACGGAAAGTTGAAAGGATTTTTCTGTTTCTTGGCGAGACTGATGGCTGTCCCCTGTTTTACGGAATCCGAAGACTAATCACTGTGTTCACAAAAGCTCGCCATTAGACTCGATCGTGGATCACTTGGATTTAGTTCGTTGCTCGTGTCTGCTGCTACTGCTTATTCAGCGTACTTGAAGCTGACGTGTACTCAATCCACAATCCGAGGGCGCTTCCAATTTTGTTGACAAGTGACACACTTAAGTTGGGCTGGGATCGCACTGTGAATAATGTGATGGCTACTGGGAGGATAACCGGATTTGGTTTCTCTACGGGCCTGATTTCCTGCTTGCTACCGGGTCCAGACGGGCTTTGTGACCCTCCCAGCCACTTCCCCAATGGAGGCCTCATCATGTCAGGGTTGCACCATGATGCTGATCACACCACGATCTCGTTTTGAGGTTTAATTTATTTCACTCTAGGATGGAGACTGTTTTAGTTTTTTTAATACTGTGCAGAGGAAAGGCGTCTGTCCGCTTTAAAACATCTTCAGAAACGACTCATCGAGCCAAGCAATAAGACGTGTCTTTTCAAGGTCTCTGATATTTATTTGACGCATATTTGAAGTCCATTTTATATACTATATAGAATACGTTGTAATGAAAGCCATGCTCTTGATTAATGAAACATGACCCGGATTCATATTTTTGGTGTCGTTACAGGCACGATTCTGGTTCTATTTCTAGTTACAGCCGTGGTTCACTGCACCGATCCTGTGGTCACGAAGCAGGACTCTTAGCTTTGACTGCAGCTACAGCCATGACTCATTGCACTGACATTATGAATAACAATTTTTGTTGATAGTGCGCAGGACGTATGGAGAACGCTGCATAATTATGAACTTAAAAATTTGTACTCCTCCCCCAGTATTGTCAGGGTGATTAAGTCAAGAAGAATGAGATGGGCGAGTCATATAGTGCACATGGATGGGGCAAGATGTGTTCACCGGGTATTGGTCGGGAAGCCTGAGGGGAAGAGACCTCTGGAGAGACCTAGACGTAGATGCGAGGATAATCTCAGGCGGGATCGATCGGAGATAGGAGTTGAAGGAGACCGGATATTGTTGGCCCAGGATAGGGTTGGTTAATTCGGTGATGAACCTTCGGGTTCCGTAAGCCATCTAGTTAGTTAGTGCGCAGGATTAATAGTTCTACCTTGATTAATAGCCCCAAACGGAAACAAATTTACATAAACCGAGGAAGTATTAATATTTATATTAGGGGCAATAATTGTTGATTTCGTGGGTATTTCCGTTTCTTCTGTCCCCACGTGTTCCGTTCTTTCATCCACTGCATGGAAAGGACGACGAGTATTAAAAATTTCGGGGACTTGTATACACAGGGAATATTTCGAAAGTATTACAAAATATTGCTGAATTTATTACATAGGTAGAAGTACAGCAAATAAATATAGGATGTTCGTATTAATAGACATTGTAATATGAATGGAGTAAACGTAAATCTGTTTTGTACATTAATTATGTTTGTGAAATATTTACATTTCAGACACTTCGAACAAGATTTGGTAACATACGTTTCACATTCGTAAGAATTTGTTTGAGCAGAAAGAAGTCTTCCGGTACAATGAAAGACATAAACAAACTAATAAATATATGGCTATAAATAAATTACAGTATCATGATTGGGTTATAATAGTACACATTTCGGATATGTAAACACACGGAAAAACATTTTAATGCAGTTTGCAAACACATATTGGCACTTAAAAATAACATGCAAATAGAAATTTAAATAAATTATTACATAAATAAGTTAGGTTAAAACTCTTTTTAACATTTAACAATGACTACGTGTAAAAACATTGAAGCAGATTTATTTAAAGCATTCTTTGTACAATTTAAAATGTCTAGCAGAAATACATAACCATAATTCGGAAATGCAAAGACCACAACGGTTTGGCCTAGGCCTAGGAATTTTGTACGTATGAGTAATATGGTACGTTTTGAGCAGGTTTGTTTCCATAGTTTGCAGCATTCTGCGCATAATGTGCTGAATTCTGTGCCGTTTGCGCGTGGCGTTCTGGATCTTGAGAATCTCTCTGGGCATTATTTGCGGAATTTTGTGTTGGTTTATGCGCAGAATACGCTATGTCGTGTGCATGTTCGGCAGCACTAACACCTCGGTCTCCGTTGTAAGTCCCTGATCTAGACCACAGTCCACTCAGCCATCCCTTGTCTTCTTCGATCATGGGATCGACGTGATGTTGTTCATCATAGTGATGCTGATGATGTGCCTGTTCATACGAATACATAACATTTTCCGGCTCCTTTTTCTTTCTCCAATCCATGATGAACCGTATAACGTTTATGATGGTGTTGATTGTTACAAGTAGCACCATTTTAAACTGCAGGAATTTACCGAACACGTATAGAAATTTAACAATTTTAATTTTTATGAGTATAATCAAAATTATCAACTTAATAATAGCTTTTTTAATCATTTTCTTCTTCTTCTTTTTCTTCTTCTTCTTCCCACGACCTAAGAAAAAGAAAACGCAATACTCTTAAAGTGCGGGATGTCTATTTGGTTTAGTTTCAAACCTATTTCTTTACTTCCAACGCAAACAAATTTTTATAAGCTAATAATTACTACTCTCGTGCTGTGGTCTATTGATCGTAATATCTACAGTTAACTACTTCTGCTTTCGTTCTGGTCGTTGTCCATTTGTTACCAAAGCGTGATTTGATGCAGGCAATCTCAGATTTCATTCAGTACAATAAAGTTTAATATCAATGAACGAAAACCGATTTATCAGTTTTAAGTTCAATATTTTTATCAGTATTGTCCAAACATGGGCGTACTACCGTACTTTCCCTGATACGCCACACTGATACGACAGAGGCTTTTCATGAGTTGGTTTCTGTCTTCATGTTACTCGACGGCTGTTTTTCACTTTTAATTTACATTTATCTGCAATGAGCAGTAATCATTTCTTCAACATCGTACTTAAAACGTCGTTTATGAACAAGCACCATATATCATTTTTAGTAATATATCTCCTCCTGTGATTTATATAGGCGTGTAAAACTGCCTCCAGTACCTAAATATTATTTGCATGAACACTGTTATAAACACTACTGTCAATAATAGCTTCACACATAAGAATACCTCATTTACAGAATCAAAGGTATACATGATGTTTAAAAAAAAATTGTGATTAGAGAGTCCTCTCTCATTTATCATTGATTATATTTCAGAAGTAATATGTGGATTTAGTTAATTTTAGTATGAAATGTTTACCATGGGATATAGGAATTCTATATATATTAAATTAATTTGCATCAAATTCAAGATTTTGTTTGCACGAAATAATAAGAAATGTTCATTCAATTTGTTTCCATGAATTGCAAATATTTGGGCACTGCCTAGTGACAGCAGGTGTACTGATCGTTGTGCGTGTAATAATTTTTGAGCTGAATAAAATATATTTTAGTAAAATCTTAAAATTAATTTTAGTTTTAACACAATTTTGTTAATGATATGATGCTTATAAGACGACAGATCCATTATAAATGTCTTTTGTTCTTATGGATGAAGACATCGTTCATCGGTAAGAATATGTATCGGAATAATCCGTTTGAATTTTCAAACATTGTAGAAATTCTTCCGAAATGTCTATTCATGTTTCTTCAAACACATGATGCTAGTCGTAAATATGTAAAGTTTGGAAAGGAATCTTTCGTTAAACATGTCCAGTCTAAAATTCTTGTACTTTTGTCAATCCAAGGACTGAATCCGGGTTCCTGTTCTTTCGTGCGCCTTGTCCGATAGAGGTCTCAGACATTGTGAACCTGACTAAAACATTTCGAATAAGAGAACGATCTGAAAAATGTAGATTCTCACGCGGCGAGTATGAAGATGACTGTCTTCTGGGATGTTGCACTATGTTTTCTCCTAGAGATTGACCGATATTTCAGACGTGCTTTCTGCCTCCATCGTCAAGGCGATGGATAAGCCGTGCACAAAATGTACGTTGCGATATAGGAACAAGCGCGCCCTGAAAATGAAGGCAGTAAGTACGCCTGAAACATCGGCCAATTTCTACGAGACTGCATAGGGCAACATCCCAAAAGACAGTCATCTTCATGTCAAAGTTGTTTAAACTGCTGTTGTCGCTTGAATTGCCAGTTGCCATTTTCAACAGCCTCCTGGTAAGGCGTTCTCAGTCCCTTGCAGAGATTACAAAATGTTTAATTCTAAAATAAAATTTGTTAGCAATATAATTGCACAACCTACCACAAATTCCATGTGTTTTAATACATTATGTCTCTTGTCGTTAGACTTTTGACTTGTGATATTATCATGCTGGTAATATCGATTACCGCGTACCTCCGGTCAGTAGTATTGCTGCTGTTTAGATCTTGTGCTGCAATACTCTCTCATGCCACCCTAGAGGCTCGGGTTTTAATGGAAAATTCACAGAAATACAAAACAATACGCAGATAAAAGTATTTACAATCGGGCCACTATTTACAGTTTGTGTGCTTTATACCTGCAGAAGTTTAGGATTGGTTAGTATTTACAATTCTTATTCCGTCTAGTAGTTAGGAGCAGATTATTATTCATAGTCTCTGTACTCTTGACAGTTATTGTTTCAGAACATTCAATTTTTGCAGTTTCCTTGCTCTTATTTGGTAACATCTTGACAGCGAACGGGTATTTGCAGTTTGTGTGCCCTTACGCATCTGCTGTTTGAGAATCAGTCCCTTAGTTATAATCTTCATGTCCTGATATATGTCTGCTATTTGGGATTCGGCTAATACGTGTCAAAATTCTGTACAAAATTTGGTAGTTCTACGCAGCAAAACAAAACATAAGTTCAAATGAACATGGGTTTACAAACGCGTCCTGTCAGAGGTACATCCCGGCAAAGTACTCTGTGTAGTGACCGTTTCAACTGATATTCAAAGCTTCGGTAGTAACTTTTTTGGGACCTTCAGACATGTTACTAATTCGACTCCTGTGTGTCTGAGCGGAGAATTGACTCGTCATACAAATAGAAGTACCCATCTGCGCAGACTAACCGTCGTTCTAATACGTGTATAGAAACATCGTCTGAGTCTCAGTTCTGAATGAGTTTTATATATTCGTCTCATTCGTCTATTTTTAGTATTTTATAGTTTCTACAGAATGTAATATATTAGTCTAGTGTCAAGTGTTCTTAACGCTCTTGCGTGAGCGAAGAACATCCCCATGAACCCGTCCGTATCTGCACGTGTAACGTTTTTCGAAAGAATGGGACAGGAGTTTTCATAGTCGAAACATATTGTTCCGCAACAATCACTTGGGATCATATTAGTGCAAGAATGGCATAGGATCGCGTTGGTACAAGAACAAATAATCTAAGACGTAACATTTACCTCGGGTCGCATTAATACAAAAACGACCTACGTGATATGGCGTGAAAAACACTTTTGGAGCGTTGGTGAACTCGAAGGCTACACCCTCCCAGTCTTGTTTCTTTCATCAGTTCTCGCTTCTCTCGTAAAGGGCGGTTTTACAATTTAGAGGAAGCATTCGTCAAAGAATAATGTACACGTCAAGTGTGAATGTGTTACTCTTAAGCTATTTTATGTAATTTGAAGCAGTTTTATACAAGCATGCATTGTGTTGCTAGGTTACCTGTTTCCAAGCTTCTGTGAACATTCCCAGCTACAGATTGTGTCCTACTATATGCATGACCAAGTGTGTTGCTATCACCGTTTTCTGCTGTTTGTATTCCATCTGCTTCTTCGTCGTCATCATCATCGTCGTCGTCGTCGTCGTCGTCATCGTCCTCCTCATCTCCAACTTTCTTGTCGTCGTCCTGGAAAATCCTCGATATTCCGTCGCTCACGAGGTCCCCAAGCATTTCGAAGATACCTGCCTCTCTATCTCCTGGTAGCTTCACTGTCTCCTTCTCAGTATCAATGCGTATGTCGTCCTTCAGGTCTGCGAAAATAAACATTTATTTAACTATGTTATATCACCCTCTTGTCCGTATTATGATCTTTAAGGGGATGAAAACCGCCTTACAAACAACGAACATCCGTTAAAAGACAATTTTTAACGTTATTAAAAGATCTGTTTAATTATTTAATGGAAAGAAATTGTATCATATTTGGGAGGCCCCGGATTCAAATTTTGGGCTATCCCGGGGGCCTTCGTGGCTTTATTCGGAACCTCCAGGCAAATTCTTGGTAGTATCTTGTTCTCAATTAGAGGTTTGCGCTAGTCTGCAATGTTGCAGATACCCGAAGGGCAGATACACAGTCACAGAGGAATGCTGCAAGCAGGTGTACCGATCTCTACTGTGTAACTGTTTGTACTCGAATATCTTTAATTTCGTTGTACAGTTGAGCTAATTTTTATACAACGTAGATGTGTATACGAGAAGCAGCTTTTTGAATGAACATGTAGAAGGTTGGAATTTATTCACATTTCCATTGTTTACTTGATCGATATTCAGTGCAAATGTCTACTAGCCTTACTGCTGTGCGCAGGTGTTCGCGGTGCGTCAGAAACTTTGTCCACATACACTGTTACCAAATGCAACGATGTTTATTAACTTACCCGTGACCTTCGCCGAGCCGTCACTGGTCTGCACATGTTTCATTGGAAACTTAGCTGACGTCAGGTCTTTCAGAGTTCAGTAGACGGGTTAATTTGTGTTTGCAGTGACCTATGACTCAAGAGTTGCCTCTGGTTAGAAGACGTTTTCACGGAAGTGCACGTATCAACCATTCAGGAAAGAGTTCTGTCGGGCAAATTCATTACCACAGCCCTGACACCTGACTTTCTGTACAGCTGTACTAATCAAATTGAACAGCAGTAAAGAGGGCAGCGGAACAACGGTCCCGTTACCGAGAGAACTACTTTAACTACTTTACTGCGCAGAAAAGGCGCGTGAACGTCACCTTCTTGCTTATGTTTATCTCCTAAATGTTACCTGCAGATTATTCGAACAGCTGCTTTACTCAATGTAATGCGTAGAAGTGTATGACAATAATATAACGAATTCAAAGTGCTGGGCTGAAGGAATTCGTGTCCCTTTTAAGATTTTGTAGACTGTGTAATGATTATATCTCCTCATACATTAAGAGCAGTTGTAAATTGTGAATTGGTAAGGATGATGATGAAATTACCCGTGGCCTAATTTAAGGTAATGTCTTGGTTTTGCTTGGAGTAACTGAGAAAGGCAACGAAAACTTAGGAAAAGGGGTTGTTAGAGCTAATTAATGTACAGTATTCTTCTGAAAACATGAAGAAGCCTGAGTAATCACAGGTAAGATTAGCCGAGCATTTAGAAACATTTAGAATGTACATTGGTCAGTCTTTCACAAACGTGTTATAGTACCGAAAGCGTATCTGATCGGTGTCTGCTTTGAGGCCTTTGCCATTTTAAACAGGTCTTCGTTCACAATGTGTCGCTTCTTTTAACACCATTTGTGGGCAAATTTTCTCTAAAGAGTGGGTAAGTTATATGAAAAAGTACAGGGAGCGACGTACGTATCCATATATATTATTTTCGTTAATGCTTTCCTGTTCCCTTCAGGTCTGTTGGTCATTTAGTCCGTTTGTTTCGAAGTATCATTTACATTGCCCCTTCTAGAATCCATCTTGTTTCATCTTAACCTCCAATTTCTTCACTCGTGTTTACGCAGAACGTATAAAAAGACAGGTGATCAGGCAGATTAAAATATAATTGGGTCTGAAATCTGGTCTACGCTTTAAGACAGAGTGATTATGATCATATTTGGACTTAAGAGTGGTGAAGTGGCGGAAGGCTGGAGATTATTGCACGCTGAGGAGCTTTATAGTTTGTACTCTTCGCCATATATTATCATTAGATGAGATATATTGGGCATAGAGCTTGCAAAATTTGGTGGGAAAGCCTGAAGGGAAAGATCACTCGGAAGACCTAGGCGTACATGGGGATAATATATGGGCTGCAACTGTCATAGCTTTCTTCGGTGAAAGCAACGTAGTCGCCGGGATCGTTTTTTAGGTAGGAGTAGAACAATTAATTACCGTCCCTGAAAATACCGATATCACTACAGTAGTCGCGATAAATCGATGTTGAAATTAAGAGAAGACAGAAATCTTCATACTCACCCCTGTGAAAACTTCGAATCTTACAAATCAAGAGAAGAATAAGACGAATAAATCCGTGAAAATTGGTTCTGTTGTTGTGCTCCTATGGTGCTCTTTATGGTGTCCGAAACATTAAATATTTATATGGATACAAAATAATAAACACACCCTTAATTTTTAGATTGTTTTATAAGGCTGTGGAACATGATAATTGAGTTGTCTCGCCTGTCTGTTTTTTTGAATTGCTGGAAACGTGATCCTAGCCCGACAAATGACCTCATCTGTCTCGATTAGTATTGAAATTAGTTTCAGTGGGGAAACTGTACCTAGGCCGACGAACGCTCGCACGGTGCTGTCCTGCAGGCACTTGCTTACATCGTCCAGAAAGACGCATTCCACGATTGGCCACCAACTTGGCGTCTTCGTCTCGCGACTCTCGACAGCTGTCGTGTGGGTCTGCGTAGGGTCGCTGCAGCCGTTCGATGTCACGAGGACCAGCAGCACGACCAGAGAATGACTCAGTATTTCTTCACAATATCTGAGTAGTGGTGCCATATTGGTACCCTGCAATGCAAGAGGGAGATGCGTTCGTCAGAGGAGAAAGTAGACACAGTATTTGTAAAGACTCCTTAAAATATGAAGGAATTTATGTAGGGTCAGAGGGATTGGGCCAATCAAAGACAGGAATGAGGGGTGGGAGTTAAATCCCTACACTTCCTCGAATAGCCACTAGTCGGTAGGTTTTATATGACGGAGCCTAAGTAGAACATGTGTTGGATTTTACCGTCCCCAGTGGCCCTGGCCGACTATTGTGAACGCATTAATTAACACGTGAGCTCATAAAATGCGGGGAATATCATGAGCTAAGTGACTATCAGCTTATCTGTCGTGTTGGCTATCTATTTCTTTGTAGTCAAATTATGTCGATCATTGCTCGTCTGTGTGCTGTATAGACTGATGATATAGCAAACGAGTTTCTCGCTTTGTTTCAGGACGGATCTACCTGCAGCAGTAAATCACGATTTGTTTGGTTCGCACAAACGAGTTTTGTATTCTAAAACTTGTACACGTTATGACCTCTTCGAGCGGAAATGGGACAAAACGAAGTCGTCTTTAGCTTGAGCATTGCTTAATTCCGCTTTGTGTAACCGAATTCACAGGCAGTTTGTGCTGTTCATGAGCAAAGTTTTAGTGCTGTTATTTATGTACTTATGAGGTTCTAGGCGCCAGCCGACGTATAACCCGGTGTGGTGACATCCGGTCCGGGCGTTCGTTTGCTGTAGCCACGGGATCGACTCCAGTGGTGTGTCCGACGCTAGTGTGGTTACAGCTATATATGATTCGGTGTTTTTATTTAGTGTTCTGTCTTACGACAGGTCCATTGCTCTGCCCAAAAAGAGCTCTCCAGTTTTCCCTATTCTCGGCTTCTCGTTTTAATTCCTGGAACGTCATCTTCTTTCCTTGTTTAAGATCGTCGGTTAGCTGTATCAATCTTCTTCCTAGTCCTCTCTTTCCTTCAACCTGGCCTTCGGTGATATCACTCAGTAATCCCAGAAATATAATGGTATCTCAGGGTAATCTGGTGTAGTGGCTCGTCGGTAAGCAAGGTTCTCTCGACACTCAAGGAGTATAAGTGGAAGACCGTTATTGAAGTTACCCTTGCGTGAAGGTAGCGAAATCTCGTAGTCGATGCAACTGGAGACAACACAGATGCTAGTTTTGAAGATGTTCACTTGATTAACTTTTCGGCACAAGCAGGTGCGAAACCCTTCCCATTGATATTAGGTCAGCGCTGTAATTCGGCTGTTCATGCACTGAAATTTAAGGAGCAAGCAGATGGCGTCTGTTTGACTCGAAGACCAAAACTTGAGAGGCCGACAACACCACAAGCGCGGCCCCCGCATCCTGTAGTTGTTGGCAAATTTTGACTTGAATACGGCGATCCGATTCGTCACCCGGTGACGTCGGAAACCTTATTCGAATCTCATTGGTTCAAGTCGCCCCATTGCTATTGTTCTAGAGGAACCTTCATTTCACAATAATAATCACATTCCACGCTATTTACCACTAAACTTCACTAAATCGCACTATATTAAGGTGTTCATTGTACATGTCTGTCTGTGACCACTTACTAGAATGCATTTCAGGGGGTGTGGTGGGGATTTAATTATTTAAATGGCGCTGGACCATTGCGTTAATAGTATCATCGATATATCTGTCAGCATGTATCTACTGTGATATTGTTTGTGTTATTTGTGGCTCTCGTCGTGACTTGTGTACAACGGAAATTTTTGACACCAAATTTGGGTTTACGAGGCACTGTACTGCATTTATTGCACAAAACTTACAGGAACGAAGTTTGATATCTTTACGCATTTTAAATGTGTGAAGGAGAAATATTAAAAACAAAGACAGCGATATTTACTTATTTAACTGTCCTGTCGACTGGGCTTTAACGCTGTGTGTGGCTAATTGTAGGTGGATATCAACATTATGACAAACGTTCTGTCTCAAGAAGATGTTAATTTCGGCAACATGAAAGTCTCACACGAGTTAAATTAGACGGCAAGTGTTGATGTTCAAACCTTGATATTTGTTGTTCGGATAAAATTTTCCTTGCCGTTAGTGTTTCTTCGGAAGGTGCATGATACAAAATTCATTGTTCGGCTAAATGTTTTGTCATTATCTGTTATTTCGCTGGTATAAACATACCAGAACTTTACAGAACACCCCATGCCATGTGCACACATACCAGAGAACTTGTCCAATTAATAATTATGAAACTCAATTGTGTCAAATAAACCAAGACCAAGATGAAGATGGCTGTCTTTTGGAATGTTACGCCATGTAGTCTGGTAGAAGTATACAGACGTTTCAGAATGCTTGCTGTCTCTATTATCAGGGCGAGGACTCATCGCCCTGATGACTGAAGGAGTAAGCACTTCTGAAACGTCGGTAAACTTTTACCAGGCTACATGACGTAACATTGCGAAAGACAGCCATCTTCATACTCGCTGCCGTGAGAACCTAAAATCTTACAGAAATTCTTGACATGAAAGTAACGTTGATTATGTCTACGATCGTATTAAGTGTTTAAAACAATCTTTCATGACAGATATTTAGTAAAAATCAGATTTTCTTGGAAATATTTTGTACAAATAGGAATTATAACAAGTTCTGGGAACACTTTATCGTTCCTGTTTTACTTGAAATACATCATTCTGTAGGCTGTGGTGATGCTAATAGAAGCTATAGATTAATAATCAATTTGTTTACTTATTGGCGGTTATAATGCGTTTGTATGGTTTCCACATGAAAGTTTCGCAAATTTACTGTATTTTATAGTCTACATAAAATGGTTCAAAAATAATTTGTTGGCATGTTCATTATCTGTTTTCAACTTGCCTAGCTCTTGAAGTTAGTTAGTTAGTTACCGCAGTAAAACCGAAACTAAATACAGATTTTGCGGAGCCACCTACATTACAAATCAACAAACGTTGCATATTTTTAAATCCATTACCTAAAAAATGTGTCAGAATTCTAAGCGTCTGCGGTAGTGGCATAGGTGCCGGCATTTTTGTTTTGTTGATGAAGTGGAATTGAGAAATACACAAATGGGTTAGCCTCATGTCAGGTTTGTTGAAGATCATTTAAATGATTCAAGATTTACTAGAGCAGACAGACTCACTTATATGTTACTATAAACCTATCTTAACTAATGGAGAAAAATACTTTTGGAGAAGCTAATAGTCATTTAGCTGTTCAAAGTGTTCTTCTCCGAAACGTTGGTACGTACCTACGAATCCACACGACGTCACGACCTGCCTTCTTCTTCTGTTAGGCCTACCTATGACCAATCACTTAAACACTGAAATTGAGCTTGCGACTTACTTTTTATCCAATATTCACTGTGTCAACGTGTGAAATTCTGTGTTCCACGCGATCACTTTTTACACAACAGCAGAACAGTTGTCGGCTGTTACCATACCGACATATCGACTAGCGTTCGTTGCCTAGTGATGCTTTCCGTGACACGAGGAACTGAAGATGCAGAGAGTCGACATGATGCGGTTCTTTCCACCTTGCAAGTCCAAACGATTATGACTGCAAGTCGCGGTTGTTGATTATTTTAAACCAGTTGTTTTTGTATCGCTGAACAGTCAAGGAAGGGAAGAAGCCCCTCTCTGCATCTCCCACCATCTTCCCAGCGCTCTTCGCGAAATATAGGCTCTTGACCGTTTTACTAGTGTTGCTGCTGAGATAAACAAGCGTAGATCACTCATAGACCTACATTTTTAACAGCTTCAAAGAGGGATGTAGGTTTGAAATTGAAATCTTGAGACACCGTTAGAATATTAGCTCACAGTCACAGTATGTTTAACAGGTTCTTCATTTAGTAGGACGGTAGTGGGGAGGAGATGTATGAAGAAGTTGTTTGAGATGCATTGTGCTAATAAGTCGGCTTGCTTGGGAACCGGCGCACAGTAAATACTGCACATTCGTTGTGTTAGAGTTCATTGTTTTCAAACTCACAACTTTGCAAACTCGGCAATATTGAAAAAAATGTAATTTCACAATTCTCCTCGTTTTAGATGTTCTTCGCGATACAGCGCGAGCGAAGAACACAGTGTGATCCTGTCCATGCCCCTCTGTCGCTTTTTTTTTGTGGGATATACACCTTGCATGAATGGTCGCCATTGTTCCAACTGGGATGATCATGGCCCGTGGGGGTAATAGTTTTCTCGGCGGTTACCCGCAGGACTGGGATCTTATTTCCTGCAGGTCTCAATCTGTGTGCCCTGGTATGGTATTAGTGAAAAAACTACCTAAGACGATCCAACGACCTCGGATCGCATCAGTGCAACAACGACCTAAGTGAGTCAGTGTACTCCAAAGAGTGAACCTTTCTTATCTTGACAGAGACGGGCTGAGACAGGTGTGGTTTGTCTTGAAAAATGTAAGAACCGTACAAAGTGAAATCAGAGCAGTCATGTTTAACTGTTTCCGGTTTGCTCAGTGTTGATAAAGTTTCGGAGTGCTGCCATACTTGCTGGTAATTTTTGACTCACGGAGCGAGTATTCATTTCTCCAGAAGGTCTCTGTTCCAAGGAATTAGTAAAAGGCAGTAAATCCGCTGTGTTGCTCATGTATACGTATCAACAATAATCCTTTATTTATTTGATTTTTCTTCTTCCCTTTCTTTTATTTTTGCTTCCTTGCTTTCGTTTTATTTCTTGTTTCTTTTCTTTCACATATACAGAACCAGCCCATGTTTGGTCTCATATAAGTTTACTTTATTGACATCATCTGTTAACAGAGTTCTTACGTTTTCACGTCCATTACTCAACGACCTCTCGATGCACATAGTAAATAGTTCTTAAGGGTTCACATTTGCCTTTTTTTTTTTGTAGGTGTACTACTTCTTGCATGAAGCTCAATGAGAACAGTGCGCGCTGACTCTGGTGTGTGCTACATACTTTTAGATGAACTCGAATCAGAACCTTGGTGTCGGATGACAGTTCAGATAAAAAGTTTGTTCTTCAGCTGAATGCTGCAATATTGGCCACGACCTTTCGCTCCCAAATACTTTCTTGTTCGCCGAACATGACAGTCCTCTCATGTAATTTAACGCTGTGATTGATATGACGAAATTTACCTCTGACTTATACATTCATAGTCATATTTAGTTTAGAAGCTGTCCCTAACAGTTTCCAGTCAACATCTCTTCCGGACATTGGCATAATCCATCAAGTAGAACGTTTATATTGAAGAACCATGAAGATCACATATAGTTGTGTGATGTTTATGAAAACTATTTTATCGAAACATTTATTGATGTGATGTAGATTTATTTATTGTGATTGGCTGCGGGCTGGACGACTGGGGTTCGATTCCTAGCAGGGGCAGGGTGTCGAGATAGGAACAGCCCACACCCCAAATTGTAGAAGGGAACTTTATACCGCTTCACCAGTCTGATACATGCGAGGTATGGAACACGCATACGACAAAAGTGAAAACAACGTGGCTCAAAAATATGAAAAGAGTTCTTCTGGTATGCGTTACCTTAAATGAGAGGGTGATATTAAAATTGTTTCTGAAGACTGAACTGAATTAAGCTGGTGATATTTAAGAATTTCACATCAGCGAATATGAAGATTTTTCTAGGTGGTTGCGCTCTGATGATGGAGGCAGCAAGCACCCCTGAAACACCGAGAAAGTTCTACCATACTACATTGCGTAAAACCCAAAAGACATACTCGCCGCCTAAGAAATTCAATTTTCACTTTTACTAGACGGGAAATATTATTCCAAGAAAAGTCAAGAATTGTTGCCAGAAGAAATTCTAAATCTGTAAATAATCCGACACAACTTAGGAAATGAGCGGAGGTACATCATGAACATACCTTGTATTGAAGGCGGTTAATGGCTAACAGCCGATACGTAATTGGAACTTGCACAAAATTGCGTATAGAACTAGATTAATACGTTTTTCTTAAAAATTTAAAGGTTAGTTCCGTATTTAGTTTATATAAACAGCCTAATTTTACGGAAATGCACTATAGAATTTCGCCCCGCTTTTAGTGTAGCTAGTGGCATGCTTTTTCATTTGACTTGCAGTGTTGATTAAAATGTCAAGCAGAACTCAAATGAGAGATGTAGACACAGTTTTGGAGGTTTCTTGGCCAAAGAATCAATGACCTTGATGTAGAAGTTTGTTCCCCTCAATAGTGAATGAAGGTCCTGTCACAGTTCCTTAAAGAAACTATTGTGCTTTATTGCTTGTTTCAATATGGATTTTACGCTGTGTAAATCCACTTTGTTAATGGACATCTCTTTTAATTCCACATTTGTCAAATAATGGGGTGTTAATTGTTAACACACAGACGCGTCATAATTCCCTGGTAACACAGTTATAGTAAGTGGGTCAGAATAAATAGGATCCATCGAAACCTTCAGCCTGGTAGCGGCGCAGGTATCATGTAATGAGCATTCATCTTTGTGTCACGTCCATAACTCTGGTTGCAATTTTTTGTTTGGTTTCTAGTAACTTCGTACCTTCGTGACCCTATTGGCGGGGAGTTTGTAATCGTCTGTTCGTTTCGTTATTCAGGTCATTAATATACGCATTAGAAGCCGAGGTACCTCATTCATTGAAACCAATGTTAACGGGATGGATGAATTTGGTTCCTTTCCCGGCAAATGCAAGTATTTTTCTGTTAGTCACATGGTCCATATCAACTATGGGGTCCATCTGGTATCTCTTATCAGTGAACGCCAGGGGCTCTTTGCCCGGAGGTATCACAGCCATAGAGTCAAGCTGGCCCCTCACCTTCCTTTGGATCCGAGGTGTATAATACGTGGTGTTTCTACCGCGTTCCCCATGCGATGCTGTGGTCTTAGCAACGGTAACTCTGATCTGTAAAATTACTGCATAACAGATACTGAGGAATATGATTTGGAACGTAGCATGAAAATCATGCAAATGAAGAGTATGAAGTTGGCTGTTTCCTGGGATACTCCGCAATATTGTCTGGTAAAAGTTTGCCGACGTTTCAGAGGGCGATAATTGTATCTGGAATAAAAATATGTAGTTATCGATACTGATAAGCCCTCTCATAAGGAGATGGCATAAATTATTGAGAGGCGTTTCTGGAGACAGACTTTCCAGCGTCTGACGTGGAGAAATGTTTTTACTGCATCGTTTTATAAAAAGGAAACATGAAGCATCCCTTTGATATTTTCCTTTCGTAGACCTGGCAACCGAATTTGTTTGCTGTCCATTCCACACACGACTCTTTGTTAGTTATTCCTCTGTGACACTACTTGCTTCTCATTAATTAAGCGATCTTTTATGTCCTTTCAGGTCGCCCGGATGCTGATGGAGCAGGAAACAAAGGATCAACCGGTAAGCTCTGTCGATTTCTTATCATTCTTAACAATACGTGAGGATATACTTTATGTGCATACTATTATAGACCATGCGTGGATTGAAAAGCTTCTCAATGGAGACTCTTTCAAATAACATAATTTTCTGGGGTTAAAGTTATGCATATAGTGCCTTATTTCAGAACAATGAAACAGTTTGATTGTGCTGTGTACCTTTTTATGACAAGAAGAATTAGATACAATGCTACTTGATTGATTTATTTTATTGTTCATACTGTGTTAAATGGATTAGCCGTTTCAGTTGACACTTCTGTAACCCGAGTCATAAATACGCAGAGGCTGACCGTGTTACAATGGCCATTACTTTGAAAAACAAAAGAGTAAAGAATCTTGCCTTCGTCGTTCAGTGTTACTCCATACAACGGAGAAAATTTTTTGGCTAAGACCTTAGCAAACTGAATTAAGTAATCGAGAAAGTAATTAAAAATCCCGAACTTTATAACTTTCATGGAAGGGGCGTTCTAAGAGCAATTTTTCTTTCATTCGCTGTGTGTTTTTTCTCGTAACACGTACAAATATAACCTGATATCTCTTCATAATTTTAATTTATTTTGTCGTGTTTGTGCCTTCATATTGTTTTAGTACAGTCCAGTAAAAGCACCATAACTGAATTCACTCAAAATTTTACCTTATTGAAGATTATGAATATGTCTACAAAAGATTGCAAGTATTTTTTTAGTGTTCATTAAAAATAAGACGAAGTTTTCCGTGTTCGGATTATCAACACTGGTCGTTAGTAGATCGAGTGTCTCTTAAACCGATCGCCGATCGGGTTATTGCTACGTTGGAATACCATCGTGAAGTAACTTAAGAATACATTTTAATTTCGCGTATATCTGTGGTGACCTCCAATATAACGTAATTTAATAATCTGTTACCATCAACACTTCTTATTTTTATTAGTATAATTCTGACCCAGTAGGTCGAATTTTACTTGCGTGACTTTGTATAATTGAATCATTTTAAATAACAGGTCTCTACGAACTGTTTTGTAACCTCAGCTCTCCACCCTGGTGGAATAACGAAAAATCCCAACTTGCTACAGTAGTCGTCACCAAATGATATGCTTCAAGACCACAGAAGGACTATAATCTTCCATTGACCTCGCGGCTCCAAGCCAACAATACATCGTTAGTTCTGCTACGCTGCGAGTTGCGTGATTGCTTACTTGCCTTAGCTCTCCTGATCGTGTTACAGTGTTGTGCGATTTTGTTGTAATCTTTAATCGAAGTCTTTAATTGGCGTGCCATTAACCAAAGACGCAGAGAAACAAATGTCACTGATTAGGCCTATGTCTTTCAAATTGAAACGTCTGTACCAAAAACAGATGAATTAGTGTGTGTTGATAGTAATACATTGTAACAAACAATGCTAAGAATGAATCACCGATCTTAATTACATAGCCATATTAACATTTTAACCTTCTGATGTTACTGTAAAATTAAATTGTAACTGAATTGCATTTGCAACAAGAATGCAGTTCTCATGTAAACGTTTTTAAGGACTGTGAATTTAATTTTTACGTCCTGGGAAGAAGAATACCTCGCCGAAAGATGTGTGGTTTTAGTACTTCAGAACAGGATGTTGCT
>NW_019059994.1:206869-230803 GCF_000696155.1 Zootermopsis nevadensis | reverse complement strand
TGTTAGTTTGCAAATAGTGGCAATTAAGTGAAGCCGAGCTGTGTAAACCGAAACAAGCTCTGCTTGAAACTTCTGGTGCGTGAATGTGAGTCCCACTGGTGTTACTGGGTACAGTTACGAAAAGGAAATAATTCTATGAAGCAGAATCCTTTTTATAAGCTAATGGTCGCACAGCTGATCACGAAATTCTCAGTCTTTTCAAAACTCTAAAGATAATTAACCGTGAAAATTACTGTCTACTGGGATGTTGAACCGTGTAGTCTGTCAGAAGATTGCCAACGTTTGATAAGTACTTCTTCTCTCCAGCATCAAGGTGATGTCCCATCGCCCTGATAATAGAGGCAACATACACCTCTGAAATGTCGGCAAAATTCTACCAGACTTCACGGCGCGACATCCAAGAAGACAGTCAAATTCATACTCACCGCCGTGAGAGATTCTCACCTTCGTTAACGATGTTCACAAGTGTTTCTCATGTGCGATGGTCTGTGGAATACCTGTTAGTATTCTGAGTATTTTTTCCCCCTTTTTACTGAGAGGCACTATTATTCCTCTGCCCATTTTTCAGGCTAGAGGACTAATCTTTGTCGGCTGTCCACGACTGATTATTCAGTGTATGTGCTACTACCACCATATATTGAGACCGTTTCTTCCAGACGCAATATGGGGGCCCGCCATGCTGCGCTGAGAAAGGGCCCACTTAACATTGGCCAATAATAACAATAATAGTCAATAAGTGTCGATGTTGGTCTCCTGGGTAGCAGCGCTATGTGGACTGATAGGCAGATACCAACGTGGACGAAGGAACTTACTGTCTTCGTCTTAACATGTTCCTCTGAAATGTTAATATGTGCCTACAAGATCACACGGCATTGCTATCCAAATGACCAACATAGACCTGTTTGCCTCCGTGAGAACTCCAAATCTCAACAGTTACAGCAACAGCAACAAAAGAAACAAGAAAAACAACTATCAGTACAACAAGGGGAATGGACGTGGGAAAAACCGAAACTTTTACAGAAGGCCAACGTCTTACCTTTATAGCTCTTAGCCTGACAGAGCAATGTGTTAACAGGTGATATTCTAACAGAATCGGAACTAGTGAGGAATGCTATTGTGATTTGTCGGTCTCATCCGCCGTGCAGGCTATATTGCGTCGAATGATATGAATAAATCTGGAAAATGGCGCCGTTGTCTCTTTCGTTTTAATATTCCCAAAATTGAATTCAATAAAATAAAATAAAATATCAACGATAGTTCTCCACCGAGTTCGAACCCTGTACTTCGTAACAGAAGTCTAGATCTTTCCCGCTGCACCGGTCTGATGTTGATACGTAGGCTATTTACTCGCAGATTTGTGAAGACAATAAACGTATAATTTAAAATCTAAACCGTTGTTATATGTTAAGACTTCAACATGTGTTACATGGTTTGACCTCGTACTTTGCAGTTCTTCATTCCGCCGAGGTTTTAAGCACAAGAACTTGTTGACGTTCAAAGGTTTAAGCAATGTGTTTAACAATCTCTCGTGCTCTGAAGAATCTCTCATAAGACACAGGACATAGTCCGTTATGTACGACACCTTTATGGAACTAGATCCTGACATCCTCTTCTACTGGTCTTCACTGCTTCTGTCGCCACTGGAATTTTGGGAGAGAAATCTGATAGCAGGAACAAGAGCTGCAAAGCTGGGGTGACCTGTAATGTAAGCCCTCAAATTTGTTCACAATTTACTAGAAGCAATTTTTATGTGGTTGGACTAACGTGATAATAACCATCTTTCCATAAAATTAATAAAGCAGTCTAAAATAAGCGGCGTAATAAAGTCTTTAGGTATTTATGGAACCGTTTAGTAAAATTATTAAACTAAAATACTGTAGCTTATGTCTCTCTTTCTGTCTCAGCTAAGAAGTTACTCGATTTTCCGTTATTAAGTAAAGAAAGCCCAGGTCATTAAACTGATGATTTTCGGGGGATAACTGAAAAAATTTACATGGTCCCAAACCCGCTCTTAAGGGTCACGCTGCACTGTACGAGATTCCTTGTGTTGTAGATCTCAAATGTTAAGTTGGTGTGGAAGTTGTTACATGAACAACACGCAGGTGTATAGACAACGGTTGATTAAAGGAACATCTTCCTTTCTGAGTTAGAAAGGTCACTAACCAGCAGAACGTACAATAGTAGCATGGGTTGCTTGCTTCCGCGGAGTTTCGTTGCTTGTGGGACAACGCGGTGACTTGCCGGCAACACGAAGTAAAGGCATGAGGAGTCTTCTATCTATAAAGTGTAGTGTTTTATAAATCGAGCGGACAGACCTGGATTGTAGTGGAGTAGTTTTCGTTGGCTCACTCGTAAATGTGTCCCTTTATTAGTGGCGATCTCGAAATCATGGAGTTTGTATGAGGAAACCGTACATATACAAAATGACGAGCTCTGTAATTTTCACTGTTCACAATATGTCGTCGTCGTCATCATCATCATCATCAGTGGGTCAATGTTTGTTGACGGACCTAGGCCTCCTTTCACGTGCGAGGTTTCTTAATGTAATTAGACATTTAGTGGGACTCCTTGGACGAGTGATCAGCCCGTCTGAAGGCCTATACCACTACAAAACAGCACAACACAGAAAGACGCGGACAAACATTCATGCCTTGAGTGAGATTCGAACCCACGGTCCTCGTGTCCTAGCGATCAAGGCGATAACATCATGGCGGGTGAGGAGAGTAAGACATACGCATGAGATATGAAAATGCTCATAGATTTGATTGGTAAATCTGACTGAAGAAACCACTTTCATTCGTAAGGAAACACAGACATAGTCGAGATTTGAGTATGAAGATTGTTGTCTCCTGGGTTGGTGCGGCATGTAGTCTAGTCTCTGACGTTTCAGAGGTAATTGCTGCCCTCGAAACGTTGGTGAACGTCGACTAGACTACATGGGGCAATAGCCAAGAACACAGTCATCATGGAAGTATGAGCTGGATTCATCTGTCTCCAGTAGTGGGCTATTTCGAACACAGCAGCGAACCATCAGGACTCATTAGAGGCGGGCGAGCGACTGTCGCTTCTTAGTAAGATTCTTTCCTCTTACTAATTTTTGGAATGGACCCCACTGCCCTGGTCCCAAAGCATCTTCTCGTGGGTGTTTGCCTCCAAGGAAATCAGACTAGCAGCACTGTCAGGAAGCAGACATTCCTTGGCACGCACGCGCATACACGTGGGTTTAGAGTGGATCACACTGCGTCCGATCTAGTGACCTACAGAATAACCACACCTTCTTTGCCTCCTGGTCAGAATCCGGATGTATTCTTGCCGGAATTACTCAAGATACTTAGTTTGTGGATTCTTCGGGTTCGGTTTCGTTCACTACAGACAAATTAAACTCAGAAAGCTAAGAGTTTCTGGTAAATTACCGTAACATGTGTATTGGAAGAGTGAAAACACGATTTTCCTCATTACGACATTCTTACAATTTTCTCTTCACTTTATTTCTAAAATATTTTACCAAACATTCTTTTAAAATTCCGTGGCCTGCGTTTTATCTTAAATTAAAATTTATATTTCCACGATCACAAAAGGGATCAGGGAAATAAAATACTATAAAATATGATGCATCTATGTGAACGAATGTGAGACTATATATCTGAACTAGAATTTTGGTGTATTTGGTTGTTTGTTTTATTTTCTTAAGACCGACTAAGTTGTGAAGACTTCAGCTGCTTAGAAACAAGGCAAATGCAGGAAATGTTTAAAGGTTACAGGATAACTCTGTCACGGAACCATGAAACAAATGGAGAAAAGTTGACGTTGGTGTCCGAAAAAAATTGAAATGACTCTTCGCTGAGAAACCAAACAACGATACAAAATTCCTTTAAAGCTAACTGCTATTTTGGTTTTGGATAACTACGCGTTTCTACTTCCTCTTCTAGGCGTGACGTCCTGTAAGGGCGTGACGAATTGTGGCCATAAGTGTCAAAACGCAACAATTTTCAAAACGTTACCTAACCTAACAAAATCCACTAAACAAACTTAACATAACCAAACCTAATCTAACCTAACCTAACCCAACCTATCCTAACCTAACCTAACAGGTAGTAACTTCATCGAACGTATTGCAAAGTAGCAAGAATTAACCAAACCGTACGTAGCATAACGTAAGCGTGCCGAAACGTGACTTAGTGACGACGCGTACCCAAGCGTGACATGAGCTCACGTCATGGCAAGTGATCACCAAATGTGTCGAAATTTGACGAAGATTTGCAAAGCGACCAACCGTGACAAAGCGTGACTACTCGTGACCTGCTATAAAGGCGTGACGAGAGGTCACCATAGGTGTTAAAATACGACGAAGATTTGGAAAATGTGTCTAGGCGTGACCAAGCGTGCTCAAACGTGACAAAGAGTGACTAGGCGTGACGTACTATAAGGGAGTGACGAATTTTGGCCATAAGTGTAAAAACGTCAAAGCAATTTCCAAAACGTTACCAAACCTAACAAAATCCACTAAACAAACTTAAACTAACCTAACCTAAACCAACCAAACCCAACCTAACTTAACCTAAATCAACCTAACCCAACCTTACCCAACCTAACCCAACCCAACCTATCCTAACCTAACATGTAGTAATTTTATGTAACATATTGCAAAGTAGCAAAAATTAGCCGAACCGTACGTAACATAACGTAAGCGTTCCGAAACGTGATTTAGTGACCACGCGTGACATAGAGTGACTAAGCGTGACAAGGGTTCACGTCGTAGCAAGTGAACACCAAATGTGTGGAAACGTGACGAAGATTTACAAAGCGTGACCAAACGCAGCCAAGCGTGACAAAGCGTGACTAGGCGTGACCTGTTATAAAGGCGTGACGAGAGGTCGCCATAAGTGTTAAAATACGACGAAAATTTGAAAAGTGTGTCTAATCTTACCAAGTGTGCTAAAGCGTGACAAAGCGTGACTTGGCGTGATGTACTGTAATGGAGTGACGAGATGTGGCCAGAAATGTCGAAACGTGACGAATACACATATTTGTCGGGAAGTTTGAGCGAAGAGGGTTACCATTGGTTGTCGGCAGCCATGCAGTTCACGCCGTCACCGTTGTATCGTTACCACTGTCGGCAGTCTCGGTCCATATTGAACGGAATTTGCTGGCCACTGGTACCGTTACTACGACATTCCAGTCTGACTGTCGGTACGCCATCTCTCGTAGTGAATTACAACTAAATGACTGAAGTCCAGTTTTTATTTTTCTTTGCATAAAGCGAACGTATGTTAATACCGTTATATTCAACTGGTCTTGGGGAAATACTGTATACTATAAGGGGCAGGTTCGCCATATTTGTGTCACATATTACGTGGTACATACCACGTCTTTGAAAACCGAAAGGGTCTTCCTTCAGTATGACATTTTCAAGATTTGTCTCGCTGAAGTCTTTTATTAAACAATTTATTTATTTTTACAAATTACTGAATTAGGAACGTTCTACTAACTGTGTAAGATTTGAGGTTTTCACAGCGGTGAGTATGAAGATTTCTATCTTCTGGGTTGTTGCGCTGTGTAGACTGGTCGATGTTAACCAACGTTTCACAGGTCATACTGCCTCCTTCATCAGGGCGGCATCACAGCGCAACAACCCAGAAGACAGAAATCTTCGTTCTGCTAACTGTTTGTATTTTATCAGTGATACTGATTTTATCCTCAAATACGAAATACTTTAATTGAAGAAAAATTGAGTCGCTGATAATCGTTAAAGGAACATTTTCAGTAAACATTTATCATCTTTATAAATAATATCCTTTATATTTACGGAAATAACAGGTTTATGGATAAGCCCTATGCAAATGAATTAGGCTAACGTCAAGAATAAATTTGTAAGAAATTGCCATAAAATATTTTGTTACTGCCTCTTACTCTATAGCCGACATCTCTTCATTTGTTTTCGGTTTTTTTATTATTATTATTAGTGTTCTGTCTTACGACAGGTCCATATATTATGAACAGGATCCTTCCATCCTCTTCAGGCTGTCAGGGACCTGTTCATATATATATATATATATATATATATATATATATATATATATGTATACATACATTGTTGGCAGATGATCCAGAAGTGGTTTGCCATTGCCTTCTTCTGTGTGAGTGTGAGTGAAGTAATTGTTGGGATGCCACGGAGAAACCGGGGAAGCCCCCGGAGGAAAACTCCGTGATGCCTAGTCCACTGCCTTGCCCAACACAAGTTATAACGCTTCTAAAAATATTGCTTACAGCAACAGATTAAACCGTGTCCCAACTTTGTTTAACTTGTGTATATATTTCTTTTTCAGTAATGCCAGTAGCATCGCAAACACTCTATACATGCAATGGTCTCCTTTGGGCTTCTCTTAATTTCAACGTTTTTGCGTTTTTACCAAATGCCTGCTTATTTGAAGGCAGCAATAATAAAATAATGGCATATTTTTACGTGTTATTCTTACGAAGTGCTGTTCGTATATTTAACCTCCAAAATTACAGGAAGTTTTTGTAACATTTGCATATTAGGATCTATACTGAAAGTTACGAGGTAAATTTAATTTTGCTTTGCATGAATCCAAGGCAGCTCTTATTTTGCATGAGTCTCTAATCGACCTTTTCCGATTTTATAAAAAATTAAAACTCACCGTAAAATAAAAGATACACACCTTAAATAAAATATGTATTTTACCGTGCTCTGTAACCCTTATTTGGAACAATTTTCGACGTGGTGAACGTTTGACGAAATAAGAATGGGAACTAATTTTTGGCTGCACAAAATGAACAGCTTTGCAACAGTAGGAACACGTGTTTTAGAATTCCTATTTATGTTGAATGTAAACCTAAAGCTATTAATATATTTTGATGGTGATAATTTTAGGGCTAAGAATAACAATTCCATTTTAGATTTTTGTTACATTAGAATTATTTATGACAGAAATTTATTCTCAGAATTCCTCAGGTTCGTATCGGATTAGATAAAGTTTTTTGCAAACTCTTTCTCTGCTTTTGCAGTTTAATGAACATTTAGTCCCAAAAATATGTCATAGTTGTACATTTTTAGGTATTAGATTTTCGCCCTTCATCTGCGCAATTTGCGGTTTTAAAGTTCTTCCGTATGCAACTAATAGGGTCCTTGGTTTTATTTGCATTGCGCATGTTGGTAATGCAGAACGTGTAGAAGCCACGCCCTATCAGGGCGATCTGGGCATTTTTGTCAGGTCAACCGAGGTTCCTCTTGCTTGCAGGAAGTGTCTTCCTCCGAACAAGCAACGTAGTCCGTTACGTGTTTCTACCTTCCCATTTGCTGGCCCAACACCGTCATTTTCCTTCAGGAAATGTTCTCACGGCTGTCGAAGTGTTGAATGTCAAAACTGTTCTGTCGGAGAGTACATTTGCATTGAAGGCATAATTGCATAATCTAAAACCAAGTCTGTGATAATGGTTATTATGTTGGTCATTGTCCATTTTCCTCATACCTCGGACAACGGACAATATCCAATATAATGTTGATGTGGGTCTGCGCTACAGTTTAGGTACCAGAGGGATATCTCTTTGATCCAAATTGGACCATTACATGTCATGCAGATAGAGCTGTGAATTTACACGTGTATCGCGTAAATGATACAAACTACAGTTTTCAGAAACAAAACTTAAAGAGCCATATCCCTTATGTTTATTTGCAAAAAGAAAAACTCCGTCTGTCTTCCGAAGTGAAATATGTAATTAATGTACTTAAATAAATTAATTTTCGTTTTTGTGGTTTACGAGCTCTGGATTGGATTAATTCTTTAATAATGAATTATTTTAGGCATTTAGTAAGCGTCGTTGGTTAGGATACTGACCCAGTGCACATCTTCACCTAAATAGGACGACACAGTAGGCCTGAGGAGAAACGTGAACTTGATTTGGTACTCGTGATCCCACTTAGGGCAGTATCAGACAGTGGTTCACTGTGATCCTTAAAGTACGCGTAAAGGTGTACATTTACATTCCTTCGTAATTGTAAGAATTTAGGTCGAGTTCATGATGCTGTTAAGTCTAAGCCATTACTCGACTAAAGCGCTGTCTACCGTGAGTAAAATTCTAAAAGATTACAAGTTCTGTTTAACGGCGCTGTTTCACCTACCCAGGCTGTGTAGCGATGGGGGAAATCAGAAATGCCTACAGAGCTATAGTCGCAAAACCTGGACAGAATAAGACAGCAATCTTCAGACTCATCGCCGTGAATTTCTCTGACTCAGAATGAGGACCAGTGTCTGGTTCTTGTGAGAACAAAATGGACCTTCTTGTTACGTAAATGCTGGGTAATTTCTTGACAAGTTGAGCGACCATTACTTTCTCAACAATAATTCTGCCCAATGTGAGTTTAGTTGGGTGTGTGGCATCGAGTTTAGGATTTGTGGATGAAGGATTCGGAACGAAGAGGAAATTGTTTATTTTATGTTATTATCCCACAACTGAAAAATACTATTATCCTGTGTGGCAAAAATTATCAACACTTAATTACGGCTTTCGGTGTACGAGTTGGAAACAAATGGTGCTGTATGTTACGTTCGTTCCTTCGCGTGCATCTTTCCTCGTGGGGCTCCTCCGTGCTGTTACGAGTGTGTCCTATGTGCGTCCCCTGTGGGCGAGGTTCCTCTTGCTTCGGCCGAGGTACGCCCCGTACTCCACAGCCCCGTCATATCCGTAATGTTCGCTCGCGACCCTTGTGTTGTGCTCCACGTTCTGCGGCACCAGCGAGACCCATGCGGCGTTGAAGAGAACGAGGAGTAGTGCTAGCTTGCCAGCCATGAGTGCCTTGGTGGCCATCATCTTCAGCGTGCCGAGGACCATGGGTAGGAGCAGAAACTGCAGCGCCACGGGTATCAGGAGCAGTGACAGGAACTTATTCAGCTTCTTCAACTTCTTTCGGTCCTTCCCTCGACCTGCAATACAGCCAATACAAAAAGACACTAGTAAATTATGAAGATGACTGTCTTCTGGATTGTTGCCATCTTCAGACTCACTGCCGTGAAAACCTCAAATCCTACAAGATACCAATGCTTTCTTATAAGAAAGAGACAACGGAGATTAGTACAGAGGTCCGTTTTAAGAACTTGTGGTTGCTCGAAAACAAGATTGTGGTTGATAAAATGCAAATTGATACTCAGTTTTCAATAAGAAATATATCCCGAGACCCCAAAATGTTTTATTTGAAGTCTAAAAAATCCGAACTAAATTGAATAAGCTAGACTAATAGGGATCACTCTAAGATAAAATGAACAATCAACCAAAACCAACTGCATGGAGCAGAGTCTGTTTTGACCCATCAGTAGTAGCTCATTTGGTCAATAAATCTCCACTTATGTGGAACCCGAAGGATCGTTGCCGTATATACGCTCACAATTAACTATCACAGGAATCTATCTTCAGTCATTTGAATTCAGGTGAGATTTCAGGCTCTCATGGGGCTGACTATGATGATTACTGTCTTCTACGATGGTATATTTTTACCAACTTTTCAGAGGTGATTGCTGTCTACATCATTAAAGCGATTAGGAATTGGTTTGAGAGTTAAAAACCAAAATTCTACCTTGTTCTACCGGTTCTCATATCTCAGAGAAATTCCTCGAGTCCGGCTTACTCATTACCCTGACGATTAAGGCAGCAAGCACCTCTGCAAACTTCTGCCAGACTACATGGCAACAGTAGACAGTTATCTTCATAAACGCCGCCGTGAGAACCTGAAATCTCACAACATTAAAATGTTCACAGGGGCCCACATTGAAATCATTATTTTACTGTTGCAAGAACTCACCTTCCGGCTGTCTGATGTCCGTCTCATCCAGCTCCATTCCTACTTTGAGCCCGTCTTCCCGCTGGGACACCCAGACGAATAGCCCAGGCATCACCTTCATTCGAAGAGAGATCTTACGTGACCGCTGGTCGACATCCGTGTAGTTGCCCTTTCTTCCCGTTCTGTAGTTGTCATCATTCCGCAGCTCGAAGCACCCCCTCGACCTTGTATACAGAATCGATTTAAACTCTCGAATCGCTTCCTGTTTCAAACACTTTACCAACCCTTTCTCACTTTCGTATGTGCCAGTGGCTGAGCTGCAGTTCCTGAAAACCTTTAGTAAGGAGCTGTGTAAAATACTCCAGATGTTGAAAGACCTGGTGGCTGCTATCTGTTTTCTGTTGCCTTTGATGTTCTGATCTCCCGTGACGATATATTTGTCCAATGGCTGTAATTTTAGAATACTTGATGAATTCACTTCGTGATCTGCGGATTTTATAGATGATTGCGGATATTTGGAAGATATTTCGAAGAGCGTTGTCTGCCTTTTTATTACATTGCCATTCTTTGAATTTTGTTTCTCGTTTATATTAGCTGCGTCGGACATTGGATCTGCTTCTACAGACACTTTCATTTCTGTCATTTGAGTACTTCCATCAATACACACCACTAAAACAGTTACAATTCCTGATAGGAAAATAATTTTCAGATTTAATTTAAATGGAGATGCCCATCCGACTTTAAGCGCCATTACTGTTTCCTTGTTGTGTTTATAAACGTGGACACCAGTTTCGGGTATGGAGCCTATTCTTCAGAATGCCAGAAACCAAATGCAACACACTCTTAAGCTACGAGAGAAGATTATGAAGCCAACATCTGGACATGTCTGTTTTTATAAACTACCTGGCTCTGTGCAATCAGAAATTTTTAAACACTTTTGGACAATTTCCCCTCACTTTTCGCTTGTCTTCTGTTCTTTTCCTCTTAAATATCCTTCGTAACTACGTCATAATTGAATCACAAACGACCAAATAATACTTCAACCGTTAGTTTTATCCTTCCTCTCATTCGTCGTTCACGACTTCATACATCTCATCTTCTTTAAAGTCACGTTTATGATTTGATTCGATTGTCAAACTAAGAACTCTAACATGTTTAATAGTCTTTATGGATCGTTATTCCATTTACAATTTTCAGAAATGTTCTTCTAGGTGATGAAATAATCTACAAATCTTGTTGTCGCATACACAAAATTTCACATCATTACTCACTGAAACATTTTATAATGTCACACTTCTTTAATTTTTAGCACATACACTAACGATAATTATAATTAATTACACGGAATGTAAGTTATGACGAGAGAACTCGCCAACAAAACTAATCTTAAAATCATGATATCGGCACAGATTCTAATAGCGTTGAATGATGCCTTTTAATGTTAATTTAAGTAATTTGATATTCATATCCAGACTCACTGCGCCAGAAGATGGTCACTGACTGTAGAAGTGTCAACACTGTATTATTTTAAGAAGCTTATGAACTGCATTTGCTTTTTAGATTGCGTTTTGTATTGTCGTTTGCTCGCTGAAGGCGGCTGACCGACTGACGATTTCTTCCCTTGTCCGATATTTTTGTTGCTTACCTGAACTAGTTGTTCCAAGGCGTCTCGTTGAACCATGAATAATGTGTCCAGTGAAGACCTGCAGCTCTTTCTCTGTAGTTTGTAAGGAACCGCACTCACTACCTTGCGTCCTAGAACTCGTCGTTTGTGCGAAGGACATTTATTGTTCGAATCCCCAAGAAAGATTATATTATATGATTTTTGTTATCCGTGTTGAAATGACGAGCTTCCAACTCGCTATATTAGGTAAATGTGACACAGTTGGAGATATACGATCAGAATATACTTTTTATCACAATGACATAAATTTATTTTATTTAGGCTGTATATTGTATGTTCCAGTTCAAAGACTTATGCTTCCGTATCCTTTCTAGCAACCAAGAGATTAAAATGCTGAGAACTGTTTTCACAAACGGACTCTTTAGGCGAGGTTTTAAAATAAAAATTGAGTAGCCCTACACGTGAATGGTTCTTTCCCCATGCGGTCTGCATGTCTGACCCATTGAAAAATCTACGAATTAATTATAGTATCATATCCGTAGAATGAAAAGGTATGTTAGGTGATTTCTTTACCGTCTTAATGTAAATTGGTTTTGCTGCAGAGTTTAAACATTTTATGTCATTTGAAATGTATATATGATGTGGAAATAAATGTCATATATACTGCATTGTCGTGCAAATTACTGTAGCTGTATTTATATTTTGGGGGTAGGCCATACCGAGTTCGAATCTCGGCCAGGCTATCGGCTACCCTGATTCTGGACTTAGTGAGATAGAAACAAATCACAATATTCCTATCGGTGTTCTAACCCCGATCTTATATTCCATACTCGGATTCTTACTGACTTCTTACATCTCAACTCGATTACTCCAGGGACATTTAGAAGTAAAAATGCCATTTACTTCACTTTTGCGAAGCGTTAGCTCGTGTAGTAAACCATGGATGGGTGAACAGTCTTTTGTTTCAGTGCAGTGTTTCCACAAAGCATGATATTAAAATGAAGGAATATTGTTTTACAAAAGTATGAAAATTATTCTTATCTTTGAATAATTAAGGAATTATGGTTTAATATAATTTACTCCCAAATATGGTCTAATATCCAGATTATAATAACTGTGCTGTACGTTTACATTGTAGGGATGATGAATGACCAACAATTGGCTATTATATATTTGGTTTGTTCTTCGCATAGTTTGAGGTTGAAGTCAGACTATGTAGTGAATTTCCATTACCAGAACAAACGGTATCTAATACGAAACCATTAAAAAAAGATGATACAGAATACACTTACATTGCGGAAGCTTGTTCAGTTAGTCAGAACTGTTGCGTCATAGTTACGTCATGAATGTCCTGGTTCAGTGGCGTGGCATCGTTACTGTAAAACAGGACGGCCATATGGCAGGAAGATGTCTAAACGTGTATAAAATCATCGGCACGCTTCTTTTAAAAGAAGTGCAGAGATTAATGATCCGAACACATGGATAAATATCTGCAAGGAGCATGCAAAAACTGAGGAAGTATTTAGTCTGTGATCAGTAACGCCTGTGCTTATGGCGGTAATTTGGACTGGTAAATAGAATACATTAGCAAGAATGGCAAGAAACACTCTTACGGCATTCTGTACGCTAAAATTTAATTTTTCACATTTATAAAAAGTTGAAGTCTTCTGGGTTATTGCGCTGTGTAATCTGGTTATCAGGGCGATTCATCGCCCTGATGACGGAGGCAGTATGACCTCTGAAACGTTGGTAAACATTGACCAGACTACACAGCGCAACAACCCAGAAGACAGGAATCTTCATACTCATCGCCCTGATGACGGAGGCAGTATGACCTCTGAAACGTTGGTAAACATCAACCAGACTACACAGCGCAACAACCCTGAAGATAGAAATCTTCATACTCACAGCTGTGAAAACCTCAAATCATACTTGTAAAAAGTTCATGTTGCGATACATACAGACCTATACATGAGCATAAAAACAGAAAATGTCCACCAGACGTCTTAATTGTACAAAGTAATAGGTTGAATATGACTGTCTTCTGAGATATTGCACGATGTAGTGTGGTAGAAATTGATCGATGTTTGAGAGGTTCTTGTTGATGATGAAGGCAGTAAACAGCTCAGAACCATCTTTCAGATTCTACTGGAGTACAAGGCGCAAGATCCCAGAAGACAATTGTCAGTCATTTTCAGAGTTGCTTGCCGCTAAGCCTCAGAAGTCAATAAACTCGAAACACCTCATTATTCCGCACTTGTCTAATTAACGGACGCGCCGTGAAACACTGACCTCAAATGTTGCAGGTGCAATGGAACAATCGTATGGATTGGAGTGTGACCCGAAATGATGTAATTATTTAGCTAGGCAACTGCCAGGTGGAGACCGTAGACACTTTTCCTTGTATACCATACAGAGCGCACAAAGTTACCCTCAATTTAAGTAGGTCTTAACAATTTTATTTTCTTGCGTGTCATCTGTATTCTTTCTTAAAAGGGAACATTCAACTTGGCTTTTGAATGGAATTCTCTCGCTTCTAAGACGCATGACCAGCGCGGATATCAGAGATATAATACGCGATGCTCCTATTTGCAGTGACGAAGTTATTATGAGTGATGAGTTGGTCTACTTGGCTTCTGAAACAGTTTGAAAAGTAGGTCTCATTTTGTCAGTCAGTTGAAGCACACAGTCTTGTCACATTGTTATACGTAATGCCAGAAACGTGAAAATCGGCTGTTCGATGCTAGGAAAGAAATTATATAATTGTAAAACTATTATTTTAGTTGTTGTATTTTGTTTAGTGTAAGTTAACCCGCAAATTTTTAGAAAATAAGTTACAGACTTAAATTCGTGTAGTCCTACTTATGTCAGTATGTTTCATGACAAACCGTTTTTGGGAAATTTTATAATATGGACATACTCACCATTACACATATTTGTAAATCGTGCAGAAGAAGTGAGGCGCATTAATTACACTTGGGAATTAAATTATGTTGATGCATATAATTTTAGGCACGTTTGCCGTTGGCTGAATTCATTGCGGTTATCTGTGAAAGGTACACAACACTTTCGCATTCTGGTGCCCAGGATTTCTATTATATTGTGAGATTACAATACGACGATCTGTCTATTTTTGGTAAGCGCCTGGAAATGTAGGACAACCAGCACACTGCTGTCACTGCAACAGAGGTTCATATCAACTGAAAGAGGATCATTTAGACTTACAGACTATATTACATATTTATAAAAAAATTAAATATTTTTTTTTCAAAAAATTTATTATTACAGGATTAATGCTTTGCTTTGTGTTGTCCATTGTCTGGAATTGGAGTGCAACGTTTCGGCGGCTGGATTTGTCTACATCTTCGGATAAATCCGTGAGAGAAAGTTGCGTACCGCCCACCTGCTCAGTCGGGCCCGTTATACAAAGCTAGCCCTAATTACTGGCTCAGCTCCCGAAACGTTCTGTACTGTAGACAGTGGACAATGCCCATGGAAGATACTTAAATCTTGATAGTTGTCACAAACGTTTGTGTCCAAATTACATCATGTGATTAATATAGATATTTGGTTTCATTTACGTAACACACGTTTCTTACAGAAGTTTCTTGCTTACATTATAATGTACCGAAATAACGAATTAAAATGTTTGTCTTTTAACGATTGGTCTGTGAGTAGTTTTGAAAATTTAGTGTTTGCAGGGCTAGATCTTTTTCAGATTGATGTTGAAACTGTGATAGAATGACGAAAGGCTCATTTTGAATAGTAGGAAGCACAAACTATACACTCGCTTGAATTTGCCAGTGTCATGGTCAACTATTCTTAGTTTATTCACATTATAATTATTTTATTATGTTAATAATGTGTATAATAAAGAATTGAATTGAGTATCTAAAAATGTAGCATTAGTTTTCTGTCGTTAAAACAATAATACTGGCTTGTTCCAAGTGGGGAGTTAACTTACAACATCTTTTCCGCGTGTTTGCTTAATAATTTACAATTCCCTCTCTCCGTAACTTTGCTCCAGCTGGTTAATTCACGATGTCATGTGAGCTCACTACTCTTCTGAAGAAATTCTCTTGAGGATGCCATTGCTGATAACACTGATGGCAGTAACACACACTTAACTCTGTTTATGGTCTCTTTAAATTATTATTTATCAACTACTTCTATAGTGCCTATATTTATGCATGTAATTATATCCACTTCACTTTAAACTGCTTTTGTGTGTTTGTAAGACATAGATACCTCTACGTACATTTACGAAATGATGAATGTTCCACCACATACGATCGTATCGTTCAACAACACAGCATAACGTGAAACTTACTACATCAAGTTCTGTAGCAGAAACATTCAGTTATTGAATACATTTACCTAATTCATTTTAGGCTTAGAGAACTTACACGTTTCTTACAATTTAAAAAGGGATTCCGATTTCACAGTAACGAATGCCATAGCTGTAAACAGTCGCAGACAAAATTCCTTGTCCACCACTGACACTGCTTGTTGCCCCAGAAAAATCTTCTTGAAGAAGGTGGTAAAAAATTTACTGCGTTGTTGCCACGTTGACATGACAGCGTAAGGGAAATGTCTTACCACAGTGGCAGGATGTCTTTCCAGAGCAGGGGAACTGGTAGTGAAGGGGGCACAGTTGATACAGCAAACACGAAATGAACGAAACCAAGAAAACAGCAACGATTAGCCAAGTGTCATGTGAACGTGGCAACATGGTCTTAACTTTTTACTGTTAGTGATGAACATAATGTAGGGCCATAACGGCTCGTCGTAGGTGAAGAATTTTAACACTTGAGATTGGAAACACATGATTTACAACAAATTTTTCTCCTTCATATTTTTCCAAATAGTGGAATTCTCCTACGGCTCTGGACTTACAAGCCACTAGATATTTGTAATAACACTCACTCTTGAAGGCGGTCTAAATTACCTGCACTCTGAGAATGGGCTTTAAACCAGACAACGTCGTCTTATGTCGAGGGACTTAACTGGCATGAATGGTGTGAAGGGAATAGTCAGGAGAAAATGCACGCGGTGTTCCGAGAAGGTAAACTTTGTTGTATACATAGAGTTACAGAATGACTGAACATAAAATTGAAAGGGAGAAAACAGATGCAGGAAGAGAAAGATGGATCTGGAAGGAAATTATGGGATAATGTCTGTGGGCGAAGTTAAAAGATGGTGTGACTAATCGGAGCGAAAAACTACTAGAAACCATAACGGTGATATATAACCGTATATCGAGTGACGTGGTGTGTTCTGCACGAAGTTTTTAATGAAAATACAAGTGTTTAACTCTGAAGAATGTCATAACACAGAACAATGGAGACGGTAACTGTTATAATGTAGGTATAGATTTAATAAACATTTAAATATGGGGAACTTAGCTGCTTTAATATAGAGACAGAAACATCATACTTCAATTCGTTTACCTACAGAAGTAATTGTCATGTTACTGAAAATCGGGCATTAATATGACAAGGAATTTAAACATAGAAGAGGACTGGATATATTGTAATTGGGCGAATGCGACGCTGAAGAAAGTGTAATGAATGTGAACCACGTATGTCAGATTATTGACTAAAATAGCTGCTGGGAATTTTTTTTATAAATTATATTAATAACTCATACGTTATGTAAGGACAGAAGATTAGAAGATGAAGTTGTCTCTTACTTTAAGCATCACGCCTGCTGGCTAGAGTTACCGATCAAGGGGCTTATTTGAGATAAGATATTGTATAATTATGCCCTATTTTAATAATAGATCTATGTTTTGGACTTCCCTGAGAGTGTGAAAAGTAATTTTTGGAATTCTGCTAGTCTTTTCAGTGCAGGTCTGTCTTTACCTTTGAACATTCAGCAGATTTTTCGACAATTTTTATTTATACATGTTTACATCCTATTCGTATATCTGTAAATATTGATCAGTGACTGGAAAATCGAAGACCTTTCTGTAAGCGTGAAATATAATATCAATCGTAGAAAATTGCTCTACCGATATAGGTTATATTTTCCTGATTTACAGAAAATAAATATGGGTCCACTACGCTTGCCATGTTAAAACTACACCTTCACGGCAGTCAGGACTCATTCCTTATCACGAACAACGAATATGGGAAGATTTGTGAGTGAGTTTTGCCACTGTCAAGAGTTATTTCAGAGTTGGTCAGGGTACGGTAGGGGGAGAGGTGGTTGCGGTTTGGACCATCTTCTGTGATAGTGGCCAGGATGTTCCACATGGTACGTAGGTTGATCCACATGTTCCTGGTGCCAACTCGAGTACGCCTGTCCGTGTGGATCATTGTGAACGTGCACGTGTATGTCCATGGGTCCACTGTATGGATGGCCGTGGTGCTTATACTTGCTAAACAGGTTGCCCACGGCCAGTATGAGCAGGATGACGCCGATTGTGAGTCCCTTGAGCGTCAGTACCACCAACCCGCCCAGCAAGGTCGTCATGACACCCATCTTGAACACGAGAGGCAGGAGCAGCATCAGGCGCTTGCGCGGTCCGCCGAATGTGCGAGGGTCTGCGGACACATGTTTTATTTGGGTTCTTCAGAAACCATCTTGAAATGAGATTGTTTTCGGTTTAATGGAGAAGTGTGCGATTTTGGTCTGTTTCATTCGCGTGGAAGGACGGAGTAAGACCACGAAATGCTCGGCTCAGGTTGGTCTGTGCTCCGTCCAAGACGCTATTTCTCACGAATGCAAGTCAGAGGAGAGCAAACACGAAAATAAAAGATGTTGACTGTATAATTTTTCAGGATGTAACATTTATAACGCAACCAGAAACACAAATGTACCTCAGTACAAAGATGGAATCAGAAGCAGGTCCTTTGCCGTGTAATAGACTCTTGAAACCTCCCAACCTCTCCTGTAACACTCGAGTCAAGGTCACCCATTTTGCTAGGCCCCTGCTGACGTCAGTTGCAAAATCAATGTAGGTGCGAACATGCTGTATTCAAGAGTAGAATGTGCTTTCATTCTGAAACATTCTGTTGGTAACGGACAGAGGGAGATGAGACAAACACGACTTCGATTATAATGAAAAGTACTCACCAAAAACACACATTTTGTTAGGGTCTATCCCGGGGCGTACCTTTGCTAAAGAGTCACGCCAAAGATAATTTGTGTTGGTCGTATTATTGGGCCTAAAACATTGCCATCATCAGTAATATTTAAGTCCGAGGATGATTCAGGCCGTTCTTTTTAAAGAGTTAATGGTGAGCGATGAACCTTTCTAGTCAGCAGATAAGAGACCTTGAGGAATAAATCAGCCGGTACAGTTCAGGAAAACAGGAGAAATGGAAATTAAACATAAATTTGAACCCCATATCCCAGTTTTTCGGGCTTTTGCTCATTCTCCAAATGCGTTCTTGCGATTTGCCACTGATGTTCGAACTTCATACACCAATCTTACGTGCGATGAACAGTTTTTATATTACTTAGCAGAGTTTGATTTGAGCGTCCTGTAGGCCGCGTGTTTTGTCGTACAGTTAGATATCAAAATTCAATTCACTAATCAAATTCGGTACAGCTTCTAGACTCTCGATACCAAATGTAATTGTAATCATTCGGTAGTGTCGGAGACACATTTTATTCATTCCGAGCAAGAAATTAGATAAGAAGGTGGAGAAACAAATTAATGTTTTAAATTATCAAGTTATAATGTGTGACGATTTCAAAGTGAAAAACTCGGCCTTACCTCTGTCTTGTATCTCCAGGGCGACATCCATCCTTCCACCATAATTCAAATTCCGAAATATCCTCACGTCCATTCCAGGCAGCAGACTCCATTTTAAGGAATGAGTCTTAAATATGTCTATTGTTTTCTGCATAAGCAGTGCTGTGACATATCCGAAGCTCTCATTATCAGAATATTTTAGTTTTTCTATATCCATCCTCGAAATATCATCCCCCTTATCACTACCGACCACTCTCTCTAGCATCACATTTTCTGTTAAATTGTACGTATCTGCCCTCAAAATATCACTCACATTTGCCAACATTTTTAACTGAACACACGTGTATAAATCTTTGCAGTGACGTTGAATTTCGGTATGAAGTAAGTCATCATATTCACGTTCAATTTTCTTCACTTCCAATTTACCCGAATTTGAACTCAGATACTTTCCTGCAGACTTGTTCGCTGCGTACTCCACACTAAGTCTTGAATCTGGAGTAATGTGGCCATGGTAACTCCCGGCACTGAAAACAAAAACGAAACAGCAGCAACACGTGAAAACGAAACACGCAGCCTTCATTGTCGTCACTTTTTACTGCTGATATGACAACTAAATGCTCGTCTGAACTAGAGACGTCTTTTATACCGCTCTGGAAAACAGCTGACACTCTAGTTGAAGGTGGAAAGAGGAAGAAGAAGAAGAAATGGCACCTATTTATCTTTATCTGTAAGTGAAATGAAGTTATGTTCTGAATCTAAACAATTGAATTCTAGAGTAGTGACATCCATGTATAGTTGCTGTGACCTACTTAGTCAACTGAAGCACGAAGTATGAATGCCAGTTAGATGAGCTGTCCTGTATAAAGTATGGTTTTACGATACTCGTCTTGCCTTTATTACAAATAAGAATTACATTTGACCTTTTGCTTATTTTAACGATTATTGTAATTTGATATCGGATCGTAATTTGACTTCAGAGTAACAAAGTCTTCAGGGTGCTTGATGTAAGAACAGGTTTGTGATGGCAGAAGGTGGAGAGGCAGATATACGGTGGATGTGGTAAATAAAGAGAGATAGGTGGGTTGTAGAAGACAGAGAATTTTTCATGCATTTGTCCTTTTGGCTCCCTCTAGCGGTTGAACAAATGAACTAACTGAAAGTAAATGTCAATTACAGTCGGCCTCATTTCTCGATTCTCTCATCAAGCTCTTCTCTGATGAAGTTGACAATTCGAATGAAGTTATTGAGAGATTATGCAGACGCCACATGTTGCACTACTTAGTAGTAGCACATAGAAACTGCACGGATTTTACGTGCGAAAGTTTTGGTGCGTCACATTTGATGTCACAGATTAGCTAAATTGCTTAGTCATTTTTGTACTTTAAAGTGATTCAACGGGGTATCAGAGGGCAGTGAAGTGGTATGCTATAACAAACAGGTCACATGTCGAATTGGCTGTGGTGTTGACCCAGCGTTATTTCTCCCGACTTTTCCAGGGCCAAATTGGCCAGCACATGAAACTCACGACTCATTTCTTTCAAATTAGGGCTTTAAATGAATCATTGGTGCAGGCTCACCTTCAGAACATTCCCTACTTATTCCTGCATTGATATATCTTTAATAAGTTTCCTTCCTGTTCCAGCATTCAGGGCTCCGCAATGGATTTATTGCTCACTCATGTATTGATAAAATTTTAAATAAATATCTTACTAACTCTTTTCCATAAACGATAAAAATTAGTTTATAATCGTGCAGAACAGTTTATGCCTTTATTAATATGGATTTGAGGGAGAGCATCAAATCTTTAATATAACTTATACTTATGATGGAGTTTTCAAAACACGAATTGCCTACGGACTCTTGGCATTTCTTAACCGCGACTCAGAAGTTTGATAGTACATAAAGAATTTTAGCCGAATAATACCTTGTATTTATTAGTGGTTATTTGCTTCAACATATAATATAAGTTCTCTCCGTCCATTGTGTCGTCCTTGTTCTTGGCTATCCTTGTCAACACTGAATTGTATCTGCAAATACGTATAATGCTCACTACATCAAATCAGTGAGGATGTGGTGGGTGAGGCGTGTAGAACAGGTATAGAACTTGAGAAATTTACACAAAATTTTCGTCAAGAAAGGTTAGTGGAAAGAATCCCTTTTATCATGTCTGTCGATCGAAAGGTAATATTGAAATGGATCATGAGAGAGCGTGTTACTTATGGTCATGCTAACGTGCTTCCATCTTTGAACCTTTGTATACCACCCTTCCCGATCCACCTCATTTATTCTGTTCTGTGCGTATTCTTGTCAGTTCTGCAGAACACATCGAAGCTATCAGCTGTCCATTGCTCGCAAAGCGAATGAGCAGTCGACCGTTGAAAACAGAATGAGCAGATGACTTGAGTCGTGGTTCGAACATTTTTGTGTGACTTCTGAAATTCCTTCACGCTGACTCGAGGACTCCCTACCAGCTTTACCTTGCCATAAGTTATCACATGAAAAAATCTAGTCAGCGTTTACTCAATGTGTTTAACGACGAACATGTTATTAATGTAATATTTATAATCGCTATAGAAGGGGCAGAGTGCAAATGTATAAAGCGTATCATATCTTAATGCTAATTACTTAATGCTTTATACTTTGCTTTTATAAACGAGACTCTGGCGATCGAGTCACTGAAGAATATCTTTCCGTTGTTGTTTTGCTAGTGAAAAAGGAAATTCTTTATAGGAATTGCAAGCTAATTATAAATATTGCAGAAATATTGGTTGTTGAGGATTGGCCGATCCCGGCGTCACTTCTGTAACTTATTTTGTCTTCTACTTAACCACGAACCAGAACCGGTTCAGTGTCCGGCCCTGGTACCTTTCTCTTGTGGTTGAGTTTTTCTTTGAAGTAACAGAACATCACACAGATGGTCATCAAATACGTTGTACGCTCACAAGTCTGTCAGTGTTTGGTTTACAACTTGCCGGTTACCATGGACTCTAAGTTACCAATACCTAGACAAAGGATTGTTTGTGTATTGTTAACAGTGTGTATGGCTGTACCCAATACTAAATCCGAACTCGAAAGCGTAGCAGTTAATGGTGTCAGTCATTATGGTACTAGTCCACAAAAAGAAGTTCAAACCACAAGCATCTCATTGGATTATAGAGCAAGAAGTAATAACTTTATTTCCAATGGAAATTTTTTCCAAGATCTTGTCACAATGACGTACAACAAGCAAGAGCAGTACAATAGTAGTGGCAGTGACATCTATGGGAGGACAAGTGGATTAACAAATTGCAAGTTTTGTGGGAAACTTTTATCTTGTGTTAAACTTGCATTGTTATTCAACGTTGCTGAAACTCTAAGGATTATTAATGAAAAGTATAGGCTCAATCAGTCTTTCGAAGCATTCAATGGATTGGTGTCTTCAGAAAGAAATACTGGGAGTGAGTTGGGTGCATTCTACAAGTGGCATGAAAGTGATATCAGTGACGGACGTACGTTACATATGCTCCTTGTGTCAGGGATTACAGAATTGTTCCAGAACAGAAGCTTGACTTTCACATTTGTCCCTGGAATAATAGTGAACGTTCTGACCAAGAAAATGGGCCCGGGTCTGGTTAATTTATCCGTTAAACTAGTTCATGGCGGTGAAAAGGATGGAATCCATTTTGTTGAAACAGGTAAGATTGTTCGAGTAGCATCTGTTTCGACCGCATTACGTACGTTTTTTTCGTTAATTGTGTAAGGTTTGGGAAGGTTTTTTGAAAAGTGGAGCCAGCGACTGTCAACTTCTCATGGACGATTCTGCCCCTTGATAAGACAGTTATCTCTACACCTACCTGTTCGATCTATCCTTTATTTTATCGCTTTCTGAATTCCGAGCAGGAACTGTGCACCAGGTCTTCCCTTTCAGAGTTTCAGAATGAGGTCCTGCGAGTTAGCTGCTCTGTTCTAATTGTGATGTCCTTTTCTCTGTTTTCCTCAGCTTCACAGTAATATTTTGTTTTATAACCTAAACAGTGTTTACTTTTACTGCGGTTTTTCCTAGCTTTGTTAAATCTCGTAGACATTTCCAAATTTTAAGATATTATGTTTTAAAGATAATTTTAAAAGAAAATCTTAAGTATGTAGAATAGATGTAGGCAGACGGCCAAAAGTCCAATTCGTTGAGCGCCGCCAATGAAGATGTGTGGGAAAGTTAGGGTAAAGTTACCACGCAACAATCTTTGCCCTACAAGAGGTGCGTGGTCAGCTTCACGATCTGTTTGTCTTATTCCTCGTGCCCACTTAATACAATCCCCAGAGCTGGTCTGGATTAACTGGTTAGCAGACTTGCAGAGTGACTTCTTGCTGACTTCGGAATAGTTTGACTAAGAAACCTCATAATCGGCCGAAAGTGTAACAAGTGATAGACTACATGTTACATATTCTTCCCATGGAAAAAGATTATTTATTTGAGCGAGAAGAGACATTGTTATGTGGGCCTGAAAGGACTATTTTTCTTCGTCACTAGAGACTGTCGTTCCATCCTTCCTGAGCTAGTAAAATCCATTTTATTCAGATAATTAATCTACGTTTTAATGTTATCTCCGTCTATGAGCCTAGTAAAAATCCTAAATTATGAGAACTGTTAATCCCGGATCCCAAAAGCTTAAAGCTGTCCTGGTCCAAATCACAATGTACGTATCCCACGTAATATTATCTGTCATCTACTTTTTGCCTTTTAAAGAGGAAGTACACTTGTTTTAAGTCGCAGACGGCCGAAAATTGTTGGAGGTGCAGCCGTGGATGCTGATACCTGGAGCGGTGATGGTCGGG
>NW_019059994.1:130586-206644 GCF_000696155.1 Zootermopsis nevadensis | reverse complement strand
TTCCCTATCTTCTTCTGCACCTCAAGATGCTCGTAACGTCAGCTATGATGTTCAACAACATGGTTCTGTTGGGCGCAGTCCTCATGACACTCCGAAACCTCGTGTTCGGCAATCGTCCCGGCGGTGTCATCGTTTACGATAACCTGGGATACGAGAAGGAACCACCATTGCCCCATCACCCCGGATTAAGACAACCCGCAAAGCATGGGTCCACCTCTGAAGCCTACAAGGGGCTGCCGGTCACTTCACAGGCTCCCAGGATGCCTCATAAGTTGGCTCCTGCTCAGTGAACCTCACAGCTAGAGGTTCTGCTTCTTGTCTCAACGTGACGCTATGTTTGTCTCAGCGAAATCAGAATTACGAGGGACTCCACGTCTACACGGACATACTTGAAACCTTTTTCCGCAATATCGCCGCACGGCTCCAGATTCAACCCAAGATTATATTCAGAGAGAAATTTTCTTGAGCTCAGCTCCCTCCCTCCTCTCACATCTTAAATATATTGAGTGATACAAAATGTGCCAAGCTGGCAAACATTATTTAATGTCAGAATAAGCTTATTTATTGTTAAGATTTCTAATAAAATAAAGTTCTTATTTACGCATTTACTCAAAATATATTCCAATGTGAAGTATCGGTACAAGACCTGAAGTGGTTTACCTGACGAACAGCGATCTTTCGCGGTCTGCTAGTTGGTTATGCGCTAATTCAAAATAAAATAAACTTTGATAAAGTGTACTGGACGGAACCCGAAGCACGCATAGACAGATGAAAAAAAATACAATTTTTATGGGGTAACGTGAAAGAAAGAGCCATCTGGGAGATCTAAGAGTAGGAAGGTTGATAATATTAAAATGTATCTTACATAAATAGGGCCTTGTAACCTTCTTGAGCAGTGAGAAGGTGTCTTATTAAACATATTTGCCTTATATATATATAAAACTGTTTGGGGTATCGGCTAATTGTAAATTCTTGTTTTATGAGTGTAAATCATTGATAATTGATGATGAAGCACGCGGCAGCTAATGCACTCTATAAGGAGAAAGGCTAACTACTTGCAGTACTCAGCTGAATGCTGTGTGTTTAATAATCAAGTCCGCTTTGCAGACGAAGGAACACACTTATCTCGTTACAACGAAAGAGATATAATGATTCTGTGTTGATGAAGGCCAGATTCCGACTAGTGACGCTTCTTGATTGCTATACTTGTTATTTATCCGGTTCACTGCTACTTTGTTGTAAGTAATTATATCTGATCGTAGATACGAACATTCTACAGACTGATCATCGTAAGTGTTTGAACCTTTTTATTGTTTGTTCTTTGGGATTACAATTTTACATTAATCAAATGACAAGAGCGAGCTTTCTTGAACTAGATTAATATTATCGGCGGCTGGTTGATTTTTTATTTTTGTTTCAGAAACTGGCCTTTACGAATAATTTGACAAACTGGTCAGTGTTTCTTTAAGTCTATTTTAATTTTAATAAAAATGAACTTAATGTGATGTTTCTACCCCGAAACTGAGTATTAAGTATTCACAAAGACGATCAACTTAGGAACTTCCGGCGATACCAAAACCAGTTACCAGATCTCCAATTCCTTCCACACGTGGGACGAATATTTTAGGACCGTTGACGCAAAATACTGTGTTCTAGATCCGAACTACATGAAGCAGTCCTTATCAGTAACCGACCACAGATAAGCACGTGTTTTCGTATTTCCGAATAAAGTTTACATTTTGTCATACAAAATATTATTAAGGCAGGTATACTGATTTTGATGAACGGTTGGGTCATGTAGAATATATAAAGGTAAGTAGATATGAATAAATAGATGTGAACTGGATTAGGTTCTTGCAACTAAGCGACTATTAGCTTTGTGAAGAAGGCATTTTCTCCATACAGTTCTTTGATTCTTGCAAGACCCCCCCCCCCAAAAAAAAAAAAAAATCATTAACTCGATTTCTGTTGATTAGCATTGGAGATTGAACGCGAGGACGGACACGTCCACATCTCGCTCTAATTTTGGGCACTTGCAGTGGACACATAAAAAGTTATTGTTCATTTTACTGTTCCATCATTCTCCTGAAATGAACTTGGTAACCCAGGCGAGATTAGAATAGCTGGTAAGTATGATATAACCCCATGCTAACCTGCTCGTTATGATTATTTCCTGTACAAACTCGGGGAAAATTCAGGTATGAAGTTAATATGCTAACAAATATGATACTGAGATTTGAGGCTGTCACTGCGGTGAAGAGGATTTTGATCTTTTAGTTCGTAACACCTTAGGGTCTTGTGGATAGAAACCTCCGTTTTGGAGGAACCCCCCCCCCCCCCCCCCCCATCTTCAGGAAGTTACAATACAGAATATCATCATCCAGAAATATGATATTGTCCATGTCCACAGTGTGTAATATTTGTATGAATGAGTATATGCATGTGCGTGTGTGTGTTTGTAGATGCGCAGATGGATGGATCAATCGCCTGGCGGGCACACACGAACATCGTACATCTTTCGTAGTCGGAAGGGATCCGTGGCCAGGAGGTTGTACAATGACGTGCATTGGTAAGGCACAGCCGCACTTTCTCCGCCCGCGGTCGGTCCGGAAGGTTAGATCACTTCTTCCTCGAAAAGGTCCAGGGACAATGAAATGAAAAGAAAAATTGAATTTCCTTGCGAGAATTAAATTTGATGGCATTCTAACTTTATTAGTAAGTCTAACTGAACGCAAAAAATTGCATACTCATCAGCGGCTGAAAACTTCTTTCAGCAAATTACTGATGCTTGGAAATTGCGCCAAATGTCCCGCGACGCAGAACACGAAAATTACAGTCCCCGCTGCACCATATCTATCACTGCTTTACCAATCTTGTTAATACAACGTCACTCTGCTTGTAGTCACGCTGCTGTTAACATCACCCTTGTGTCCTGGCGATGTGGTAGCTCTGCTATGAAGGAATTGCCGCGCTATTCCCTCTGCCTGTCTTGTAGGCTGCAGCCCCGTATTGTCTGCTAGAAGTTTACCGACGTTTCAGAGGCACTGGCTGCCTCCATCATAAGAGTGATGGACCCTGAATATTATTTCTAATTATGCACCTTTCAAATAATGAACTAGAGTTTGTAGTACAGTGAGTACAATGAGCCGTGTCTGATAGAATTTAGTTCTATTTGGCCTCCTTATCTGCGGAGGTGTATTGCACCGGAATGAAAATATTTTTAGTGGAGAGTCCCTTGGTCTTCCACGTTTTTCGACAATGTTCTCATTTCATGAATGTCGAACAAAGAACTGACGAGGCGCTGGGTTCCACTGGCGAGGCCCCACCCACCTGGGTAATTGCAGTTTAACCCAGTGCTGTGTATTCAGGTCGAAAGAAAGCAGCAGATGCTTCTAGTCTGACGTTTGCATGAAGCAAGAAGTCATGACTTGCGTAACAGCACAGAGAGTGGGGGGAGGTGGTCGGTCTACTTCAAAAGTAATGCATCACCATCAAGTAACACTGCTTTCAATTTGATTTTCTTCCTTTCTCACAAATATATCTGTACATGTCATTGTCTTGCTTTTCATCTGACGTAACTTGATCTAACTTAATGTAATCTAACCAAACGTCACTTCAGAAAACACCCAAACGAAACCAAAGTAATATATGGGGAAACGATTGTGATTATATAGGATTTGAGACTTTCGCGGCGAGTACAATAAATAAAATCTTCTCGGGCAATCAGCCGCGTTAACTGGTTGCCATAGTAAACCAGTTAACGCGGCTGGTTGCCCGAGAAGATTTTATTGAACGATTTTGATTGATTGAAATTGATTAGAAGTGACTTACAGTCATCAAAAATAATTGAAGGTTACCCACAAAACCAAATGTTTTTGTTTTATGTCCTTTTGTATTGGTACCTACGACCTAATTGTTACAAAGTTCGTCACTCTACTTCGTTACCAAAACCATTTCATTAACGGAAACGTTCGCGAATGTGTCCAATCGTAAAAGGGCAAAAATGTTATATATAATTACCTGACATAGTCTGTACTCTTTACAAGTCATCAAGCAGGAATTTCTTCTGTGGTGTTGTGTTACATAATAGAAAATTTCTGTTTATTAAATCGAAGTACCATTTTTTCAGGTAATGTAATTCTAGTGCTGTAAATAACAAGTTCACCTTCGACGTGCAAGTATACGTATGTTGCATAGTTAATGCAAATTCCGAATATATAGGACAGGCGTAAGAACATATTACTTTTATTTATCTATACAAATTATTGTACATTGGCACATTACAGGAGCAGCTCATTTCAACAAACAGTCACATGCATTAATAATTTTAATATTATGTAAAATAGATTAAGTAATATTTAAACTTATAAAGCTTTAATATCATGTAGTACTAATTCTGACAAAAATAGTGACTTTTACGTATATTTGTTTCATAATGATGTAATTTGGCCTACAGTCACGTTTTCAAACTGATTATTAACTTTCAAGAATCAATATAGTTTTTAAAAAAATAAGTATACATTTATTATATATAGGAACAATGATGAAAAATAAAACAAAGTTATATTACGCCATCTTAATGACCCATTAGTTGTGAAGAAGATGACGATCTGTCCTTCAGACGACGCATATTTTGTGAATTGTATTTACAGCCTTGCTTTCATTCAACGTGCAGTCTTTGGAAGGGATTGGAATGAAATTCAAATCTGTTTTGTACTCGCTGGTTTGTTATTGGAAAGCCGCCTCAGCTGCCGATCTGCTGTCTGGGTTCGGTGCCCGGGGCTTGGGTGGATCAGTGACGTATGTCAGCTCGTTCAGGTAGTACCTGCAACAAGATGCTTTGATGTCTGCAATAGGCAGTACTCGGAGACGTCTGAGCAATGGAATTAGCATTTTCATGCAGAACAGCACCTAAGCTAAGTTATTAACATTAATAAGAAAGTTGTAGAATTGACGGAAATATTAATAACCTATGGGTTCATGAATTAATTACTCCGAAATTTTAATTCCTTGTCATTAATTTTGTAAACAGGCAACACTCTGATATTTTTTAGGTAGTGCCAATATTAGCGCCACTAAATGTCCGAAATTTGCGTGATCATAGACTTGAGTAGTACAGTGAAATCTCGATATAACGCTGGTTTCGGCGAACAGCTTCAGCATCCGTGTTACATGTGAAATAAGTAAAATATATGTAGAGTTTTGTCTTCATACTCACCGCTGTGAAAACCTCAAATCATACAAAATATATGAAATCGTATTGGGTGACATGATCACAGCCGCGGTATAACGAGGCCGGTGTATCGAGGTTCCACTGTATATGCATCTTTCATTGCTTTTGTTTTCTCGAACGTCCTTATTACTAACGGGAAATCCATAGGCCTCTGCCTAGTTGCTGTCGTGGTTTGTAACTTCTAGGCAGTATCTGGCTTCTGAATAACGGGCATTGCGTGGGAAGGAGATGGAATACACCATTAAAATTTATCTTAGTTATAAGGGCAGGGAAGATTTAGGAACTGTTTCGTAATAGTGACCAGTGGTGAACTGTGGTACTGGTGATGTTGAACAATCAGGTTCTGCTACGATAGTGTCGGTTTGTTAGTGAGGTATGTATGTCAAGTTGAGTACAAACTGAAGGGCCTGTCTGATTGAAACGGCCATGGACATGGTAAATTACTGACCACTGCTGTGCCTGACTGCAGTCGAAGTTATACTCCCAGTCACAGACTCGGAATTCTTGGTTGAAGCTGGTTTCATTTGCGCAGATGTAAGGGATGCGACGCCCGTCCTCGTCACACATGTGGAAGATCTGACAGTGGTGCTCCGTATCGGCATAGAAACCGACTGCGCGGTCGGAACAGTCGAATGAGAACGTCAGGTTCGGAAATTCCTCCCATCGCTTGGCCTGGAAATATGAACACGGGCCAAATAAGGCTTCAAGCATTCTTAAAGTCGTTAGATTTCGGGTTCTGGCGGTGGTGAGGATGATGTTGTTCCTCTGGGTTATGACGCCGTGTGGATTCGTGTTATAGAAATATACTATCACCATCTTCAGGGCTAAAGTTGTAGACAGTATGTTTCTTTGAAACTTTGATATATACCTATGAGATTAAGCAGCGTCACAATCCAGAAGAACAACGTTGTCATCCTTAATTTTAGCTGTACATTGACATGTTTAACTTCATGATCAACTGGTAAAGGGCTACACGATGCATACGAGATGTGACTTTGACGACTGGCAGACTTTTGTTAAAATATTCTCGTATTGGTTAGAGACTGTGGCCAACTTCTGAGCAATAGTATCAACGTTATACACTCATATAAACGTTTCTGATATTCTTTGACACATTTTTGGAAACAGTCTCTCTTAAATTCTTTCAATAGATAACATTTACTGTCGTAACGCTCCTTCAAAGTGTTCACAAGTGACTCCTTTGCAGGAGACTTTATTTTTGAGAAACATGAAAAAGCCACACGATGGTGGTATCGGACTCGGGACCTTTAGCATGCTGGTCATACGCTAACCAATAGACTATTGGGGGTGACACAGTGTTGAAAATGTCACCGGTTTAATCCTAGGCAATGTTGTTATTCTTAAAAATTATAAATTTTTTAGTATAATAACAATTCAGTAAGCTGAAAACAAGAATAAAGCCAACATCCGAAATATTAAGCGTATGAAATATATATAAAAAACTGAGAAGTGTCTGAAATAATATTTACAGAGCTACAGAAACACAATATTCAGACATTTATAGGTGTACAGTTCGTTAGTTAGGTTTGCAGTAGTTAAATGTTAAACAGATTTGAGGTTTGATTTGCGGATTTTTTTTTATAGATATTTCTTACCCTGTGAAGAACTGTAGGTTTGGAGTACACATAGGCCAGTGCTGAAAGAAAATTAAAAGGTCCTTAAATGTGAAGTCACAATCTTACTAGAATCTTAAACAGAGGCTTATTTACAAATCAGGCTTTAACGGCCAAATCTTGATGATTTCTTATTAAACACTTCTTAAAGTGTGCAGTTGATCGAGCATTGCCACATAACTCACGCATATATTGCGTAAGTTGTAGCGTATGTTTATCTTTCCGCCCGTAACTTATGTGCGTAAGCTGGCCTACAAATTGTATACGAACTTACCGATAACACATACAGAAAGTAGAACTTGGCGTATCATCTTCTACAGGCAGCTGAAAGTAAAAAAGAATTTGGTGATACGGTATACAGAATGCTGAGTTTAGCCACAAAAATTATTATCATGAGAACTGACAAACAAAGCCTCGTGGTTGAGTGGTTAGCACTCATGCTTCGTTTTCGGGAGGTTACGGGTCCACATCTCTGTTCGGAAACCGGCTGTCCTTACTGAAGTTTCCCGTAGTTTTGTCAGTTACTCAGTACCTTGAATTAGGCCATGAACACTTTTTTCACACTTTTCAAAAATGTATTATTCAGTAATCCTTGTGTGATGTGAGCTATTAAAGTCGTCATTAAAGAAACCACAAATAAATAAAAATGAGATTTTAAATTTTCACTACGACTCTCCAAGTACATTTTATCTCAAGGCTCTTTCGTGTTCTCTCACTTCGAAAGACCCCCATGCAGCCCCAGAATAAGAGTAATTTCGCCCTCAAGGTCACGTGCATGATATGAAGTGTATTTTCTCGGGTCTGGTCTTAACAAACACTTTTACTTGGAGAGTCTGTTATAAATAAAATCTTACACAATCTTGTTTCAATATTTCTCGTTCTTTGAGATGAAGAATCATCTTGTTTCGTTATAAAGTATCTCAAACCATTGTATAATATATTTCATAACGATTGCATTATATGTTTTAGGCTTTTAAAAGGAGAAAGTAACATGTGCACAGGTAGATCATCTATCTAATGTCTTCATTTCGGCGACATCATGATCGCGTAGAAATACGTAGAAGGCGCACGAAGGACACAGAAGGAAGAAACATGATGCTGCTTTACGTAACACAGAAGTAAACTGTTCGTTGTCAAACGAGTAAGAGGAAAAGAGGACTGCTGGCTGCTGCTCTTTTCTTTCTGGTTTCAGAGTGCTAACGTAACGAAAGTGAAAGTTCGTTCTCGGTTGAGGAGAGAAGGTGGAGGAGTAGAAGAGTAGCGATGATTGGATTGACCTTTTGACAGTATGGAGTATCAGTTCCTGAAGTGTTAATTTATCTGTATATTTCCGAGCGATTCAAGAATCAGCGTGCCTACGTATTGCACATTTGACCTGGGATTTGCATAATTCTACGACAAGCGGTCAAAGATTTTTATGTCCTACGAAATGATATTGATGTCGGCCTTTATTTTGGTAAATTCGGTATTTAAAAGTGTGGAGGTGTTAGTGATGCATATGAAATTTATTGTGTCCTCAAGCTGTTAGCTGGAAGTTACAGGTATTCGACAGCACCCCCCCCCCTCCCAGTGTCTTCCTGCTTCGTATCGAAATTCACTCATGCCAAGAATATGGTGGTTACGTTGCTCTCGGATGTGGACCTTGTACTTTCTTTTTTGTTTGAGGGGCTAGATTTCTTTTTCAATTCTGTCTGGAAAAATTTATATTTTTCAAGTTGGAATTTTAATTTATCCTCTTCCACATATCTGTGATAAAGCTAGAATGGACACTGTCGTTTCCGAAATTGCTTTGTTACCTGTATTTTTCTTTTCGGTTCCATATTTACCCCCTATCCCCTCCCTCCTTTCCAACATGTTTGAACGTTACTGGTGTGACCTTTAGTGAAGAATGTAAGAGAGGAGACAGACGATTGCCTGTTATACCTTCTTCATCCCCACTACAATTCGTAAATACTTGAATTAAGGTCGTCAGATCTGCCGTTCCCTTACGCTGACGAGATTCCTCATGGTGCAGCAGTTTTATAGAACTCTCTGATTGGAGGTTCTACGGCGGCGAGTAGGAAGATGGCTGTCATCTGGGTTGTAGTGCCTTGTAGTCTGATAGAAGTTATCCGACGTTTCAGAGGTGTTTATTTCTTCCAGTGATGAGTATTTATCGCCCTAATGATGAAGGCAGCAAGTTGCTTTGAAACGTCGCTGAACTTCTATCAGTCTACACCGCGCATCAACACATAATGTAAATGTAAATATGTTTATTGAATACTTCGCTGATTTGATATCATTTTTATACGTGTGTTCCACTCAACACACAAAATGAACACATAATTCGGAATTATAGGAACAGTAATAATCATAATAACTATCATTTGTAATAAGGGAGTACTTAATGTTTTATTTTCCAGCGACTGATTTTTATTAAACGTGGTATGGAAGGTCTGAACGTTAAGTTAGAGTCAAATTTAATTCGGATTTCGTCAGCGTACTTTTATCGAAGAAAACTATCGCAAAATAATGTAAATAATAAGTAATTTTAAGACATTAATTCTGTCTTCTAAAAACGTGGTGTGCTGTACAATAAACTAATCACTCCCTGGCCAATGCATAGCATAATTGTAATATAATATAAAAAATCTATAATCGAATATATATCTTAATCTTCATTCTACTGTATTCTGTGTAATAAAAACCAAATTTAACGGTAAATTATGCATCGTGGTTTAGAAGTTGTGTTAAAAAATAATCCAACACGAATGCTGAAGAATACAGGAACATGAATTACGGTTGATGCACTTTAATTTGCCCTGTATGGCTGTTGTTCAGCCGACAGTAATGAGACATTATGATTTTGCAGATGCTTCGACGGTTGTTTTTAAATAGCAAACGGCAATACAAAGTATTCTGTGCTGCGTGGTGGCAAACATTCCCAGGATTTGGTCTGCTCTTAGTCTTTGAGTGAGTGCACTTTTTATTTGTTACTTTTCTTCCCAAAAATTAGCAGCAAGTAAACATGCTTCTCATCCATAATCTTGTTTAAATAAATTTAAAAATTCCTGGGAACATAAATTTTGGTGCCGTGAAGTTAATAGCCTATTTACTTAACACATACGTTGAGTTATGTATTTACTTCTGCTGTATTTCGCTAAGGCCTTTTAATTACATCCGTTGCGAATGTTGAATGATACGATTACCGTACATTGTGAATTGTAAAGGCTGTAACCGTGACCTGTTTATGATCCTTTCCCGGCATTTGCTTACACAGACTGATGGTCTTTGTAAATGTCGAGGATGTAACTTCGGACCTCGCGTTTACCGTTGTTCCGCCACAAGGCTTCAGATGTGCTACGAGTTATTATAATAAATTTTATACGCGGAAGCTATAGTTATAAAAAGGCGATATCTTATCTTTCGTAAATAGAATTCATAATACACACACACACATGCTGGTTTATCATCGTTAGTTTTTTTCAATATGTGTAATGTTTTGTTTTTGTATGCCTGCACATTTACAGAGCAAGGAATTATATGTAGACACATATCTCTGTTTAAGTGTAGTTTTGTATCCCCTTTCTCTGTGACCAAATTTTGTGTTCTTTGTAGCAGGATGCATTTCTCATATATTTTTCTTTCGTTTATATAACAGAATTGTTCAGTAATAGACCTGTTATTACTGCTACTAGGGGCTAGAAGACAGAACATAGTAAATTTTAATACTGCAGAACCAGGTGGGGGGTAGAAAGTAAATATTCTTAAAATAAAATAAATAATTATCGATAGATCGATTGATTATTTGGCTATTTAACGACACTCATCGAACTGCAAAAGTTTAGCCATTAATGTGACGTAAATATTTCTGTCATGGCTGGACAGCATTCGCGACGGAGCGACGGAATGAGATCACGTTACCAGATAATCAGGCTCTTTATATATTATATATTATGTTTCTATATAAAGTGACTCAAAATTATGGTGAGCGGTGGTTTTCATGTCTGTTTTCTGCTACCAGAATGAGAGATGTGTTCATTTTTTAAGACACATGTTAGTCTATGCGACCTGTCTACTCGATTGTACATTATTTCTACTCTTTCGTCAAGAGACGCTCCTCCAGTTGTATCCCAATATCCTCCTGGATCTTCTTCAATGCCATGTACGTACTACAGTGAGTACAACAGCGCTGCTTCATTCCGACTGTCACACGCAGACGGGGCGAGCGTCTTTAAATGTCGGCGCGACTGTAGCTTTGTATAATACATAGAATATGAAATTTATCGAGATTTTATTCAATAAAGTTTCTTCGGACTAACACCCTCCTCGATATGGAGTAAAAACCTGACTTTTGGGACTCGGTCTCTGTGAGGAACTGTTGACTCAGCTGATGTCCGAAAGGATTAATTGCATGAACGGAATTACGTAGGTGACCTCGTTTTGTGGGTGCGAAGAGGTGTGTTCTTCTCAGTATCATCCCATTGTATGAAGATCACCATATAAAATACAACCTTCGATTTAGCTCTTGTGTGTGTGTGCTGGTACAGAAGTTAGTAGACCGAAGGCCGTGTGTAGTGTCCTTAACGTTGCGGAATGTTAAAAGGTACTCTTCACTGTGGGCGACGCATAACTAACCACCTCTCTTTCAGACGGCGTATAACATGCTATTGGAGAAGTAATTATTTTCTATCACGTTATATTTCGAAAATAAATGTGTATGATTTAAGAAGAGGAAGTTAGCTTTTCAAGTAATATATTTCTATTTATGACTTCTATCGCCATATTTAAGAGAATGAATCCACGGAGGACACACTTAAAAATGTGAACAGACGTCGGAGAAAGTAAAACTTGCGCCACTCCATTATGAAGCCCTTCCTATAAAGTTGTTAATTTTTTAGTAATTTAAAATCTTCTAACTGACCGATTTACGAACGTTCTATTAACGAATATTCCGTAAAACGAAAATATGACAAACCTACCCTTAGAACCGCGGACATGGCTTTTACCAGTGATCACTACAACCATTAAGTCAATTATCCATCGATACTGAATACTATTAGTTTATTATCAATTGCACTGTATACTTTTAATTACTTTTTTAAATTATAGGAAGTATTTCTCAAATTTGTTTTCTTTAAATGAAGGGGAAGCCCATTGTTTCGTGATGAAAAACCTTCAAGGAACGAATTCCTTTCACTCAGATACGTATTTTTGAACAAAAATAAAACAAAATTAAACATTTACATTCTAGAGCTCTACTCTTTCTTTGACCATATAATGTATTCTACTTCACATGCTACATACCTGAATATGTTTTAACTCTTGACGAATAATACACCAAGAATGAAATAGTCCCGAAGATGTCTCTGGTTAATTTATCCGCACTTTGAGAAGTCTTGCTATACCCATGTGAAGATCGGTCTCATCTTTATATAGACAAGCCCCTCCCCTTCCCCACTTCACTCCCACTGCTGCGCGCATCTTTCCACCTAGTCCCACGAGGTCCATTGCTTGAACTCTCCCATTTCAGGAGCTTCTCTTAATTACCGTAGTCCAGTACGGCACACGCACGTGAAGACTAATTTGTTCTCTAAAATATTTCAAAATGATTCAGCATGCAATTTTATACATGCGATTGTGACATAATATTTGTGTGGGACCAGATAGGAGTATTTCAAAGTGAGAGTCTACTAGAAATATTCAGTGGTTAAAATGATCTTCAAAATTTGGTAGGTGTAAGTTACTGATCTCATTAAGATACTTTATAGGTAAATTAAAGGAATCAGTGAAAAATGATCTCTAGGTTTTATGAAGCACATTAAACTTAATCTGGAATGGCCTAGTTCTAGGCATAGTAAATGGAGAGATAATAGGTTGATAATTTGTCTAGGGGCTTCAGTATTTTCAGTATTTTTCGAAAACTCCTTTCCCCGCATGTATGTACCTATTTTTTGATAGCTAATTATTTGACCTCTTTTTATAAATCTGCTGTCCACATTCTCAAAGCAACCCATTTTTTTTGGGACTTACTGTATAAAATGAAATAGAATCATTGAATTTTTAAACATGATGAGTGTAATACATGTGTAAAGGCTGTCACATGTACAAGTACTCGATGTACACAGACACTCACTTCTATGTGTCTGTCTGTAAATTATTTGTTCGTTAATTAACTAATTAATTTACGCATTCATCTTCATATAGACCACATATATGGGTTTCTGATCAGCTGATCGGATCGTCGCCGAATATGTAACAGTTAAGTTAAACATACACTTCTACGTCCATACTACAGGCCAGTGGTCAATTTCGCGGCCCTGTGTTTTGTTCCTGGCACTCATTGGATATCTGCTGGCTGGATGGATACACAATGATATGGCAGTAATGATAAACTTTTTATAAAGAGCAGGGGTGAGAAATGGAGCTCACTGAAATGACAAACAGAAATAGAGCCAGAGGAAGGATACCGCTTAGAGAACGAGCATAAAAGGAAAATAAATAAAATTAAGAGAAATGGAAATAAATTAAAAACTTTTGGAACATAATTTATTCGAGCCTTTTTGTTTATTCGACAGACTACTGAAAGGTGTTTGTAGTTGTGGTTTGTAGAAGCAAGCAGAAACTTACAACATGCGAATCATTTAACCGCATGTTATGAATTAACTGATTTCTGCTTGCATTCACCCGATACTTTCATAGAACGACAATTTATGTTTTTGAAATACTAATAATGATTATGACATTTTATACGTGTCGGCTACCCACATTCCGACGACTTTTTTTCAGAATACCAGCGCAACCGCTGGCATACTCTGCTCTCCGAAACAGTAGCTTCTTAGCAGTGTTCCGACTTATCTGCCTGTCTACCATTATGAACAGTTATTTCAAACTTACAATTTTGTAGTTTTGTGTAATTTTGTGAACGATTAGGATATTTAATTTGTTATAGTATGACAGTGATGTAATATTGAAATGTGTTTCCTGGTTCATATGGGTCAGTGGTAGTCGTGATGTACGAATGCGCCGGATTCTTGCCAGCAGACAATACTAACGCCACTTCATTATGTGTCAGTTTTTTTTGGTAACTGAACAAACAAACAAACAATCAGTGAGATACGCTTCACTTACTGTCGTTTTTATTGCACTCATTCTGAATTGCTTCTGCGCCAACATTTCGTTGAAAGGGTACTTTGAGGGTCTAACCAAGACAAGAATTCCTTAAGCGTATTACTCTACAGTTCCACTCATTCCAGTTACATCTGCAATTACATTCTGGCGGCAAAATAGTAACGTGTCACACCGCTAAAACTTAAACCCATCATTTAACGCGATCCTGAGGTCACTGAAAATCATCATTATCCTCACAGCCGTTAGAACCTCATCTCACATAGTGAGATTTCAAGTTTTGTCGGCCCTGAGGATGAAGATCTCTTGAGTTTTGGCTCCGTGTAGACTTGTCGCTAGAAGAGGAGTATGGAACGATGGGATTGTGCCCTACTTGTTGGTGTTGCTGTGACCAGTAGAGACTGAAGAAACTCAAGAATGACTAGGCTTTATGTAAGTTAAAATTAATGGGGGTGGAACAACAATAAAACGTTAACTAATGTTGATAGACCATGTCTGTACTTGACCACTTACTGATTAAGACATTGAAACTCTCTTCACTTTCACTGACACCCGTTGTTGTACTTCTCATATATTTGTTGTAGCCACAGTAAAGCAGCATTGTCCACGTGCCACGAAAGTGCACTGCTGTGTTCTCCCCCAGACCAGACCCAGAAGAAACACAAACATCCCGTCACCTCTCTTCAGCTGATGATGTAATGCCAGGAATTCTGGTCACGTAATATTGATGTGAAATGCTTTATTTCCAGGCCATTGTCGAAATCTGCCGCGTCACCCTTCCCGATGTTGTCCACTCATGCCCATCTCTTTTAGTTTTCTTCCTTCATTCCCCAGCATGCCACGACTACCAGCGCCCTTTATTACGTTCGGTGTGTTCTCCTTCGTTAAAACATATGACAGTGTGAGAATGACAACAATCAGGTCACGTGAGGAAACCGAAGGCACAAAGTTCTCAGTGTATCTGCTGTTTTCTTCTTATAATTCTTTTATTTACTTTTTTGTGACTAATTCCGTGGAGCAGAGCCTTTCTTGAGAAGGTGACAGTCCCTCAGCTAGTCAGGAAGTTTACGAAAGATATATCTCTCGAAGTATTTACCTCATAGGTAAATGTATTAAAAATTATAATAGATCAGTAAGTGGATGTGTTAGGTTTCATACTTTTGACTCGTGTCCAAATCACTACGATAATTCCAGAAAACGAAGGAATGGGAATGCGTAATCGTACCAGAATAAACACATGCATTCTTTGAAAATTCAGAATTCTGAATGATCTTAGCTGAAATAAAAAATATCACATCATACATATACTCATGTACTACATAAGGTTTGCCCTCAATATTCTTCAAAAATGAGGTTGTGACATCGAATCTTAGTCAAGTGAATTTTTTTCCTTCTTGCCGCTACCGTGCTGTTATTTTGTATCACTCAAGGAATGACAAGTGGACTTTTTGGACCTATTTTAAGTGGCGGTAATATTGAGCCCACCTCAGAAGTTTGTCTCTCTGCCATAATGGTATTACGGACTATATGAATTTCAAAACTCCGAAATTTGGGCACACCTCGATGTCTCAAGGGCCATACTGAATTTCGTCCACATCCGTCCACTAGAGCTGAATTGTATGAAAAAACAGACGGACGGGCAGGCAGACAGGGTCGGACCAAAATTCGTTTATGTATGAAAAAAAGCATCGCAGATTAACTGTCCAACATGTCGTTCAAGCTTTTGGCATCCCCTTGAAACCTATCAGTTTTTCTCTTCTTTTTGTACGCATTGTACAAGTTAAAGTACATGCAGTTTGCAAGATGGTGCATTTATAAATAAAGCTCACTAAGGTTGTCCTTCAGTAAGTTAAGACAGAAAACCTTATGAATTTTAGTAACTTTAACAAAGACATGTGGCTTTGTGCAAGTGTCACATTAATGAGGATAGTCTATCTTCAATTACGCGGCCATGCATTATGATGTGGCGATGTGTTTTTGACAGTCACAATCCGAGGCTAGGTAGCAAGAGGCATGTCCAGTGAGTGTGTTTAGGATCGGGTCTTGGAATTCCTTTAATGTTGTTGTCCACAACTATACGTCACACGTCCTCATAATTCAGTGAAGAATTGCATGCGTTGGTTTACAAGACCGTAGGTAAATGTATGTTGCGTAAGTGTTCATTAGTTAGTATTATATTGCAGATGACATTAACCCGAGTTGAGCTGGTTGCTCAGCCATCGCATATCATAAATAACGACAACAAACGATGTTTCAGTGAGTTATAACGGCCCATGTTACTCGGCAACATGGTGCTGTGCAGTGCTACAGAACCGTATGTTCTTGTAGGAAACAAGGCTAACGAAAGCCAACTCGCGTGGATTACACAAGCACTGTCGGACACCTGGGGACTGGAAACATATGTACCCGTCCACTTGCAGGATTACATCTTGTTTAGTAAGTAGCTTCTTCCACGGTGATGTCACTTCCGGTATTGCCACGACCTTCTGGTTGGAGAAAGTGTGCGGCCAGTTTTTGAAGTGGTTTATATGTAATAATTACATGCCTCTAGCACCGTGCCATGTAACTCGATAACCGCTTTTGTGGGATCGTATAAATTCTTGTGGTAAAGAATTTTCTTTGTCTCAGAGAAGAACATAAATTGCAGACATCAGTAAACAAAAATGTTCATCCAGAAAAGAAAAGTGAGCATTGGAACATTTACAAAAATTCTGATAGCAAACGTTTCGAAGACGGCAACTTGTAACAAGTAAAAAAGTATCACACGTGAGCGTCTCAAACAGTTGGGATATCATTGGGAGCGACTTTAAGAAAGCGACGCTCGGCGTCGCGACGCCAACCATCGCGACTGCTTCAGCAGACGCGAAATTTACATCTGTGAAGTCTCTATATTGAAGTGATATTGAACTAGAAAACCGACGCCGAGCGCCGCGACGCCATCACAGTATCACACGTGTGAGTCTCAAACCGTTGCATAACATTGAGAGCGAATTTGAGATAGACGCCAAAAACTGGCGTCAAAGCCGTTGTATTATTATGCGTACGATGCTAGATAGCCGACGCAGATCACATGGACGAAACACGACGTGGCGCCATGGGCGTGAAGTGGATACCGTTCAATATACACGGTGTAACCTAACCTAACTGAACCTAACCTAACTAACCTTACCTAACATAATCAAACCTCACCTAACCTAACCTAACCTAACCCAACCTTACCTAACCTAATACAACCTAACCTAATCCAACCTCACCTAACCTAACCTTGGCAAATGCAAAAGCCACCGCAATAACCCAGTAAGACTAGGCACAATGATCGTGAATAGACGCTGAGCGTTGCGACGCTGAATATGGCGACGCCTTCGAATTACGCCAAACTTACCGCCGATAAGTCCACAGAAGACACCATACGAAAGTGAAATACGTCGAGTGAAGCGACGCCATTCTTCGCGACTCCATCACAATACCTCAGGAGCGCGACTTAAAGAGTTTGGATACCATTCGGAGCGACTTTAATAAATCGACGCCCGGCGTCGCGACGCCTACCATCGCGACGACTTCAGAAGACGCGAAATTTACATCTCAGAAGTCTCTAGATTAAAGTTATATTGAACTAGAAAACCGACGCCGAACGTCGCGACGCTATCTGTCGTGATGCCATCACAGTATCACACGTGTGAGTCTGAAACCGTTGGAATAACATTGAGAGCGAATTTTAGAAATCGACGCCCGGCGTCGCGACGCCTACCATCGCGACGCCTTCAAATAACGCCAAATTCACATCATATGTCTCCAGATAACAGCGATCACTCAATTAGAAAACCGACGCGGAGCGTCGCGACGCCATCATATGACGCCAAAAATGGCAACAAAGCCGTAGTATTATGGAGGGTACGATGCTAGATAGTAGACGCCGATCAGAGGGACGAAACACGTCGTAGCGCCGCCTGCGAGAAGTGGATACCGTTCAATACCTAACATAACCTAACCTAACCCAACCTAACCTAACACAACTTAACCTAACCTGACTTAACCTAACCTAACTTAACCTAACGTAACCTAACCTAACCTAACCTAACGTAACCTAACTTAACCAAACCTATCATAACCTAAACTAAAATAACCTAACCTAACTTAACCTAACCTAACTTAACGTAACCTAACATAACCTAACCTAACTTAACCTAACCTAACGTAACCTAACTAACCTTACCTAACATAATCAAACCTCTCCTAAGCTAACCTAACCTAACCTAATACAACCGAACCTAACCTAACCTAATCCAACCTCACCTAACCTAACCTTGGCAAAATGCAAAAGCCACCGCAATAACCGAGTAAGACTAGGCACAATGATCGTGAATAGACGCTAAGCGTTTGACGCTGAACATGGCGACGCCTTCGAATTACGCCAAACTTACCGCCTATAAGTCCACAGAAGACAGCATACGAAAGTGAAATACCGACGTCGATTGTCGCGACGCCATCACAGTACCCCAGGAGCGCGACTTAAACAGTTTGGATACCATTCGGAGCGACTTTAATAAATCGACGCCCGGCGTCGCGGCACCTACCATCGCGACGGCTTCAGAAACTCGAAATTTACATCTGAGAAGTCTCTAGATTAAAGAGATATTGAACTAGAAAACCGACGCCGAGCGTCGCGACGTTTTCTTCCGCGACGCCATCACAGTATCACACGTGTGAGTCTGAAACCGTTGGGATAACATTGAGAGCGAATTTTAGAACTCGACGCCCGTCGTCGCGCGCCACCCATCGCGAAGCCTTCGAATAACGCCAAATTCACATCAGATGTCTCCAGATAACAGCGAGTCCTCAATTAGAAAACCGACGCCGAGCGTCGTAACGCCTTCAAATGACGTCAAAAAATGTCGTCAAACCGTTTGTATTACGGTGGGCATGATGCTAGAGAGTCGACGTCGATCATAGGAACGAAACACGTCATGGCGCCGAGGGCGAGAGGTGGATGCCGTTTAGTATACACGGTATAACCTAACCTAACCTAACCTAACCGAACCTAACCTAACCGAACCTCACCCAACCTAACCTAATCTCGCAGCTCTGAATCGCGATCAGGCACTGCAAATAATAAGATAATCCATGTTTATTTATAGACTTTGGTTTCATAGTATCTGTGATAGTAGCCGAAACGTTATCTTTTACTTAAGGCAGTGTTATCACAAGATGAATATCGCTGTGTAAAGTCATTATATTTTACAACCTCAAATACTTAATGTGATAGTTAAAGTATTTATTTAATTTCCTAACATCTGGTTTTTATTTTATCGTATATTAGATGTGATATTTAACGTTTTTTAATTTCATGAAATTGTTTTCATTTTACATATAAATTGTGACTGATGGAGTAACAAGGTTTGTAGTCTGTGAGTAGATAAGTGGATTTGGAGTTTGTTGCGATGACATTCAGGCACATATTCCTACGAAGAGGATGCGTGTGATGTGTTACGACCTTTCTTTGTTGACGAATCGAAGCGAGTAAATGTTTAAAGTTTTTTTTATATATATAGCAACTCGAAATGTATTGGAGAAGTTTTATGTTGGCGTCGTTAAACTTCGGCTTCAAATTGTGAATGGACGATTAATTTAACTCGCTGATTCACGAACAGACAGGCGACAGATAAGTTAAGCTCGCACTTAGCTACTGTAAATATTTTTGTGTTAAATAAATTTCCATTTCAATGTTAAAACTAGAATTTTAATATGTCCGTAACGAAGGTGGTTTCGTAAATGTAAACCATTATAAATATATCAGTCTAAAGTTAATTTTTCAACTGATGATGAATGTTAAATTTTAAAAACGCTAAAGTATTTTAGATTGTTATCGTGTTGTATGACACATTCACTAAAGAGGAGGTATGCTAATTGTGTACAAGATTACCTTCGTAACACAAACTTTATACAGGTTAATTGCTGTTCACCTCCCTGATGATATGTTCCATATCACGGGGTTGATTCACATATGGTGTAGCCGTGTGTGAATCAAATCAAACGCGAATTAGTACATGTGTGGAGTGTTTAGTATAACGATCAGTCTACGTATAAGCGACGTGACCCAGTTCTATAAACCATAAAAACAAACACAAACACACGCACGTAAATCTGTTTTTCATATAGATTAATTAAATATTTTACAATTTTCCAGTTAGGAAGAAAATGGCAGTCCTGTTTACCTGTTTTGTGCCAATGGTAAACCACAGATTAAACCGGAAACTTGATTTTATCACACACAGAAAAAAAAATTTAACCATCCTATGTAATATACTACTGCTTCAGAACCTGTCGATAAGCTGATCAAAAAATCCTGTGCCTTTAATGGAATCAAAAAGTTCTCGTCCAACTGACAACGTTTATTCGTAAGGACCGTTTATTTTTATGTTTCTGCCTTCCCCCCCTTCTCTCTCTTTCTGTCTTCACCTTCAATGAAATTGAGTTTCTGTGATGAAATTACGAAATATATAGGTGGAAGGTTCCTGTAAAATCCAGCTGTCAATTTGTGTTCTGTGCTGTTATATCAGGGTCTACTCCTTTAATTATTTTTGTTTAATTGCTCGTGTTCAGTCATGGTTTCGAAACTTTACTGAAAAATCGATTAAACGACACACAACCATCAAAGTTCTTTGATAGTTTTAATGAAAACGAGTTAACTGAAGCAAACTAAAAATAAATCAAAAAAGTTTATTCAGGTTAAACTGAATTAATTAAATAATTTAAAATCAAACTAAACACAATAAAGGAATATATAACTAGTTAACTATTTTCACAACGTATCGTATTCAAATTGGGAATGTGGGAATAGTTTATTGAAATATGAGTAATTCATTTGTAATCCATAAAGTTAATTTGTTTAATTACTTGTTGACAGATTTTCGACCAGAGTATGGGACAGGTTTGGGGAAGAGGAGGTTATTTTTGTTTTTGATTTGAGTACATGAGTTGTTGATATAATTTGAATCCTGATACACTGTAGAGTCTCGGTACTTGTGTAAAATAAAAGATGAAAGAGACAATTTGAGTGATTCGAGAAATGTGTCATTTCTCGAGAGAACTACTATTTTAAGCTCAATCGATAGGACGAGTTTGTACATACAAGCGTACCATTTAAAACACAACTCTAAGAATCACACACTAAAATTAAAGCTGTCCCACTATACGCCATGTAGGCGCTTGGGGGGAGAGTTGTTGCTATTTTAACTTGTAACATGAGACCGGTGTTTCTAAGGAACGTGCTGCCTCCATCTTGAGCCCGAAATACCGAGGACGTATTTTCCTCCCAAAGGTTTGTACCCATGTAAAAGTTCACACTGATTCACAACGCTGAAGAACACAGTTACTGAATGTGTAAAACCTTCAATCCTAAAAGACATGGGCATGTTTGACATAAAGCTTTGCATAATTGTTTAATTTACCGATCGCAAAGGCTCATCAGATAGCCCATTATCGAGGTAAATATAGATAAATTATTATTATAAAAGTAAATTCTTTATGATTGTGCAGTGTTTCTGTAATGCGATTAGCTTTAAAGTAAAATAATTGTATCTGCAATAAATCACCATAAAGGCAATGACATAAAGAAGAATAAATGATATATTTGTGAAATATTTGTGCACAATTGCAGTACGTGTTATATTTACAGAAACTAATCGAATTAGCCGTGGATTAAGGCAAGCTCGAGTTCAGAATTAATTTTTAATAAAACTACTGACCTAATTTCAACACACCAGAACCGTTTTAATTTAAGTTATATTAGGTACGATAAAGCACAGTGCAGTACTTTAATACTTGCGACTTTGGTATTTTACTTGTTTGATGACCAAGTATATCGCATTCAAAACATTATAAAGAGCTTCGTATTTCAGAATAATATAGTAGGAGTTTTGTATAATAAAATGAACACATTAGGAAACTGTGTGTTTTCGTCTGTCAATCCGAATATTTCATCCCTGAAACTTCTTGACAAGTTTAATGACGTGTTGTATTGGAAGTTGACACGTATAGTTGATGGGCGGGTTTTAGTTACGTTCGTATTGATACACACATTCGATTTAAACTTTTGCAGTACCCTCATGGTTATCGAAAAACAGTTTTTGATGTTTAAAGGCATAAGAAAATCAATATAAGTTGAATTTAAATGTATTTTATTCTGTTAGATTTACATTTTAGACGGTATGTAATGAACGCTTTGGATATGTATTTGGGTAATTCCCCGTTCGAATCTCAGCGAGACTACCCGAAATCGTGTTCGAAATTAATCGTTGTAGTCCCTCAAGGTGAATTTCGGAATAGAAATAAAATATTCCTTATGAATTCGTAACTACTCACAATTCATTATGAACATTTCATATATATTGAAACCACACAATTTCTGAACTCCAAAATCGATTTATAAACACTTTTAAGGAGACGTTCGTCTAAATTGCTGAACGGCAATGGTTTTATAACTACGACATACGTCAAGGTAGCACTAAAATTTGTTTTAAAAATAATATCAAAATATTGTGGAGGTGTGGAATAATAAGAGATTGGGTTAGAGCGACAAATTTATTCTTTACTATAAAAAACTACGCGAATTTTAAAATTAGTTACGTCAGTGTACGCGTGATATTTACTAACAAACTGAAGTATGAAATCAACTTTTCCACGTATTAATACAACTCTTTTGAGAGAATTAAAAGTAGTCTTTTGCGAAACTTAATATAAAATGTACAAAAAATGTAACATTACATAAATTGGCTTGCGCGGATTGAAGAGGATCTGTGTAGGATTACAACTTCTAGAGTTTGTCTGCTTAGTCTGATAGGACCACGTATTCGTCCGTTTAGAGCCACACATACGTGAATAGAGAGGCACTTGGTAATCCGGTTACATTCTCATGAATGAACTAAACCAGCTCACGTATATCTACGCTAACCTATGTTTCTGCATTTGGTGTATTAGATAACAAATTTATACGAATTCGAACTGCAATCTCATCACAGTTTCAAAACAAAGTGCTCAGACGTGTTTCAGTTACACAAGAAGGATAAAAAAATTGTTAACGGATGTGAACATCTCAACGAAATGTCTAGGCTGAGATAAAATTTATACATACGCTGAAAAATATTAATATTTACCTAAATTGCGTTTGTACTATCATGTATCTTATCACAATAAGTTTTTTTCTGTATTTATAATTTATCTGGTTAGATTATTATTTGTACTGTCAGGGCGCCTGATTTTAATGGTTTTCAGCAGCTAGTTTACATGACAGCACTTTCAAAATAATTACTACTGAAACAATAATGACTGTTCCAAATCTTAAGGTCAGTATTCACGATTAAGTTCCCGTCTTACTATGTGCCATAAGTTTAAGTTAGGTAAGGTAGCTTAAACGTTCAAAACAGTTTGTGTTAAACGCTTGTTTCCAGAAGGAATTATTTATAGAAAATAGGACACAAATTATTCTTCTATGCGCGTTGTCTTGTATGCGAGTTGAGGTTCTCAAGGCTGTGAAATGTCGATGGTAGGAAACTAAGTTACGACACGTGAGGGCTTATAAGACGTTTCGGAGGAGCATACTTCCTCAGTCAGCTTTGATATGTTTATTCTACTATCATGTTTAAGCGATCGGTTGCAGAAGAAAACACGGAATTGGAACCAAATTTAAATACGCTGTTGTTTAAAAAATTCCCTAAAAATATATATATACATTTATTTCTACAGTGTTGAATCTTGGTAAGACAGGGAACGTTAGACTTTAAGGGTTAAAACGTAACTCAAGGAATCACAAACATTTCTCACTCATAATTCGTCAGTATTGTGCAGCCAATGAATAAATTCTGTCCTTGGCTGTGTTTTGTGTTCGCTTAAATTTCTTCCATATTTTTTTCGCTCTTAGCTTTTCTACGCGACGAAGTTTTTTTTTTCCATTTTCGTGTTCGCTTTTGACCAGGTTTAAGATATTACACAGTAATAAATCACAAAGAAAAATTTCTCTACTCGTGTGAATCTAGCAGACTTCGTAATTACTTTATTCTTTATCGTTGTTTTATTCTTTTGTATCATCCCTGTTAATTACTCTCATCTGCACACTCAGAATACGTTATTACAATAATAAACCAATCTCCAGGCTGTTTTTTTTTTGCACACACAATATTATGAAAACTTTCGCCATGTTTGCACTGTGTTACTACTGATCCGCTTAGTTACTCGCCTACCAACGAGTATCCTCAGTTATTTACTATCAGAATCATACACGTTCGATCATTACTTATCCTTCTGCTAACCTCACTTCCTGTCACTCACTGAACTCATCAATCACATGTGCGTTCCATCATGGCTGCTTCGCTGACTCTTAGGTTCTGTCCTGCCGCTGTTTTTAACTGTAAAGAGTCACAAAATTGGACTATGGTCCTGGGCGATGAGTTTGAACATAGAGTTCGTAGCCTATTCGTAGCTGCCTTCGAAACCTGTCTGTCCGTACGCAAAGACAAATAACTGGAGATAGAAAACTGACTTTGATGAAATTTTATGTAATTCCGTAAGGCCCGAAATAATTTAACAGCAAATCTTCACCACACTACAAATCAAAAACTTGGTTATGAAAAATATAATTAAATAGCAACAGACGTTTATCACTTTGCTATCTGATTACACAAAAGCATGGTGTTATGAAAATGTGATCTAGTTATTCGTAATGCATGAACAACTGAGTTTTGAGCACTTAAATAATAAGTACGTGTGGAGAAGAACGCAATAAACATTTAATTTCAGGATTTACTACTCTCTGTTTTCACGAAAAGAGCGACAAACCTTATTTAACATATTAATATGTTCATTTTATGAAATTAAGCTGTTTTGGAACATTAGTACCGGGGAAGAAAAATACGTGTTTATGATTCAGAAACACAGCTTTTCCTATTCACTCAGAAACTTCTTATTCAAGTTAAATATTAATAAATTTAGTCAATTAACATGTTAAGATAAACACTTTATCCACTTGAAGTACGTGTTACTTAATATCTACATAAAAATTGCCACCTTATTTTATACAGTTGTTCATTTATGTTACTCTGTGATTCATCGGCCACAACTGAAACATAGACAGTGTATGCCATAACAATTTATTTTTATCGGAATTCATAAATAGTTTAAAAAAAAGTGTATAGTTAAGACATATGTAATTCTAGTAACAATATTTATTGTTGGTGGTAAATACACATATGTTAACTTCAGAGGCGATTGAAAGTAACAAGACAATTCACTAACTTCACTTTTCATTGTATATGTAAATAATAACATAGTTTTATTAGGAATATACCGACATATAATTTTAGTGACATTTGTCTTGTTGGCAAATGTAGATATTGAGGCTACATCAGTGTTTGAATCTTAAAATAAAACTCTTGCACGAAAACCTGCCCTCATTCGGACACACCCAAGAAAACTCTTTTTCATTATTCATCAGCTGTCATAAGTTGTATGCTGAAGACATCTTCGTGAATAAAGGTGTACGTAGTTAATGATAAAATAGACTGCCAGCCTGAACTGTGACGTCGTGTCTGCTTGCCCGAATCATCCATTAGCTTGAATAACCTGCAGGGAACAATCAATTTAAATGTTCGTCAGTCAACTCGAAGACTTATTCAAATTTCATGATTTACATTACATATCAATACCGTTAATTGAATTCTTATATGCTCGGCAAATATATTTCATTTCTTTTTAACTGACTCATGAGGTCTTGTGAACAAACTATTATCTTTGGTTCAATAAAAGGTGAATTAAGTAACTGGCTCAGTTATCGCGTACTTCCCCGCTATGAAGCTGCCTACTTAATTTCAATGATTCTTGAGTTCTAGGCTTTAAAACAAGAAATTTCTATCTAAGTCTCTCGGGATATTCAAGTGAATTCAAATAATTATATACTGTATTCAGTTTCTCGCCACTTACAGCAGGAAACACAAAAAACTGTTTCTATTTTTCTGCATTAGATAAAATTCTAAGCCAGCTTTCGTTTTTATTACAGGGTTTTTTAGTTAATTAAAGAGGGTGGGAGAGTGTGGATTGGATTCATCTGGCTCAGGAAGGTTATCTGTGCCAGGCTGTTGCGAAGATGGTATTAAACCTTCTGGTTCCATAACAGGAAGGGATTTGTGTTGACTAAATGAGAAACTGTCGCTTCTAAAAAGTACTGTACTCCATGGAATTAAGTACATAGTTAGAGATTTAATTAATCTTTGAAGGTGACTGTCTTCTGATGCCTTGCGCCTTGCAGTCTGGTTAAAGTTAACCGAATTTTCAGATGTACTTGCTGCCTCTATCGTCTGGGTGAAAAGCCTAGGACACCCTGATGATGTAGCCAGTAAGCACCTCTGAAAGGTCGGTAAACTTCTGCCAAACAACACGGCGCTTCAACCCAGAATACAGTCATCGCCATATTTACAACCTAACCTAACCAACCTAACCTAACCTAACCTTGGCGCATCCTAAAGCCACCGCAATGCTTGGCTTGCATCCAATAAGACTAGGCACAATGATTGTGAATAGACGCTGAGTTTTGCGACTCTGAACACGGCGACGCCTTCGAAATACGCCAAACGTACCGCCGATAAGTCCACAGAAAACACCATACGAAAGTGAAATACAGACGTCGAGCGTCGCGACGCCATTCCTCGCAACGCCATCACAGTATCTCAGGAGCGCGACTTAAACACTTTGGATACCATTGGGAGCGATTTTAAGAAATCGGCGCCCGGCGTCGCGACGCCTACCGTCGCGACGCCTTCAAATAACGCCAAATCACATCATATGTCTCCAGATAACAGCGATCACTCAATTAGAAAACCGACGCGGAGCGTCGCGACGCCATCATATGACGCCAAAAATGGCAACAAAGCCGTAGTATTATGGAGGGTACGATGCTAGATAGTAGACGCCGATCAGAGGGACGAAACACGTCGTAGCGCCGCCTGCGAGAAGTGGATACCGTTCAATACCTAACATAACCTAACCTAACCCAACCTAACCTAACACAACTTAACCTAACCTGACTTAACCTAACCTAACTTAACCTAACGTAACCTAACCTAACCTAACCTAACGTAACCTAACTTAACCAAACCTATCAGAGGGACGAAACACGTCGTGGGCGAGAATTGGATACCGTTCAATATACACGGTCTAACGTAACCTAACCTAACTTAACCTAACCTAACGTAACCTAACTAACCTTACCTAACATAATCAAACCTCTCCTAAGCTAACCTAACCTAACCTAATACAACCGAACCTAACCTAACCTAATCCAACCTCACCTAACCTAACCTTGGCAAAATGCAAAAGCCACCGCAATAACCGAGTAAGACTAGGCACAATGATCGTGAATAGACGCTAAGCGTTTGACGCTGAACATGGCGACGCCTTCGAATTACGCCAAACTTACCGCCTATAAGTCCACAGAAGACAGCATACGAAAGTGAAATACCGACGTCGATTGTCGCGACGCCATCACAGTACCCCAGGAGCGCGACTTAAACAGTTTGGATACCATTCGGAGCGACTTTAATAAATCGACGCCCGGCGTCGCGGCACCTACCATCGCGACGGCTTCAGAAACTCGAAATTTACATCTGAGAAGTCTCTAGATTAAAGAGATATTGAACTAGAAAACCGACGCCGAGCGTCGCGACGTTTTCTTCCGCGACGCCATCACAGTATCACACGTGTGAGTCTGAAACCGTTGGGATAACATTGAGAGCGAATTTTAGAACTCGACGCCCGTCGTCGCGCGCCACCCATCGCGAAGCCTTCGAATAACGCCAAATTCACATCAGATGTCTCCAGATAACAGCGAGTCCTCAATTAGAAAACCGACGCCGAGCGTCGTCGTGACGCCATCACATGACGCGAAAAAATGGCGTGAAACCCGTTGTATTACGGTGGACACGATGCTATATAATTGACGCCGAACAGAGGGACGAAACACGTCGTGGGCGAGAATTGGATACCGTTCAATATACACGGTCTAACGTAACCTAACCTAACTTAACCTAACGTAACCTAACCTAACTTAACCTAACGTAACCTAACCTAACTTAACCTAACGTAACCTAACCTAACTTAACCTAACGTAACCTAACCTAACTTAACCTAACGTAACCTAACCTAACTTAACGACGCCGTACGAACTTCATATCTTAGGCCTATATAACAAAAAGGATATGAATCGAAGACTGCGTACGGCGAATCTGAAAGGGCAAGTAGAAAGCGGTAGTGACCTGTACTATGCCTGCATTCGCCTTAGGAGGCTTAGAAGACTAAGCTGGAGATCGAAATGGTAATTCTCCTGACATTTGAAGCGGGGTCCTGAAAGAACGAGGCGGGAGTGCTAACTGCTAATCCCTGATGATCATTGCTTTGTTAGTATATTGTTTAACAATGCTGCATCAACTGCTGAGATGAATTATCGTGTGATGCGTGAGAGAATTCATTATTATATTTGGTGAAGTAGAAAGGATTGCAGATATACTTGAATAAGAATTGCAATGAATACATCGATTGACAGCTATCGACGTCTACTTTCGCCGTATTGCATTCGCCTACGATATTACAACAGAAGTATTTTACTTTCCATCTCACCAAAGATCATGGTACACTATCAACACTCTTAACTTCATACTCTGGTAGCCTCAGAATCCACTCTTGGCCACAAGGCTGAGGTTGTTTGTAATTTTCATCAGTCTCTGTTACAGTGCCCCAAGATACGCTATTGCCACTTCATGTCCCTACCAATCTATAACATGTATTTATTTTGGGAGCACTGGACTCTGCGTATAGTGTCCATTACTTTGAAGACATATTTTTGAAACGTTTCTGCGTTTTCTGTACCCTGTGTAACCATCCTTCATTATTGGAGGTATCAGAAATTGTTCTGCAGACTGCGCACAATGCTGCCGAAGCGATTTTCAGCGCATCCCAAACTGACTTGACGGTTTCTCAACACACACTTGGAAGCTCTCACGTTATGTAATTCGAGTTGAGGGAAAACATCACTGAATGAATATGTCATAGCTGCACCATAGTATTTCTCTCAATTCCAAGGATGGGCTACAAGGCTGTTTCAACTTTAGTCCACGTATAAGACTGTCTAAAATTATTGTTGCCTGCGAGTGAACATAGTTCTTACGGTCTGTATTGTGGAATCGCGCAAGTTATTATTCTTCTGCCAATTTGAATCTGTCTACATTTGTTTTCTCAGTGCTGATCTTTTTACCACGTAAAGTCCAGAATATCGAAACGCGTTACCTGGTTGCAGCTGACACTCGCGGACTGTCACAACCACAGTGTACTCAGATATTTATCGCATGAATTACCATAGATAGTCTATCGTATGATAGCTAATATTAATCGTTTGAAAAGATGAATTTTGCTGTCTTCATCAGTGAAATAGGAAGATAAGGGCAGAAGACATACGTTCTCGGTTGAGCTAGCCTCAGACGCTGGCGTAATTTTATTCTCTTAAAATTCAGGTGATGGACGTAGTACAAAATAAAAATGTAATACAATGTAATGACATCTTTGCTCATTAAATATAAAACAATATACATGAGCCTATTTTGCAGCAAGACACAAGGGCGAACTGCTTGTTCTTCTGCCTCGATATTTCGTAATGTGATACAGCAAGAAACGCTTACATTCGCTGCATTCCTTCACGTTTTGCCGTGGATTGCTACATGAGCTTACCTAAATAAATTAAGAGACAACCACTTTTGCATGAGATGGAATATTATCATCTGAAGTTGTGTGCAATATACCAGTTTTCTGCTAATGATTATAAAATGTAACTTTCATTCAGTCAGTAAAATTACGGTATTCTAAGACACCAACAGCATTGTGTAATTGGGAAATCACAAGGGCGATGGAAATTCTAGGAAGACTTAAGTAAGTTTACGATTACGAGTAGTCGTAAATAATACTGAATAAGTTAAGTTTCTGTTTTGAATATCTTCCTACTTTTCGTAACAGAGTGCTCCCGGACACAGTGGCACTAAATTTGTCCAGATTGAAATATTGTGTCTGATACGAAGCAACAAAGATACCGGCTTCTTAAATTTGTTTCACTTCTTTTGTATTCTATCATTAAATTACCAAATAGAGCTCTTAATTTTATTTGTGTATGTATTTATTTAACGACACTACCAATAGCTAAGATAATGTTGCTTTGAATGATATTGTGATTAATTGGGAACAATATGAAAGGAAGTGGTCATGGTGTATTTTTAGGAAGTGCCCCGGAACTTTAATGGAGGAACTGAGGAAATCCACGAAGAACCTCAGTCAATAGGCTACAGCCTTTCTCCAGGCTAACAGTTCAACCGGAACTTTCGAAAACGAAAGTTTGTGTCAGCCACCATAAATGGCCTGTAATATAACAGAACAAGCGTCAACTAATTTCTCATGTTCTAAACGAGAAACAAAAGGCAAGGGATGAAACAGTCCGCGGCTCTGAGCTCAGCGGACGCATCTTTCTGCTGCTGTTTCAGGTTGTGTAATAAGTTTCAGGAATGCATGGGCGGGGAATCATGCCCCACAGTGACATGTCGTAATATCAGCTCGCTATGTAAACGGCGGGCGGTCCTTAACCAATAATTTTGCCTGTATAAACACAAAGGAATGCCATGAAATTGAAACATAAGAGCTAAATCCAACCGCAGGCAAGAGAATTGTGTTGGACAAACATGTCATTTCTCTTGAGTCTCAAGTGATGCGATACGCACTTTCTCTGTGTTTACTGTTCCATTTTTCATTGCTATACAGTTTTAAAAAATAAGTGATATAAGTGTAGATATGTCGATTTCAGGGCCCAATTTCAAACCCTCCGAACAGATCGGCCTCCTTAATCAGTCAATGATTTTTAGAAAATGTAAGATTTGAGGTTTTCACAGCAGTGAGTATGAAGATTTCTGTCTTCTGGGTTGTTGCGCTGTGTAGTCTGGTCGATGTTAACCAACGTTTCAGAGGTCATACTGCCTCCGTCATCAGGGCGATGAGTATGAAGATTTCTGTCTTCTGGATTGTTGCGCTGTGTAGTCTGGTAGATGTTTACCAACTTTTCAGAACTCATACTGCCTCCGTCATCAGGGCGATTCATCTACACAGCGCAACAACCCAGAAGACAGAAATCTTCATTTTTAGAAAACATTTGCAGGTATGAAATATGTTACATACTTTGGTTCGAAGTATTGAATACTGTTCTACACTCTATGTCAGTATGTTTTTCCTGTAAAACTAAACAGTTATGTTTTCCGCAAATTGTATTTACTTTTGAGAGCGTAATGAAGATAGACCTCAAATGACGCTAGACGTTTTTAACCAGCTCCCGTTTTAAACCGTGAATCGTGAGATACGTGTGTCAGAACACGGTTTATGCAAATATAAATATTTCTTGTTGGTTGATCCCTTTCTGTGTTACAGGTTTCTGGACTCTTTTGAAGTTCTCCGTAGTTGAAATCTTTTATTAAATATTAACGCTCGAGATGCCTTTAATTTTTGTGTTGAAAGTAAAATATAAAATTTAAATCTAAGCTTTAGTAAATTCGTGGCGTTATCGATTGTTACCGGCTCTACATATGCTCGCTATTCATAGCTTGAATCAAGACATATTTTACAGGAGACACAAGAAATATGCAGTCATCTTTCGGCTCGAAGCAGCAGCGACATCCGCATGTGATGACAATTTCTTCTTTCACGCAATACCGTTCTATGGGTACGGTGTAATATAGTAAAACTTACGGAAGCTTACATAAGATGACAAAAAATTCAAGCAACCCATTCCTGACGCATGTTCTGCATGTCGAAAAATAAATTGCATTTAAATCAGAAGAAATGTTCTATAAAATGTTTGAAATGCCCACCGCGATCAGCTATGCGTGCATTCACACTTTTCAACATGTTTGATAGTTCCTTTGTCACGAAAACGGTTCACCAGACGAGATATTGTCGATTTCTTTGGCACAGGAGAGTCGGGAACTGTACAACAGGCAGGTTACAACACTGCGTGACTTTTTAATCATCCTGTACTTAAATAATGTTCAGTATGACATTTAATGTAGCTAAATTACAGATGTGAAACTAAAGAGTGAAATTATTTTAAGTAACGCATTTTATTCCATTATGAGATAAACCACTCATTCTTATACTTGATTCGAGAAAGCAAATTGTTTTATTGCTGTCTTTTGTCATGGGTCACTTCTCCAGGTGGCTCTTCATACAGAGTGATTCTCAGAACACGTCTTCGTTTGCAATTACATAACTGGGAACTTCTTAAGTCATATAGAACTCCCATTATTCTGGCGGTTGTCAAATTAAAGAGGTTGTAAGACCTGAGGTTCTCACGGCGACGGGTATGATATGTGTTTGACGTTTTGAGAGGTCCTTACTGCCTTCGTCATCAGGGCGGTAAGATACTGCTATCATAGCCCTGATGATGAACGCAGTGAATACTTTTCGAAACGTCTGTCGGTTTCTACCAGAGTACGCGGCGCAACATTCCAGAAGGCAGCCATCTTCGTTGTTTTTTATTATTTAAGCTTTCATATTTTTTTTTATTTATTGCGATGCAATTGGATTAGTTCAAATGGTTAAACTCTACCATAAGACGCTACGTGTTTATTTTATTGTTTTATACCCCTGTTAATTACGGGTTATTCTGTTATAGCGGACAGCTTGGGCGGCCGCAGACAAACTTTCTACACTGGAGGCCAATAGGAACTGTTGTCTTCCCGTCTCCTAATTAAAATGTATTCCACTATAATTTTGCCTCTTGTTTTGTATGGGTGTCAAACTTATCTCACCTCGAGGGAAGTACGTGCTAGAACATCCGAGAACAAAGCGCTGAGATTTCTACGACCTGAGAAAGAATAAGTAACAGGGTGGAGATTACTGCATAATGAGCAGGTTAATCATTTATAATCTTTAGTTATTATTATCAGATTGATCAAATCAAGGAGCATGAGATGATAGAATATATGCCATGCATGATGTAAATAAGAAATATATACAAGTTTTTAGTCTGAAAGCCAGGAGGGATAAGAACTTTTGAAAGACCTAGGCGTAGGCAGGAAGATAATGGTTGTAGGAATATAGTGTGTGAGCAATTGGACTACATTAATGTGGCTCACGAGAAGTTCCAGTAGTTATTTTAGGCCACTTTGTCTCTTTCTCTCTGTGTTTAACTTACTTTCCGCTTTTTAATTATTCCGTTGTACCCAGGCTACGATATAGTACAAAGCGGAATTGATAACAGAATCGAATTTTAAGAGTTCTTCTGTATTTCTTGGACAAGCTGTAACACGATTGATCCTTCCTTAGTATTATGCCTAAGATCCGCATGTGAAAGTGAAGTCCGCCAAGTTTCCAGCGCAGCCAAAATTTACCAGACTCTAAAATATTTGGACTGTACCAAAGAAGTGTGAGTTGTGCTGTTATGCACCTAAGCTACTTGAACTGAGGTGGTGCAGTGACGATCACATTGCGCCGACGTGGTGGCGCTAGCGTAGATATATTTCATACTGACCTCGACCCGACCTCTACAAAGAGAAATTTATTGGGCTTTAATGCCTTTGTAATTATTGAATTGTGTAACTAGGAAAGCTGAGTTGGATGACACAAAGGATGTTAAAATGTGACCAGTGATATTTTGTATATGAAGACATTCCCGGCGGAATAGTTTTGCAACACCTAACAGTGCACGATGCGACTGCTTTTGAAAATCCTGTAACTTTTTATCTTGAAAATATATGATCTTGCGTGTTGCGTGATGACAGGAGTTTAAGTTCAATTAATTACAACCAAAATAAACGTATGTCTAAATGGGCTTGATGTGAGTAATGCTTACAAATTTGTTTGGCGGAAAATCAGAACAGAAGAGGCGACTTTGAATATGTAGACATTAATGGGGTTATATTATTAAAATGCATGGAAATAGGGTATACGGATGTAGACTGGATTTCTCTGGCTCAGGTTGGTGTCGATGGTGGTCTGTTTTAAGACGGTAATAAACACGGAGGTTCCATAAAATGCGAGTAATTTCTTGACAAACGCATGGATTATTAACTTCCTGAGAACTATTTGCCGCATGGAGTTAACTAGTTGGAGGGACATCAAATAACGACAAACTTTAATGAGAATAGCTCAGTTTGATAAATTATAACGAACACTCACAAGTTTGTAGATGAAAATACGATCAACTCATAAATGAGGAAAGGCCAGGGAAGATTTCTGTTCCTGAATTTATTTAACGATGCTTTCTCAAGTGTATACATTATGTAATGTTGAGTCGGGTGAAGACTTTGAGTAATGAATTAGAAATGAATGAATGAGAAATTAAAACGATTTTTTTCCGAAAGCCTCAAAATAAAACAATACTAGGAAATAAAACATTAAAAAGTATCTTTAACTAATAGATTGGGAAATTATGGACTGTAATTAACTGGGTGTGGATAATGTTTAATGGTGTGTGTTTTTAATAGTCAGTGAACTGAGTTCAGTAGAAGGAAGGGATTTTTTAATTGGCTGAGTAATTATGTATCAAAGTTTTTCAAGAAATGGCCCTGGGCAAGCTATTTAGTCAGCCAATGTTGGTTGGCCTATGTATTTGTTTCGTTTATTTTGTTATTTATTTAACGACATTGTCAGTAGCTCAAACTAAATAGCGCTGATAAAATTATGTGATTTTAAATTAGCTACTCATATCTTTATCAGGTGTCAGTCGTATTTTAAAACATATAATTTGTTACCGTAAACGTGGATTTGAAGAGCTGCATTATCAATCTTTAACGACCACTTTTTGTTTCCCTTATGTCCAGCAGCTGTTAATAATAACCCGACTATCGCTGATGCCATTTTTCCCAGGTACATACACATACTTTACGTTACGTAAATATATTTCAACTACAATATTACATGGAAAACAAGGAATTAAAAAATATAAAGAATCTTATAATCATCTGTTATTATAAGACGCGTTTGTTCTGAAGATGAACAGAAATAAATGTAGTGTGCATGAACAGTAACTAGATTGGATACTCCAGATACGATATTTGAGGTTTTGCTTACCCTGAGGGCAGATATAAGTATTTTATATGACAGACGTTTGGAAAAGAGGTATACATATTTCGGCTTTGCTTTTCGCTAAACATATTTCTACACCACACAGAAAGAAAAGTTGGAGATGTTATGCAAGTTTAATAATTTCCTGTAAGAAGTGTCGTGTATGATAATATTTATACATTTTGTTTTGAAGTCGTGCATAGTATTGAATCCATTCGAACACAATGTAAATTAGTACGAAATTTCTTATTATAAATGACATTGAAATCTTTTAATAGTTTTCTAAATGCTTGAAGAATGTCTCTCGGCGTTACTGTGTACTTTGGGTTTAGAATTTGTTCCCAGAATTATCTGCCGACGTAATGTGCTTCGTACAAATTATTGGCAGTGCGAAATAAACAGCTTTGAATGGCAAACACAATGAAGCGTAATAATGAATGGTTTTCTTTTCACGGCCTCCTGTGTTGCGTACGTGATTTGAGCAACAGAAGACGCTTGCTTCCATCTCACGTACCATCTCAAACAGATGACTGATTCCATGGCCACCTTCGATTCCGTGGTCGACACTGTATAATTTACAACTCAGGGATCATGCGGGCCATGCGAAGGTTTCACACTGCGTGCGTGTTTTACGAGTCTGTTTTTGATTGAAAACATCCATTTTGTATCTGTTTTCAGTGCGATTGTATCCTTGTTCTTCGCTTATTATAATGTATTCCAATCTGTCCTATCTTGAAATCGATTGCCAGTGTTACCACATAAACGGATTGAGTAAACAATAATTCAAAATTTTAAAGGAAGGAAACAATATAAATCTTGTTTGCACTGCATGTTAAAAATAAGGAGGTACCCATTCTATGTGACACAAAAAAACTTCATATCTGTTTTAATTGTGTTATTAATTAGCTTTGAAAACTACACGGGAAATAATATTCAAAGGAATAATTAAGAAAAACGGTTTGAGGATGTGGAATGGATAGGGTCCGCTAATGGATTGTTTTTGGTAATAAATTTTGTGGGCCCATAAAAACACAGAATTTATTATTATTTATTATTAATATCTGCAGCAGTTGAGCTACTGTTGGCTTCTTAAAATATTCTGCTCCATGGAGTTAGTTGATGAAACTTAAACATTGCTTTGTGGTAACCCTGCTAAAAGATGGAACTCGCTGGGTGCCTTAGTGGTGGTGGGTGCTGGAACGTTTCGTAACACTTTGTCAAGAAGTGCCATTTTTATCGGATTCAGGCCTGAATACGCAGGGGATTAGTTATAATTCCACCTAGAACAAAATTCTAACTTTCCCAGAAATGCGCAAACCATTTATATTACAAGACTATTTTCCTTTGTCACTGCATACAACAGTCGGTAATTTTCTAATCCTTAAAACTTCTTCAGCAAATCAGAAACTTTATGATAAAGCCTTGCTTTGGTTTGCACATGCTTGCAGCTTTGTTTTCTTTAATAGTGATGAAAATAATTTAATTCCAAAACTTGATCTTTCGCCGTAGATATCAGATTTTTGCAGCATGTAATGCACCTAGATTTATCCCAACAGAATAACAATAATTCAATCGTAGAATCTATTGCTCGTCCGTCGTATAAATCTGCAGTACGAAGATTAAGAGGAGGAGAGGCGAGACACTTGAAAAAGGATGTTAAAGCCGATAGAATTATCAAGTTGCCTAACCTCTAAGGTTACGAAGAGAAGAATCTCACTTTACTCTCAAACCGAAAGCGTCTTCCCTCCGAACAAGGAACTCACGACACTTCATGATATTTCACAGTGTGAACGGAGAAACTCCTTACACGACAATGCATTCTCTTTCCTCTACTTAAGTCGATAACCTAAATCAGTGTGAATATGTAAATGCCGGACATAATAGAAGAAACGGCCGACTTAGCGGTGTACGCGCGAGTTGCAGTGAATATTGCAATGCAGGCAGTAGGCAGTGTGCTTCATGCGGAAACGTGATGGAGCGTTTTATGGACACACTGTAAGGAATAATGCTCTTATTTTTAAAGACGATTATTTATACACGTAAATACACGTGAGCCATGATCGATCAATCAGTAACGTACGGGCGTCATGAACGGGGTTTGATTTCCGGTAGGAAAAATGACATTTCTGGTTGAGGTTTTAGGTTTCAATAGAAACGAGTATGAAGATGCCTTCTGGGATGTTGTCGCGATGTATTCTGGTAGGAGTTTACTGACATTTCAAATAAATAAATTTACCAGATTACACGGCGTAACATCCGAGAAGAAAGCCATGTTTAATGATTTTTGTTTTACCCAGAATCCATTATATTAGGCTTGTGTGTTTGTTTGTGTGTGTGTGTGTTTGTTGTTCGCATGACAATTTACATCTTTTATTAAATTACGGCGCCAGCCATGTGTTGATTCACGATTTAAAATCTCGATCTGTCAGCTTTCAAGCAGAGATGAAAGACAGGCATTGCAGGATACTCCGAGATAATAGCAAATTTAATGGGATCTAGAATTGTGACATATAAAACATTTTGTTAATAGCCAAATCAAAGAAAATATTTCAAACGAGTTACATGAAATATTAAAGCCGTCCCGGTACACGCCATCTAGGCGTTTGGGGGAGAAGCGTTATAGTCCTTGCTCTTTTTTACTCTTGGAATTACATGGGGGTGAGTGGTCAGCGTTACACCTCGGCCACCTTTTATCCCCGGTAAAGGTTCTCGGTACTTGTTGGGCGAGGAAGCTGTGTGTGCCTCAGAGTCGGTATGGACGCAGAGGCTAGAGGAAAAATACTCTGCCTCTTTCGAGGATCCGACCCCGGTCGTTTAGCCCGCAGTCCGTCGCTATACTGACTGGTTTACCTCGGCATAAAATAAATAGTGCTGAATACAATTTGAGGGGTTTAAGTACATTTTTGAGGAGCAATACAGAATATTATTTCATAAACCATGATGTAGTTACTGCATGGGAACTAAAGTTAATTACACTTTAAAAATTTAATAGTTTAAACTCTGGTAGTAGTTTTGGGTGCGTGGTTACTTTGAAAGTGTGCCTGTCAACTTTCACTTTTCCATGTACAATGTTTTGAGAGGATTGTCTTGGATGATAAGACACCATTTGTAAGCCGGGCGTACTGGGATTTGGTTAGGTATCAACGAGAAATTACTGCAGTACGTAGCCTTTTTATTGTGGCTACTGTGAGGAATGTGGACACGGATGTGAGGCGACATGAAGGTCACACATTTCCGGCTCATTATACCTTCCTATCGTATGTTTCTGTAGGACGTGAACAGCTTCCAAGGAGAGCCAGCAATAAGGAAGATGGATATGCATAAGTATTGAACTTGCGCCTCTCTGCTCATTGAATTCATTACGATGCTTATAATCGCATGTGCAGAATTCCGTGTGGCACTCGACTGCACCTAGTCCTGACAGAGGTCGCTTGTGATTTCCCTCGAACGTTACAGGCGAATATCAATGTAGTACCTTGAAGTGGGCCACGACCGATTTCTTTCAGACTGAGCTACTCAGCATTTATGATCATGAAGATTTCTGTCTTCTGGGTTGTTGCGCTGTGTAGTCTGGTCGATGTTAACCAACGTTTCAGAGGTCATACCGCCACCGTCATCAGGGCGATGAGTATGAAGATTTCTGTCTTCTGGGTTATTGCGCTGTGTAGTCTGGTCGATGTTAACCAACGTTTCTGAGGTCATACTGCCTCCGTCATCAGGGCGATCATCGCCCTGATGACGGAGGCTGTATGACCTCTGAAACGTTGGTTAACATCGACCAGTCTACACAGTGCAACAACCCAGAACACAGAAATCTTCATACTTACCGCTGTGAAAACCTCAAATCTTACATTTATGATCATCTTTCTATGTTATCCAACGGTGTTCTTTTTCTAAAATTGGAAGAGTTTAGTTAAGTATCAGAATCAATACATTATATCATAAATTCGTATTAAATTCTTACTGTTCGTTTAGTACTGACTAATAAACTCTTATGATTATAACAATAATAATATAATGGCAATAAGATCAGGAGAATAACCGATTCAGGAAATTATGGGTGAGGTATCAATATGGATTTCAGTATCAACAGATTCCTTTGTTGTTCCTATGCATTTGACGTCAAATTGAGCTATTAGTTGAAAGGCACATATTATGAGTCTTCTGATTCTAATATTACCTGTTCCTCTGTAATTTCATCTGTCTTGTATTTAGATGCCTTTGTCAGCATCTTGTTTTCGGGATATAATTGCAAAGATAATATTTTTGAAATCAGTTAGTCTACTGTTGAATCAACTTTATTACTGAATAACTAACTTACTGTTGAACTAAGGAGTTGGCGCAATCGCGGCACACCCTAATTTGTAGACACACCACAAAACGTCGTCTCTCGTAAGGGGATACGAAACTATACAAGCCCTTAAATATAGAATCCTTGCCCTATAAGGATGCAGGCATATGAAAACACAAAACACATTTTGGATAAAACTATCGATGATGAACCAGTGTGCGTGTGTTTGTGTGTGTTTGTCTATTACTAATTCTAATTACGAAAGGTTTCTTCTAACCGTAACGTACGAATATGAAATTTCCTATGAAAACTCAAGGCACTCCTGAAACCTTGTGGCGGACTACCGGCTATGAAACACTGATTTAGACACATATACGGCATTTCGTGTTGCCATGGTTCGCACTCCTGTCTCGTTTCAGGAGTTCCCAGGTTCGAGTCATCTAGTGCCGAAGTTAATACATGGAGATATCCCTCCACTCCCCCACCCCCACCCCAATTTCGTGGTGCTTTAGCACAGAGACAGATTTTACCTTTTTCATCTCATGTGGCACAGAGGTTGAATGTAGTAACTGCTATATCCACTAGAGTGCACTGCCTTGATGTACGTATGTAAAGTGTCATGGCAGTGCTTAACAGCTGACGCTACAGTGGAATTTCTAATTACGATAGAATGATTAGCAACGTTTGTTACAAAACTCAAAATTGGTGTTAAAACGTATTTAGGAACTAGAACATGCTACTTGCTGTTATAATACAAACGCTCTGCCCACTTTGAGAATGAGTTGTACGACTATAGTTCGTGAAAATGTTGTTCTCTGTTTCACTTTATAGTGCAAACACTCAAGCCTATTCGTACGCCATTAAGCATTCCATATTTTCGATGATTTCCTTGCTCCTGGTAGGATTTGAGGTTTTCACGGCGGTGAGAACGAAAATTGCTGTATTCTGGGTTGTACCGCCTTGTAGTCTGGCAGAAGTTTACCGACGATCTCGGAAACATTGGTAAACTTGTACCAGACTATACGACGCTACAACCCAGAGGACAGCAATTTTCTTTCCTTGCGCTTGTAATTATTTTCGATAGTCTTTTGTCCAACGAAGCGTACCATACAAGAACCTAACCCAACCTAACCTAACCTAACCTAACCTAACCTAACCTAACCTAACCTAACCTAACCTAACCTAACACACACACATGGACTTCGTTCGAGCTCATGTCTACGTCCATCACGCTGTTCACATGATTTATCCAACTGTGTCTGCAGAATGTATTTTATTCTGTACTGACTACATTTGCAGGTTTTGCTTGGTGTCTTTAGTCTAGTACAGCCTTTAACTGCTTTTAAGTATCTAGGAACATTGTTTCTGTGAGTAGTATGTGTGTTTAAGTGTGTACCTCTCTCCATGATGAGTTAAAGAGAGCGAGAGAAACTTTGTTATTGTTAATGTATAATTCCTTTTGGCATCTTTGTGTGTGTGTGTGAAAGAATTTAAAGAAAAATGTTAGGCTGTCACCGAAATTCATGTTCTGTGATTATCCGAATCAAATGTATGGCTACCGTCCTCAGCTACGTGACACAGATCTCTCCACTAGACGAAGGACCAAATGGAGTAGACTGTTCCGAAAGTCCACACCTAGCCTCTGGTAATGTTTGGTTTCCTGTTTCTGGCGAATCATTCCTTTATTCCTAATGCACTTCAGGGAACAGGACGTCGTCATTATGAACATCACGCATTAAAGCGTCTATTTATTTTGTTGGTTTCTATGACAAACGTCAACGTTTGGGGTGTTGATTAAGGTCTACGTGTGATACCCAAGTGAAGACCTGTCAGTGGCGTAGACCATCCCCGTTAAAGGTAGCGGATTTGTAATTAAATTTGTCCTCACCACATAGCAACGGGTCTGAAGCTTCCTGGAAAACGACTTAATTTACATTAGCCCCCCCTTTACAAAAAAATAAAAATAAATAAGAATAAAAACATGGGACATTTTTTCCATTTATTTGCATTTACTTTTATTTATTTATGCAATATGTCATTTTCACGTAAAACATTACTTACCAAACTATATTCAAGCTGGCGTAGCTATCTTTTTCTTCTATTTTCAGCTTCTTAATTTCATCTCCCTTATTTCTTCTCCTTTATTTCGCTTCGTGCCATTCACTTCTGGGCCGACCTTCCAAGGTGAACTTGATGTCACTATGAGCTGAATGGCGGGGTGGGGTGGAGTAAGAGGGAGTGTGGCCATTTCTTGTTCGTGTCCACTTTTAGCTCCGAATATGCTGTGAGGCTTTTGACCGTCTTCGCATCTGAATCTTGCATCGCAACCTTCGGTTTTGTTTTCTTTTTTTCCCAAATAAGCGATGGATCAACCCCTAGGGCCTCAAATCGCAATGTTTCTGTACAATTTCGATTGGCTGCTAGAACTGCAGTAAATGCAATACTTAGGAAATTAATGTAAAGTTTCTCGCTTCTTAAAATGTTTATTGGACTCTGTCTAGAAGTCTCTTTATTGTCTGTTGTAGCAGACAGAGTCGACTTTATTTCAGAAAGCACCCTATTTGAATCTCTTAACCGGGTTACTGACTACATTGACAGATTGTTCGTGTACTTTTGTTTCATCTGGAGAATTCCTTCGAATGGGACACGGTCGGCTCCTTCAAAATCCTTCCAATTCAACAATGAAGGTTGTATTTCTGTCATCCGCGACCGAATCATTAGCACTCTCCCTTTGCGTTTGCAAAGCCCTGTGTTCACATCTCGGTCCGGTGACCAGCTATCCTGACTGAAGTCTGACTGTTTTCCGTAGTTTTCCTCAGTCCCTTCAGAAAAATTCAGGAACTGGACCTTAATTTAGACCACAACCGCTTCATTCATTTTCCTTCCCAATTTATTGTTTATTAAGTATTCGGTTCTGTATTAACAATGTCGTTAGATAAACCACAAATATGGAAAACGTGTGAAGTTACGTAATGCATAAAAATAACTTAACAAAGACACGAAGTATTAACGGCGACTGAAATGTCGGGACCCCCATTCGATTTCCTGCCTGAACATCGACTCTTTGAATTAAGTCTTTGCTATTTTCTTTAGTTTATCCATGAAAATGCTATTACAGTACCTTCAAATAGGTCATGGTTATATCCTCCCATAGCCTTGCCATTTAATAATCCATGATCCTACAGTTCGACTTCATTTAACCTACGCAGTTAAGAAAGGGTCGTAAAATAAACTAAAAGACAATCAGTTTCCAAGAAAGGGCTGTTATGCAATAAATAGATGCATTACGTAAAAGATGTACCATTATGATATTTAATGAACATGATTATTTGTCGTGTGTCAGTTATTAAACTAAGTACGAAGAAAACAAATTTATAATGTATTACATGAAAGTGTTTACTTCTGTTGTAAATTAATTTCAAGAAATATAGTCTGTGTGAAATACAGATCCTTAAAGAGCGCATTTATGGAGTGATGTTTCACATTTGTTCTCTTCTAGAGTGTTTGTTTATTAGGAAATTACTCACATACTGCAGTACTAACCTTCATGCTCCATCCTTCACAAATATTATTCTTCGAAGCAAATCGGCCAAACCTCTTCACTCCAAGATGATTTGGGTGACTTGAACTAACCTCTTTTAGGCTATGTCTAGTAGTGTAATTCTCTGGACAGACAAAGCCTAGGAGAGGCTAAATCAGAGTCTCCACAGCAGCTGTTGGCTTTCAAATCTTCTTGTGGTTTTTATGACAGATCTTTAGATTAGTGTTCTTCATTCCAGGGTTATATAGATGCTGTTAAAACAGTTTCACCAATGAATATTAAATTTCAGATAGCATGAAGTTTCATTTCATGTTGTCTATACGCTCTTTACACTCAGTGCTGAACAGGAACACTTGGTGGACAGGCGTCTGTCCTTCCGCAAAACATCTAATGGAAATCGGCGAAATTTTGCTATAAGGCAAAAAAGACTGAAAGTTATCCGAAGAATATAAATTTGTTTCACTTATTTCCACTGTATCCCATACATTGTCGCATATATGTTGAAATCTATTAATTACATTTGTCAGAAATCCTATCAACGTATAAAATAATATTCTCCCTGGCAAGTAACTCTGCTATTTTTAATATTTGCATGTAATAAATAACTATACATAAATCTGGTGAGTATTTGTAGTTGTTACTTAAACATTTTCTGAATGGTGTGTTAAATGAAGTAAAGAGTGATTTGCTTTTGTCGGTGGTCAGATGATGCCAATACCGTCTTAATGGTCAGGCCACATGGGGCTTCACTTCAGAGAGAGGCCATAGAATTTGGAGATGCGAAATAAAACACAAAATCAAAATTTTCAGAAATCCGAATTATTAGACACGAGGAAAGATAGCTTTTATTTCAGTTCGTAGAAGTGCAGATTTCAACTTATAACAACTTTCGGTTCCATCGATGCTGTGTGCGGGAATGCTTGTCGTCCATCCCATAATAATGCGGTTTGTGTTATTGTTCTCTGAGCAATTAACTAGGCAGAAACCATCCTGATATTATACAACCAGAGCAGAAATTCTATAAATAAAATTTGCTGTGTGAGCGAAGGGGTCGAAAAGTTGTGGTCCATGGGCTGTTATGCCTTAAGAGGCCCTGATTTGGACTCCTTCTTAGTGTTCGCTTAACGGAGCATGTGGTGAGAAGAATTTTGTTATGAAAACACTGTTCGGTAGCTGGCAAATGTAAGCACATTAGTGTACTTTAGAGATGGCATATAAACAAACAGAAATAAAATAAGAGTTATATGTATTTATGGTATTTCTTAGTTTGTTGGTTAAACAAACACAGCGTTTCGGAAGTTAGCTTTGCTTTCGTTATCAAATGAAAATGTCGTACCTAATGTTTTGGCTCAATTGGATAAAGCTTATCCCAATCCCCAGAGCTTTATCCTCACGGACTCAACAGATTAGTTTTGTTACTGAAACCTGATGATGGAAGCAAATACAGTTTCCGAAATTACATGTGTGTTTTTAAACAATAGACAAAGAATTATATTCGAAAATACGTTTTGTTTCAACAAAACATCTTAATAAAAATTGTAAACAAGCAAATTAAAGCTGTCCCACTCTACGCCATGTAGGCGCTCGGGGGGAGTAATAGTATAGCTCCTACTCATTCTTAAGCTTGGCACTAGATGGGGGTGAGTGATCAACATTACGCCCCGGCCGCGCTTTGCCCCCGGGAAAGGACTCCGGTACCCATTGGATAGGAGGCTAGGTGGTAAAAAAACTTTGCTCTAATCAAAAATAAAAATTTTAAATAATAGGTTCCGACATGACATCGGAACCAAGCTCAATATTAATAAGATTTTCTGACCTGGCAGTCATCACTTTCTGTATCGGAGATTCTTATGCAAAGTGCTTGATGTGAGATGTTAGTATTATAATTGTCGGTGCTTGTGGTTGGACAACACGTAGTCGGAAAAACGAATATTTCCTACTTCATAACGGGTCTTGCCATGGTCAAACTGTAGACAAATTGAAACACAAACCAATGAAGACGACACAGAAGAATTTCAGGTTCTTATGGTTGTAAGTACGAAGATGGTTGTATTCTGGGTTGTAGCGCCGTGTAGACTGGTAGACGTTTACCAGCGTTTCAGTGGTCCATGCAGCTTCCATTATGATGGCTGTACAACCCAAAAGACAGCCATGTTTGCACTGAAGATTTGGCTACGTTAGCATTTAACTAAAATTGCAGTAGCTTTCTTATTCCTCGTGCAGGGAAGAGAGGGGGCATGAGATTGAACAAGCGATCGAATGTCTGTTCTTACATAAGAAGGCGTTACAGGCGTCGGACGTATTCGGCATTGAGGAAGTTCAAATTCCAAACTAACGTGCCTTTCACTGACGCAATCATACACAGACAGAAAGCGGCGCCAAGTTTTTGCACATTTGTATTATGATGATGTGAGAAGCCCTTGAAAAGTGAGGTTAAGGAATGCGGTAAGATTTAGGCAAATTCAAGGGTGGGCTGCAATGTACAGAACAGCTGTTGTGTCATGACATTGACTAGTACAGTTGGCCATGTTCCTTGCCGTGTAAAGGAGGCTCTGAATTAAATGGAAAATTTCGTAAGGAACACTCATTAGTTGGCACTGGGATCTGTGACAGATAGTTTCATGTAAACAGCAACAATAGAATTAATGTATATATACGGCCGATATTTGTATATTGGGCACGTGATACAGGTTATTTTTGGCCTAGCGTTCGAATCCAGCAGGGGTCATAGATATACTTGCGTTTTTCTGGTTTTACGCGGTAACTGATTCTTGGAGAGTTTCTCTTTATTTTGACGTTGATTTCATGTCTCTATCGTGCTTTGTTCCAAAACTATGACTGTTTGTTACCCCATCATTATTTTACGGACACACTGTATATAGATGCTTTTTGATATGACTGTACTTTTCCATCTTATAGATAATGAAATTTTCAACTTGCTTCAGAATCTATACATGTAAGAGGACCTAATTCATGAGTGATAAACAAAAGAGCAAAACGTAATAAGCAAGTCATTACTAAATTATTATATCTAGCACTACAGTATTATCCGGCACGTTGAATGCACTAAAATAAATTTAACAGGACTATTTACTACAAATGAATACCGCTAGAGTTCTGGTGAAAATTTGAGAGAAATACCCGAAGTTGCTTACCCACGTCTAATTGAAATCACTGTTAATCCTGTAATTATCTACTGCCATTTTAACAAGAGAAAGGTAAAAGTAATTCATAGCACGTGGAAAACGATAAGTTGTAAAAGAACTTTCATTAGCTGCACCACTTCTGTTTGTTTGTCATTCCGTTTATCCGTGTATAACATCTCTGTAACTGCTGAACGGGTTTTCATGAACTTTGAAATTATGGGGTTTACTAAAATTTGTCGACAGATTCCATTTTTTAATCGGACAACAATAACAGACTCTGTACATGAATACCTACCTGCTTCTCTATGTGTGTCAGTGTAACTCGCTAAATTTTTGTCTGAACGGAGAAAATTTTAAACATTCGCTGTAGAGAAAGATAAAACGTTGATTTTATGCCTAGTACATTCATTTCACAAGTCCTGCAGTTCTTCAAATAATTGAACAAACGGGATCATTATGCTGAGTAATCTCTTCAGCTCGAAAAATTTTGGTCTGATTTAGATCAAACGTTATAGGAGATCTTTGTTCATCCGCTCCGCCTTTCTTGCGCTGTTACAGGAGATCATCAGAAGTTAACTTTCACGAGTTGAAAGTTGAGGCATTTAACAGAGCGAACTCACCGGCACTGTTACGCAATGCGTATATATTCTAGCTTGTTAATATAAGAGTGCTAAAACTGCTCATGCTTTGCCTAATGTAATGTTGGTTCAGAGAATTTACAGTGTATTTTGTACTAGTCTACAGTAGTGTATGTGAAAGTATGCAACAGTTAACTCATGGTCCTACAATATGTATTCTCTCTGTTTTATGATGACAGGTTATTTACTGGTGGGCTATGTAGGCCTATAATAACCAATTTTTATGAAATTACAATCGAAAAATTAAGTAATAATGTTGTTGTTATGATGACTTTGAAATACTTCCATTATTCATTACGAACTTGTCATATTATTCTGGGTTTCTATCTGTTCGTCTCTTACCTTTACAGTGACAGTAATTACTGATAGATTTCAATCGAAAGCATTCCGTAGTCATGTTATTGTAGGCCATTGGACTTTGATAATTTTCATCCACTAGCCATTACCAACAGTACACTGCATGCAATGTTGTGTGTAGAAAATCTTTACAGTGACACCATTAATGAAGTAATTTTTATTTAATATATCCTTTGACAACACGGTAACAGTCCGATTTATATGTATGTTTGAGAACAGAGTACTGAGGAGAAACTTTGAGGCTAGAGGGATTGTGGTGACAGGAGGCTGATAAAGTTGCATAATGAGGTGCTTGATACTTTGTATTCTTCACCATTTATCATTAGGGTGATCAAATCAAGGGGTATGAGACGGGTGGGGTGCGTAGTACACACGGGGGAGATAATTAATGTTTACGCAGTTTTGGTTCAAAAATCTTAAGGGAATAGACCAGTCGGAATAAATAGGCATACATTTGTCGTCCTCATTATGGAGGCAGTAAGCACCCCTGACACATCGGTCAGCTTCTATCACACAACAAGACGCAACATCCCAAAGGAGTCATTGTCGTCGAGGTTCCAAGCATTGGATGTCTTTTATTAAAATAAAGTAACACTGGACCTTCTCTTTCAGGAAACTAACAATCCGAAAAAGAAATTCGAAGTTTCAAAACCATTAAGAAAACAAGTCTGCAGTTTTACATTATGCTGAACTACTAAATCCTGTTTACATTCTCCAAATACAATCTGTCAACAGTCCTTTATAGCTGAAACTCGTCTAAACAATATTTAAGAATTCAATTCGTACCGCAAAGAAAACGCAACACTTCACTATTTCAGAGATAGATTTCTTTCTCATCTCCGTTAGAACCTCAAATCTTACAAATTCTTGACGCTTTTTAAGAAAATAACGCCTGTTGGCATACAGAACAAAACACATAAAAAGTGTCGACAATCACGACGCAACATCCCGGATGACAGCAATCTTCATACTCGCCGCCTTCAGATTTTGAAATCTCATTAGTTGAAAAGAATGTTGAAGGACGTTGTCGTGGCCATATTCCACATTTTCGCTAGATGAACTAAGGAAATTCACGAAGAGCTTCAATATAATCGGTCTATCGGCCAGGATTTTAACTCGAGACCTAACGAATACAAATAGCTAACCGCTCGACTGAGACGTGGCATTAGATGAATGTAAATGGCCAGCTTTATGCTCCAGTAGCAGTAGATCAGTTTAATGGGTACCATGGTTCTTTCTTGAGGGTAAAGCAGTTGAGGGCGCGAAGCTAACCACTTACATCCATCTAATGTCGAGGTTAAGAATGTTTGGAGCTATCTCTCCACTAGCCAGTACGATTGGATGGCGTGGTGATTAGTTAAGCACCAGGGAGAACTTATCCAGATGTTGCTTTATTGTTACAGAATTCACGGCTGGAAGTCTCTGCTATCTTTTATCTGTATCTCAGTAGCGAGGTGCTGGTTTATGCTGGGAGACTTCAACGACAGTGTGAGTAACAAACACATTCACTAAATACAAAAATATTGATAGTAATTTGCCTGTGCTCCACATAACTTCAGTACATGACAAAGAAACGGAAATATCAATTCACCTTGTGTGTATTCGTAGGATACTTTACGGATGTCGATTAAAAATTATGGTGGGATAAGAAAGGTAAGTTTGCTGATGCTGTGTGTTAAAACCGCTTAACAAAATTGCATTTCTCCGGTACTTACAAAGAAGCAGTTCAAAGTGGCTGTAGGTCTGAATGATTGCATTGGTACCATGAAGATAAAATTAACCTGGAAGTAAGTAAGAGTTGTATGAGGGTCATATTTGGAATTGATATAACAGTTGTTTCAGATTAATGTTTTGCAGAAGCTTATATTATGTAAGCCTAGACTTTTGTGGACATACTAGCTGAAAGAGAACTGTGCTATATTCCTCGAAAATTTATTTGCGTGTATCTTTTGACTGCGAAATGTAGTGTGCACATTTTTAGCCAGTTATTCTAAAGTCTTGTCAAACATACAGTGGAGTCCCAGTATCCTAGAATCACTACTAAAAGGAAAATGTGGTCAACAAATTATTTTTATTTTATTTTTCGAAGGATACACATCTGGGCCAATGTTTCTAAATCTACTTATCAAGATTCTGGTATCATATACTAAAACAAAATGAAACTAATTACTTTAAGAACTGTGTGATCTAGTTAGCAATTATATAAAGAGAACAAGAATGTCATGGGAAAACGAAGCTTTATTACGAAATTGTGTTAAAATTGCCAAATTTTATACTAACGTAAAACGTATCTGTGCAAAAGAAATATGGGTATTTTACATAGGTTGGACTGTTGTAGTGTAGGCCTAATATAAGCCTACTCCTGTTCTCTTTAGGATTTTAGACTGGGAGTTCTAAGATTATAACTCTTTATAGCTCAAATGATTTGTTCTTAGTTTTGTAATATGTAAAATGAATTCACATAGTGTGATATCCAGTAAGCATAACATGTCACTAAGATAAAAATATAAACTAGTTTGAGTCAGGGTGAATGAGATAAATTTACTGCATTTGCTAAATATGTGTACATCAAAGTAAAACATACCTTTTGTCTCCAGTTGCCTTTTGCTTGTAATGATGTTAACAATTTTGTTAGCACAGTAGTTGCACACAATAAGACGGAAATAATGTTCACGTTCTAATTTTAAATCTGTTTTCACGAAGTAATGAGAAAATCGAAGATGGAAGATTCGTAAAGTAAAATTATTCAATCTGTTACTTACATATGACGTCAGTGTAATTAGGTTCATCTCCTGTTACTGTCGTCATGCAAGTGTCCTAATGTCCCTAACCGGTGTCCGTGTCTGACGTTCCAGATTTCATACGGTCAAACTACATTGATTAGGACTATATAATGCATTAATTACGTTAATAAGAACCAGTATTAAGCATTATCTAAAACAGCTTTCTTTGCATTGTCATTTTATTAATATTTTAATAATTTAGAAAATTTCCGATTGTGATGGTACACTTGGTTTTCTAGAACAGGAAAATTCCAAGATTATCCCTGCCTGCAATGCATATTAAAATGCTGAATTATGTACACTTTTAAAACATACCTTGCTGGCAGTATTTTTGTTTAACTGTTATGCCGATTCGACAAAAAATAATCTTTATTTCAAGAACTAGATTTCCTAGTTGTTTACGCATTATCAAATCAATAATCGTCAACATTTTGAGCCACGGCGCTAAATTTTGAAAATTGTTTGGATGTCCATTATGAAGTGAAACTACGTGATGTAAAATACTTCTTGTTCTGTTTGTGACATAAATTCTTACGTTCGTCATTACTTTGATTTTGCGATCAATAAATTTACCAGAGTACATAATCACTAAGGATGATTCATCTTACTGTATGCTTGATCGAAAATACACGCAAAATTATTCGCAAACAACACACACTGAAATTATGAAGGTTTGTGCTAAAATAAACTTACCTTTTCTGAAATGCTGTAGAGGAATTGTGTGTCCTTAAATATAAGATTGCAGACATCTACGCACCAAATGTTATGTTTTACATAACAATTTTCTCTGTATTAAACGACTTGATTCTTATACATTTGTGGCGCCAGATGGCTCTGATGTGCTCGTACAACGTTTATTTTTATTTTCTTATTGTTCTTCCTCCACAATATCGACAATAAGAAGCCACCAACCACAAACCTCGACGCTGTTTTAGAATTGTTCGCTTGTTCACGCCCACCACACACTTAAGACAAGCGCCGGCATTCATAAGAATTTCAGTTGATTCTGTGATCTATGATTCACAAGTTACATTCGAACAATCAACGATATTTTCCGGAAAAAGAACACTAATTTGAAAGTATAATTCTAGCGCACGGAAAAAATGACGACTGTCTGTGGAGAGTTTAATATTTCTAGTGCTATTTTCATTGTTAGTAACTATGCGAGAGCGGCGTAAAGTAATTTATCATCACTGAAGAATAATACAGCTTTATGGAAACATGTTTAGCAAACTTGTGTCTGTAGTGTGACGGTGTGTGACGTGGTTGCATTGCATAATTTTATTCAGAATAAATCTTTGAGGTATTTCGTTCGGTACATGTTTTATGGCCTTCAATAAGTTTTATCCGGTATTTGTAAAAGCTTAGCCAAGATGTACGTATATCTCCTAGCAATGCATTAAATCTGCGGTAAACCGTGTTTTATGGAATCCAAACGTGCTATGCCATGTTTACAAGAACCCGCCACTGGTGAGATAAACGAAGCCAGTCACACTCTGTTTCTTTAATCTTATTTTTATTATTATTTTTAATCTTATTCTCCCATCTTTCTTTCCTTGTGGTCTTTCATCTAAAATGTTGCATGCGTTTCTCACCTCTATTCTGTATAGTGAATTTTGCATTATTTTAGCATTAAATTGAAGCGAAGAGCTTTGATTTTAAGTTAAATCATGTATAAGGTTTGCGTATCACATATCTCGTAGGAGGGCTTGTAATACTCGAAAGTAGCAATGCCATATGCACAGCAGTTTCATAACATATGAGTGACAGTACTATATTCTTCCTTCCATGTCCGGAATATGTCACTGGCATTAGCATACAATACGAGGAAATTGAAATTTGTATATTGGAGGGTAATACTAAACCGAATCTTAAAATAAATGGGTTGTGAGGGTGTAAACTGGGTTCATCTGGTTCAGTAACGAATTATTGAGAAGACGATAATGAATCTTATGTTCTATAAAAGGTGAGGAATTTATTGACTAGTGTAGCGACTATTAAGGTCTCAAGAAAGACTCTGTTCCATGGATTTACAAATTAATAGGTAAGAGTATTTTCAAAAACTCTTTATGGCGTATTTCTATAAATTCTCTTTCTTAAAACGTGAAAGAAATTAATCACACACTTTTCATTATGACGTCATGAAACAGCGTTGCCTTTACAAAACTATGTTTAGCATTTACACAAACCTATCAGATGTTTTGAGATGACATTCACACGTAATTTATATTATATTTGCATGTAGAATAAGTTTTGCACATTTATTCTGTTTTCTGAGGAATCGTGTATGTAATGTCAAATATATTTTTAAGTCTCTCTATAGTAAATTAATATTTTAGAACTCGCCACAGTATTTGAAGAAAATACTGAAGCATTGGCTGTCACCCTTCCCTTCTGCGTGTGGTCCTAAAATAACAGAAGTGGTTTTATTTCATGACATCGCAAATTTTATTGTCAAGGAATAAATTTACATTTTGATACATATATAGTTCAAATTGCTCACTTGCTAGAACTTCTGTATCACTTGACGGTGGTACGCGGTTCAAATATCGGTTAGCAAACTAATTTTGAGGTTTTTGTAGTTTTCCTCTGTTCCAGGCGGTGGCAAGTCTTAGGTAATGGCAAAAGCACTCTTAACGGTTTTTTCTACGTAATTCACAACGATTAATTAAATTTGTCTCCTTTGTCGTTTTTTGATAATTTTGTCGTTCAGTAATCTCAGAAACACAAGAATTGTTCAAGAAATTAAATTTCATTGCTGAATCTAGTGATTATGTAGATAGACTTACCTGAAGCTTGTCGAGAGAAGACCCATGTTTCAAAAATATTCCCATTCTGATGGCGGAGTACTTACAGTTTGCCAGTGGAAGTTTCAAGTAGATGTGAAATCCACTTCGATAACGCAGGATTTTTTACGAATTCTTTATTACACTAAACTATATTCGGAAGTTAATTTTATACGGATCTGTAAAAATAACGAGTACACATTTAATTCCGGCCTATTTCGAAGAAAGGAGGCCTTAAACATGATGTTGTGAGATATGATGTTTACTCGACAGACTGTGTTAGATATTAATATTCTGTGTTGCGTGCAGTCTTTTGTTATATAGCAGCGTTTCAAAGGAATATGTTGCCTTCATCTTCAGGGCTGCAGGTGTCACTCCTATACCAGAAGACGAAGGCAGCATTCTCCTCCTAAATAATGGAATAAAACCTCAAGACTACGTGGCCCAACAATGCAGAAAATCATAATTTAAAGTAGATGGGTCACAGAGATGTTCCGGTTCTAGAAATAATTGTCAGATGTTCAAGTAATCACAGTGGGAAGTTTCTCGCCGTTAGGTCCCTTAATTTTCTGTAGAATTCACCACAAGTTTAAGGCTTAAAACACTTTGAAACTACATTGTTAGATTTTTCGAGATAACATTCCCTCAACCGTAACGGAAGTTTTCGCGTGATTAAATAGAATCGTGGAACACTGACGGTCTTACGGATTCACAGAATGAAGCACCGAAGTAACAGAATTTGTAGAGAAAACTTCATCTCTTATTTTAAGATAGATTAAAAACACTGGGTACTTTTGCCCGATGAAGTGTGCACTTGTGATTGGGGTCCGTCGTGTTGAGCGCTTCTAATACTTGTTCGCTGCGGAGGGGCGGGAGGGCGTTCCGAAATACCCAGGTCTCTCTTCAGGGTCGGGATATGTCGCTAACCTTCAGGTGGGCTTGACGTAACAGTGGCGTATGTTAAGAGCCTCCTGTTGCTATTGGAGGTTTTGTTGACGCCGGTCTTGTCAGAAAGACAACGCGTTGAGTGATACGAGCTACTGTTACATGTTCATTCGATAAAGCAGTATCAATTCATAGACACTGATTAATACCACTAGATTAATTAAAGTAAGAGTCAGGTGGACCAATTGTGGAGCACGCATAAATAACAAATGCAGGTTAAAATGTTATTTTTGTTGACGCTTCATATAAATTTTGTTAGAGATCAAGGGGTAGATCAGAGTGAATACAGTTTCTTGTGGCTGTGTTTTCGGTATCACTGCCTCCGTTGCCGCGACTTCTAGTCCTACCGGCACAGACACCAGATGTCCACACTCTTAAAATGAATTTTTGGTAAAACGTTTGGGAATATATAAACTGGAGTAAATTCGGCCGAGACCATGTTATTTTAAGTCGTACCAATTATACTAAATCGATTCTCGAAAGGGGTTATTTAGAAGTAACTGCGTGTCGTAAGGTAACTCGAACAGGTATCTGTAGATATAAAGGTGCTGAGTGCGTTCTGGTACCGATCGCTTCTCACTGACTGATCATAATTCCGACACAATATCTTTAACTTTTGTCGAAGTTCTCAGTGTGTTACGGTACACATTTTGGACAAACCGATTGTAGTGTGCGTCTAAATACACAGTGGACCAATGAACTGGAATACACGAAGATTTGCTACAACTAAAATAAAAGTTTGCTACTGGACAACCCTGAGCCACTTCACTTATGGACACACACTGATTCATTTTAGTACCAACGTCACATTCTTATCGGGTCTTCATAGTTTCTGTTATGCACCGCATGTTTTAAACTGCTCATAACACATACAACTGCACTCCTGTCACATCCAGTAACTGTTTCCTTGCCTAGAATTCTCATAAATCGTATCCATCCGCGACTTAGAACCTGGCGCCTACATACATCCGGGCTCCGGATTCGATCCCAAGGCTGCTCCAAAAATAATGACGCATTGTGTTACTTCTGTAGTTGAAATGCTGACGTGGTTTGTAAGTAATGTTTTCCATGGGCCTACTGCAAACTATAAACAATTTTCACTTGTCAACCGGACATCTTGTCATCAAGACGTGACTCTTCATCAACTTACGGAGGAAGAAATCTGCCTCCAGATATGATCTAGGATGTAGCTGCGAAGTGAGCTGGCACGTTTTAAATTGTCACGAAGTGCTTCGGACTTAGACGGATTGTTTAGCACGATCTAAACTACTAATTTGTGCATACAAATTTTTGTACGAAAACAAAGCAAGAAACCACTTCCTTTGGTATTAAAATAGGGTGTGGGGTTGTGAATTGGATTATGCTTATCCCGTTTCAAATCAAGATGTCTGACAGTTGCTTTTAATTTTTTGTTCATTCCCCGAACCTAGGTGAGGTTTCAAGTTGTCAGTGCAATGCGTATGAAGATAGCTGCCTTCTGGGTTGTTGCACCGTGCAGCCTGGTAGATATCGACTTTTGACGTTGAGACGTGTAAGTAAGCAACTCTGAAACGTCGGTTAATTTCAACGAGCCTACATGATGCAACATTCTAGATGACGGTAATCTTCAAAATTTTGGAATGCTGGAGAATGTTGTGACTTCAAATGAATATTATGTGTTGCCAACATCATTTAAAATTTTATATTTCGACTTTCACGAGAACAGAATATTTCTAATGTTTGTATATAGTTTACGGTGATGTAATCCTTGAGTAGATCTAGCGATGAAAACTAATTGTAAGTGTTGCTACATACTTTTATTTCTTTGAATGCAGATTACATCGCAAAAAATGCTAAATAGAAATGATAGATATTATACAGATATAAAATGTTGCCTTTTAATCACGAGCAGTTGTATCTTAAACCAGTTAATATAAGATGCGCTGACTCCACATTTATTTTCGAAAACATCTGTGGGTTTTGATTTCAGCTTCACTTGTTATAGCAGTTATACATGCAGTACTATTATACTATTATGAACTGATGTGTTTTTCGCCTAGCAACAGAACCCCACTATAAAATTAAATCTAAATTCCTTCAGTAGCTTTGGAGATGAAACGTGAACAAACAGACAAACATGAACCACTTCTTCTTCTCCATTATGTTTTTTTTTAAATTACGTGTGAAGACTGTTCAACAACAGCTGTTCATTCCTGGGAACAACATGAAACTTGTAAATCGACGTGGGCGCAAATACCCGAATCATGAAACTCCAAGGGACAGTACGTACAGTTACCACTGCAATTTATAAAGCTAACAATGTTTATTTACATTATTAACTAATGCTTTTAACAATAACCTTATCACTTTTATTTTTAACTGTATTGGTAATTCTAAAAGTCATATTAGTGATATTTTACTCAACTTAAAACGTGAAGAATCAAATAATGGTCAATTGTTTATAGTCGCGGGGGATTTATGCTTCTGACACTCCGATGTCAAGGTACTTGTACCACTCTTACGTTACCTTGAACGAGTCTTCTAGTCGGGATTTCCCTGTGCAATGCGAGGAATGTGGGAACAAGCCTAGCTTCATAATGGTTTCTTCAAGGAGCCTTCGTATTTGACTATTTGATGGTCTTTTCGGTCGAGAATGAGGAAGAGTGTGATCCAGAACATGTTCTTAGAAATTCCATTAGAGTGTTGATACTAGCGATTAGTCATTCATGCAGGCGGCCGTCTACTGGATGTGAAAGCGTGGATAGAGCCCGACCCAAGGAAGACAGATTCTGCGAGGCAAGTGATTGTCGATATTCAGATATCGTTTTTGGTTTTGTGGGTTGTAAAGACTTGTGGACTTATCGGTAGATACTAGTCTCCTGCCTCCAGTCCTGAAGATGGAGTCAATGAGTTCCTTTGAAACGTTAATATCTGCCAACACTGGCATATTCACTGTCGTGAGAATCTCAGATCCTGAGATATGCTGCGATGCGTAATGCTTGAGGAACGTGTACGATTGCAGGCTAAATCCTCTAATTAAGCTGCAACTAGGCCTATTTATTTACACTTGCTAATTGTTTCACTGATGTTATCCACACTTATCATCGGATAATGTATAAATTCTTTAGTCAACCACCTAACTCCATGGAGCAGAGTCCCTTTTTGAGAAGCTGATAATAGCTCGGCTGGTGAATAAATCTTGCGTGTCTGCGGAATTATGAGGTACCATTACAAATTTTGCTAGAATCCGTGTGTTCCATTCAATTAAATATCTAATTTGCGGACATCCCTAATCTTGTATTCTGAATCGAAGTTGACGTTTAGATAATTCAAAAGGAACTAAAGTGTTTGAAGCATATTAAAAAAATACTCGGCTCTTGCATTAACATCGAAAATAATGTTACTGTCTTGTTTCAGCATTGAAATCTGAAATCTGCACGTTTCTCGCTGCATTATATCTTCTAGACTGGCCAGTGCCTACACAATTACAATTTCTATTCTGTTTGATAATTGCCAAGATAGTTGAGCCTGTAAAGTGGTTGACTTGGATGTGGAAGGCAGGTGTTAAGCTTCCTGGCAGGAGCCGGGACTTCTGCCTTCGCCAACACATTCAGGCAGTTTCTGTGGCCACTTGGACTCCTGTCCAGTCACTACTGGGAGCTACTTTCTGGGCACAAGCAACCTAAGAGTAAATTGAGCAAATACGTTAAGTTGTTACAAAAGGCGAGAAGTTTCTTGACTAGTTGAGCATGTAGCGCGCATGGATGGGACAAGAGGTGTGCACCGGGTACTAGTTGGGAAACCTGAAGGGAAGAGACCGCTGAGGAGACCTAGACGTAGATGGGAGGATAATCTCAGGCGGGATCTATGGGAGATAGGAGTCGAAGGAGAATGGATTTTGTTGGCCCAGAACAGAGTCCGGTGGAGGGCTTTGGTTAATTCGGTGATGAACCTTCGGGTTCGGTAAGCCATCTAGTTAGTTAGTTGAGCGATTAGTAGGTTCTGAAGAAGGACTGTGCTGTATGGAGTTAGTTTACGGTGATTAGACGACTGCAAAACGATTCAAAATTACTGTTCAGTACACCAAACTACCCTCATGGGGGATTTTCTCTGCAGTAGCTACATTCGAAGTAGCCTGTAGGCTTCTGTTTTTCTCTGGTTTCCAGTTGAGTCAGTAGACAGCGCCAGTAAGCGGCAAGGACTTCTCTGTGCTCTGTTCTAGGTGAAGGTCGTTCTATTCCTGTACGTTGGTTGTCATAGCAACTGTCAACACAGAACGGAGGACATGTATGATTATGTGCGTACAATATAATGTTGGGCATTGTTCGGGTGATTTATTCTTTCTTATTCTTAGATTATTAAACGGCACTTTCAATAGTTCAGATAAAAAAACATCAATTTTTGATGATTTTTGGCGCTTGTCTGAGTTAAGACGGTGCTATCACAGCATTTGTATGAAGGAGCTGGGGACAACTACGAAAATATGTCAGGATAGCTGAGATTTGAACCTGGGACCTCTCCCAAGTCTATTGTAAACGTCCAACGCAATTTTCAACGTGCACAAACATTCGAGGCAAAGATCGAAAACTGAGTTAAGTGCCATGATTCTGAGTCTCACATTAAATTAGGCATTAAACTTGAAAGGCGGGGGATCTTTTGACCACCTGAGAGTATTATCAATTTCTCAAGAAGTGCTCTTCTGCGTGGAGTTAGCATTAGTGCTGTGCGATACTTAATTTTACTGTTGCTAGTGTCATTGTCGTTATTTGGTATATTGTTGATGAGAAGTTGAACAAGTTGCCGGCAGTTCGCTGGAGCCAGTGAGTCGCCCGACCTTGCTAGGCGGCAGATCCGGCCTTCACTACAGAGAGGCACGCGAAGAATGTGACAGTCGCCCCCATTACCCCGGCCCATCCTCGCACTTGCTATATATGGCGTTGAGGGGTGGGGGTCGGTACAGCAGTAGACCAATCTGCCGGCAGATCGCCCATTTCCTCGGAATAATTCAGATTTATAGCAATTTGTAATAACATGTTAACTTTTAAACATTTTGGACATAGTGTAATAATACATTAATTTATTTTGAAAACGGCTTTCAGCTAGAATTTTAATTATTTCATTCCTTGTTATAACGGAAAGGAGATCACATTTATAAATTAAACAGTAAATTATTTTTAATCAAGAAATACTGACACTCGAACTGCATTGTCGGTTTCCGGATATATATTAGAATTTTTAGTATGATTTGAGGTTTTCACAGCGGTGAGTATGAAGATTTCTATCTTCTGGGTTGTTGCGCTATGTAGATGAATCACCCTGATGACGGAGGCAGTATGACCTCTGAAACGTTGGTAAACATCTACCAGACTACACAGTGCAACAACCCAGAAGACAGAAATCTTCATACTCATCGCCCTGATGATGGAGGCAGTATGACCTCTGAAACGTTGGTAAACATCTACCAGACTACACAGCGCAACAACCCAGAAGACAGAAATCTTCATACTCATCGCCCTGATGATGGAGGCAGTATGACCTCTGAAACGTTGGTAAACATCTACCAGACTACACAGCGCAACAACCCAGAAGACAGAAATCTTCATACTCATCCCCCCAGACTACACAGCGCCACAACCCAGAAGACGGAAATCTTCATACTCATCGCCCTGATGACGGAGGCAGTACGACCTCTGAAACGTTGGTAAACATCTACCAGACTACACAGTGCAACAACCCAGAAGACAGAAATCTTCATACTCATCGCCCTGATGATGGAGGCAGTATGACCTCTGAAACGTTGGTAAACATCTACCAGACTACACAGTGCAACAACCCAGAAGACAGAAATCTTCATACTCATCGCCCTGATGATGGAGGCAGTATGACCTCTGAAACGTTGGTAAACATCTACCAGACTACACAGTGCAACAACCCAGAAGACAGAAATCTTCATACTCATCGCCCTGATGATGGAGGCAGTATGACCTCTGAAACGTTGGTAAACATCTACCAGACTACACAGCGCAACAACCCAGAAGACAGAAATCTTCATAGAAATTTTTGCCTCTAGAATACAAGTAAGTTACGTATCAGTTGCTGAAAAATTCTGGGACAGAATTTTTTTTTGTGTGTTATTAAACGGCAAATCCATGCACAAAAGCCACTGATCTACCTATTATCTTGCTGACCTGAACTCTCACCAGAAATAGAAATTTTCAGCATAACAGCGTTATCCCATATTAAGCATTAAGGCCAATGAGCCTTTAAGTGGTCTTATATTATTGGCTACTTTTCCATAACCATATAAGCGACATCTTCATCCGAAACAAAATGCAAGGAATGAACACGTTTCCCGATCAGTGCAAGTGTTTTCAGCCAAGGAGAGTACTTGGTAAGCCTGAAACGAGGGACTTTGAAAACAATTACGATGAGCATAATGTAGGTATGAGACGAGGAAAATTTGTAGTTGTCGCTACACACATCCCCTCCAGGATACGTACTACACACTTCCTTTTAGTTTCCGTTGCTGCTAACAGTCGAGTCATTCCATTGAGTGGCGTGGATTCATTCACAATTAGGAAGAGGTAACGCTCTTACGCACCTTTAGGACATTTTGATTCTGAACACGTTTCTTGTCTCTGATGAATATCGTGTTGTATTTCAGTAAAGTTCGCATACATACTCTTAATGCAAGAATGGGAAAATTTCAAGGTAAAATACTAATGACATACGTTGAATTCTAGAGTGACGTTAAACTTATTTAGGGTAGTTGGTCACTTGAGTAAGCTGAAACTCGCTGGAAAGATTTCAGTATTGTTGTAACTTGGAACTTTGAGAAAATTCAATGATACGATAACTTAAAACGTACCGAAAAGAATTCATTGGTAGAGAAATGTGATATTTGTTTCATATTCGAGGTTGTCGCGGTGGTGAAGAGACTTTTCGAGACGTGGCATAACTTTATGTTGAGCTTTATATAGACATAATTCTGCCAGTCGGTAATTAATTAAAGATTTAATGTGGGAAGTTCACACATCCACAGAAATGTAGACGAGGATGCAACACTCACAACTGTTTCTTCTTCTTCTTCTTCTTCTTCTTCTTCATTTTCAGGGCCTGTACTTAGAATCTCGTTCTACCTCCGCAACCTATTCTCATGTTTATTATTAGGCCCACGAGTTTTCTTGCAATAAATATATAATTTTAAAGTATTTAATTTAGATAATTTAAAACAAAAAAATGAACTATTTTTTATCTTTATTGTAACTTGCGAGTTTTATTGTTGACAGTGATAGATATTCAGTACGAAATTACGAAAGATGGAATTATATATTTTATTCTACTGGCACTGTTAAATAACAGGCAGATCAGAGCAGAAGATTGTTTGTAAACGAGATATTTCGTCAGTACGAACAACCGATGTCTTGAAGTAAATACGTAACACTTGGCTTAAAATGAAGATGCATGCTCTGTAATAATGATTATTAGGAAGTATAAAAAGATAGGAAGGAGCGTGTAACATGCGGGGGATTGAATAATACGGATAGAATGCAGCTCGGCCTGACCTCCAGACTCGCCGGAGTGTCCACAATGACGCCTGTCTCTCTCCTCCCACCCTTCCTTAATTCTTAATGTAGGCCTATTTATGGTTTTTTATCTCCAATTCCGTCTTTATGTCTTTGTTGTCATGTATGTTTGAGAAGCTGTGCTGTGTATACATACAATTACATATGTGTTTAAGTTGGAATGTTTATATGCATGCCAATCTGCAAGAGTCGAAAGTTACTACATAATAGACCTCAAGGCTTTATGGTAGCTAAGGAATGTTTAAATATTTCGTCAGCTTGATCATGATGCTTTTTTTAAAACTGGCCTTAAGATATCTGCTGAGTTAATGAACAGGATTTGCTGTATTAGGGAGTTGCCCTGTTGTGTCGTTATTGAGGTTCACGTGGATCTTGCTATGTCTCCCTGAAATTGTTCCACTACGCTACTGTGAATTTGAATTACGGGTTTTCATAACTAATATTGCTCATTTGGTGTTTATGTTGCAGGTACATGTTGTTGCGGATACACATATATTTTTGGTAAAATATTTAAAACAGTATTTTAAGTAACTTTTGATGTTTGGGTATGTTAGCCGTCAGAAGCGGAAAGTTTATGTTAACTGTGTTAAGCCGCCTATCACCTTCAAAAAGAAAAGTCTTACTGAAGTGGTTGAGTGGTACTCCACAGACGCAGTAGATCCGATCAGATAAAATGCATTGTTAGGCACGAATTTTTAGCATATCTGTAAAGTATTTTAATCAGCGTGAATAATTGATAATTATATAAAAATATTTAATTTAGAAGCTCGTCTCGCTACACTGCGCCTACGGCCACTTAGAAATGGCCCCAATCGTAAAGCAAGTTAAGTAATTGCCTAAACAGCACTAAACAGTTAAGGCCATGTGTAACATTTCGTTGCACGCTGGTTCCCGCGTTGATGAGTTGTTAGCCTCCCGCCCGCCCAACCTTCAAACTGAAGAACCGCTTGTCGGCTGCCCTCTGCTGTTCATTCAGGAAATTCGTATAAACCCTCCGTATCTGGAGACTTCCTCTTTGCTCAATCTAAGAACACGCCATACAGTGAAATGCGTCTTGCAGCTGAACTAAAAATGTTGTTTTATGTTCGTTTTTGTTATTGGCTTCTTGCTGTTGGCAAACACGTAAATAAATTAATTGAATTGAATTGAAAACCCCTGCAGCAAAGAGTTTTCAGTATTTGTCTTCATCAAAATACCGAAGCTTTACTTGACAGCACTCACGAAGCTGCTTGTGAAGACGGAAGCAGGTAGGCACGTTACGTTGTCCTACCGGCCAGCCGACGCCGCTGGTGTGCAACATAAACTCAATCTCTCCCTCTCCAATCATATCTTTTCTCTCTTCTTTGTTATTTCGCCTCCTTCTCTTCTTCGTTGTCCACTCACGCAGAGTTTTGAAGCAGCAAAAAGTCTTGACTTGCTATTTCACATAATAATTATTGAAATATGAAAACGTGTTCTGTGAGCAACTTGCGTCACAGAATACGTAATTAAAATAAAAATAGCAGAAATGCTGCAGGAACTGGAAAAAAGTGGAAAGGGATGCTGCTTGCTGGGGTACGCCAAACTTCGAAAGGTGTTCCTTAATGTGATGTAAGATGTGTATAGTTCCAGGTAACGTTATTTCTAATGTCTTTCTGCTGTCACTGACAGTATATCACGAAACACAGCGGCCGAGTCATTAACACTCTTTTCGTATCCTGTATTGAAGATCTTCACATAGCGGACAATCCAACAGGACTCACCGCCATGAAAATCGCAAATCCTTCATGTCCGCTATATTTTCGCCATCACATTGGCTGAATTTCTTCTCGAGGTCTAAAAAGGTTTGACTTAATTCATTACATTACCCTTCTTTTTCTACTGTTGGTTGTCTCTGGGCTCTTTTTGTTGCAGAATATTTTTGTGCTGTTGGGAACTTTTACATTCGCATTAATCTGAAGCAGTAAATGTATAAACACAATGTTTTGTGTTCTACCCGACAAATTCTGTGAAACGTAAGGTAATTTAATTTTGCTAAGTTAGCGATCGTGCATTGATGGTACTCCATGGTATCTTCTGTCCAAAGATGGCGTTGAAGGCAGCTCCAGCACATCTTTGGAATCGATTTTTCAGCTGCGCGAGTATTTCATAGTTGTGGTAGGCTACGTCTGTAAATAGAAGCTAGTTAAAAACGGGACAGTTTACGCAAGCGAAGAAAATGAATTTTCTTCATTATTAAGACGTGAAAATGAAATCAGTATAGCTACATTGCTATTTTGCTGTATTCTGATTTAAATAAACACCTGTGACTTCATTGCTATATTTATTATACGCTAGGACGTCAAAATGACATTGCCTATGAGTGAAGTATTCACTTCGTTCCAAGATTATCTCAATACAGAGCAAGAATTACGTGAGGTTAGCATACTTATTGGTTTGTTACATTTTGTGTATAAAGTATGAGGTTTTCTAAAGACCTTTCCGTTGCATATATTATGTAGTGTGAATTATAGAATAATTACTGAATAATTTACATTGGAAAGTGCGGAAGGAAGTGGTCGTGGCCTAATTTAAGGTGTATTCCGGTATTTGCCCGAAAGGACTGCAGGCACCTCAGTTATGATTTCTGGTCTTCAGACCGAGATTTCAACCAGAAACAAAAAAATATGAAACGGGAGTGATAACCACTTTATGCTTGGTGATTAAGAGTTATGAACCCAGTATAAAAGAGGAATGAGCATATGTTATTTGTTTATTTTTTATACAGGAAATTCGGAACATCGTGAAAGATATTGAACAAACAGCCAGAGAAATTCTGACAACACTTCAGAGCATTCACCATGAAGGTGGCATACAGGAGAGTAAGTGTGCTTTCTTCAGTTTAGTAATTGGTGTATTCATCTTCCATACTAGTTCTGTAGAGTCTCAACTGATTTTACTATTATTCCCTTGTCAGGGAAGTTAAAAATATATCTCTGATTGATGAATATCAACCCATACTTGTACCTGGATTGTTACTTGCATGGGCTTGCAGTGTGAGTGATAATTGGTACTAAACAAAAATGGTAATGGAAGATATTAAGCTATATTTTATGTTGTAGAAGAAATTTGCAATAAGAAAAAATTTTAAATTATATTTTTCTTTTCCAGTATAGGCCTTATGGTCTGTTATGGCCATTACATAACAGTTTCCGTCCATCTTTTGAGGGTTAAGCACAAACATCTCTTTCCTTTTGGTTGATATCCAAAAATAATTTTTGGTATCCTGCTTGAAATTATTCTGAGTGCGTTCTTTCTGGTTTTCTGAATACTGTATTATAAAATCTATTATTGGTGTAATGTGTAGTTGCTTTTCCAAATTGTCCATAAGTTCTTCATTTCGTTTGTGATCAAAAAGTATGTAACCCACAGTTCTTGTTATGAAACATATTTCTGCTGATATTAATCTTTTTCAATCATTACTTCAGATAGTCCATGATTCAGTACCATAAGTGAGAATTGATTTAAATTTTAATACTCAGGTTTAATGATGGTAATGTGGTTGAATAGTGTTATAGATAAAGTGATATAAGCATATGTTAGAAATAAATATTATACAAATACCATTGTGTCATTATATGTCTAAACATGATAAGTTCAAATAATATGTATCATGGTATAGTGCCTGATAACAACAACATTTTAAACATACCTCACTGTGTTGTTATGAAATATTGCAGTGTGTTGACTGACATTAATATATGTACACTTATCTGAATGCAATTTAAGACATATGCAACAGTCGCAGTTTGAACACATTATGATGCTTTGGTTACAACATTACAACAACAACAACAACAAAGTGGAACATTTTTTTTGTTTCTCATCCTATACATTCAATGTTTAAACACACTTGGCTCTTGCAGTTTAGAATTAATTAGATACTTTGAACCTGATAAATGTGCACAGGCTCATTGAATAGGATTCAGGAAGGCCTCTATCATTATGCAGTAGCAGCAGCAGGCAATACAAAAGTATGCAGACAATCATCCATGCCATGACCAGGATTTCAGTACATGATCCCAGTATTTACTGCTGCTAAGACTAGCTGAATATTTAAGTAACTGAATATAATGTAACCATAAAGATCTTAAAGTGGTCAAATTTAACACAGGTATCAGTTAACCTATATTAATGGCACTTCTTAGTCCCCGCTAGCTGTCAGAAAGCAAGAACATTATTTGGTGGCATCAAAGAGGGCTACAAGAAGTTAGCAGAAAAGATACCAGCAGACCATTATTATCGGTATCATGATCACTGGCGATTTGTGAGCCAGCGTGCTGCATTTCTTGCTTCACTCACCATCTACCTGGAATCGGGGCAACTAGCATCCAGGGAAACTGTTGCAGAAATCATGGGAGGTAGGTTCATAGGAACTTACTGCTCAGGTTATTCCAGAAGTTACTTCCCATTCATATATTTGACATATTGTATTTGTACAGTTGATGAACATTTACCTTCACATTCCATGGTCAGTGATAATCAAAAACAGTATAGATTCTGTATGATCTGTTGTGATGTGTTTTAGGATCTCCTTTTACACTTTGTGATATGTTAGCAGGTCACAAGCACCTTACACAAGACTGTGTTCCATTTTTACAGTGAAAGTTCAGAGAGATGAAGGATTTCATCTGGACTTGGAAGACTATCTCATGGGTCTACTGCAGCTTTCATCAGAGATGGTATCTTCTCTCTGATTATAACTTAGTTTCGAAAGAGTAAAATGTGGGAAAAGACCAAAGACCACCCTGCTCTGTTTGTATTCTATAAGAATGCAATTAAATTTTAGAAATATTATTAGGTGATGGAACTAAACTATTATTGTGAAGTCATAAAGAGTTGCTAAATTCATGCTCTTTACTTATATGAATGCATTATGTAAAGCATAAAATTAATGTGGTCATAATCATTTTACTAGCTGTATGGTTTAATACTGAATTTGAAATGTTGGTAGTTACTATGTTGATAAAAAGATACTCTTCATTTTATGAAGCCATAAGGTTCACCATGTTCACAAAAGCCCACCGTTGGACTCCATCCTGAGGTAGCTGAAACAAGTCCACACCTCCACACTATTTTTCTTAGAGCCATTTTAATGTTATTCCATCTATATCCAATTGACCCAAGTGTGTTTACCTTCAGAATTTCCTTACCAAAATTCTGTATGCCCCTCCCATTTTATCCTCCTAGAATTAGCACTGTAGTAATATTAGGTGGAGGAATGTAAATTCTGGAGCACCTGATTAAAAGTATTTCTCTGAAGGCTTTCTTCCCATTAAACTGTCTTTGCCATCTCTCGAAACTTGCATTACAGTTTCTTTGTTTGAATAATTTTAGGTTTCTCTTTATGCCATTTGTTGAAATCCTTTTTATTTTTGTTTTAACCATTTCAAAAAAAATTCTTGCAGAAGGCTTAAAATTTGATCAAAATAAACTTCTGTTGTTCACATCATACTCCAATTGACCCTTTTATGTTCTTAAGCATTGAAACATGGTATACAGTTTCCCCCATGTTATGTCTTTGTTTATACTCTATCTCTTAAGACTTCATATCTTTAAGTTTTGCCAACCACCCAGTTGATAAAATTGAGTTAATAAACCGCAAGGAATTGTTGAAGTTGATCTAATTCAAAAGTATATTTATTAGATTTCAGAGTCTGATCATATTGATCACAGTCATTCTGTCTTGTCACCAAACAATACTTATCATTTTTAAATCAGTCAGTTAATATCAGAATCATTTTGAATCCTATTCTTATCACCCCATCTTGTTCCAGATGTATTCTCATTTACAGTACTGATACGAAAACGTTTTTGGAGAAATTATAACTCTGTTGAAAACACCAGAGTAGTAATAAAAATGTAGCTGTAAGATGTTGGAATCTACTGTTGTCCTTATCTTTACCCATTATTATAAGAAATATGTTGGAAATTTTTTTATACTCGTAACTAGTTGAATCATAACCTACAAGAAACACCATAATAAGAGGCAAGTAGCTAAGTCAAAAGGATTAAGCTGTGTATTGATTCAAGATTGAATGTTTTATCCATGAACCCAAAGAGCAGGAATCAGTTATTATGGTCCTCATAAAAAGAACAAAGAATTGGAAATATCAGTGTTTCAGATATACAAAAAGCCAGCCCCTGTTGGAGTGCATTCAGAATTCATTTTCAAGCTCATGAATTACAACCTTAGCTTTAACAATTATTTGGGAACAAAATTAGTATTTAGATTTGTAATTATGATATATGGTTACTTTTGGATTGGAATTCATACTGCAGCCTGTCATTTAAAAAATATTTGTCCAATATTGTAGATAGACAAGTAATGTGTGGAATGGTTATGCTTGTTACAGTCACGATTTGCAGTGAACAGTGTCACTTGCGGTGATTATTCCCGTCCACTCCAAATCTCCAGGTTTGTAGCTGAACTAAATGCTGGGTTTCGTCTTCTGAATCTCAAGAATGATTCTCTTCGAAAACGCTTTGATGCCTTGAAGTATGATGTGAAGAAGATAGAGGAGGTGGTTTATGACCTCACAATACGAGGTCTTAAACCTGAAACGAGTAGCACCAATCTCATGGGTGAAGGAGATATTTCAGAGAAAGCCTAACTGTACCTGGAAATATCAGCAAAGTATGTTTTCAAGGTGACTGTACTATGATATGTTCATTAAAATGATTTTTTTTTGTATCAAGACAAAATGTTGATAAATATTATAGACCATGTTTGGAGAGGTCTTGTGTTTGAAACTCAGCCTGGGGACTACCTATCTTTTTTGGTTTTCCTTAGTCTTTCCAGACAAATTCTGAGGTAATACAGTGCAATCTCAGTATAATGAGAATTTACTAAATTTGGACAAATTCTCATTCTAATTGGTACTGATAATATTTAAAAACAGTTAAGACACATGATCTTCCAGCCTGCCTCGTAACTTCTAGTTACGTGCCACAATATGGTACTAAGATTTAAAAATCTTTGTGCACTTAGATTAGTATTTATTCATTGTTCAAGTGGTTATGAAGGTATGAAAATAATTAAGAATAATTCAACATTCTCAGCTTCTTGAGCATTATCTGAATCAAATAGTTAGATTCTCATATTTACAACTGACCACATATTAGGATCACTTCTGTTCAAACAGGAAGTCCCATGCCCCATCTACTGCATGCCTATAAGTCCAGCCCACAGTTTACCCATAATTTGCTGCACATAGCTTATGAACATATATATGCTACATTACAGACTGGTTCTATGCTCTATGATTGGAATAACCCAACTTCACGTGGACATATTACTGCAAGCTTCATACTGAAGTTTGAGCACTTTTGTTTCATTGCCATAATTAGGACTGAACACTGTTTAACTTAAACAGCACAAAGCAAAAATATGAAGTTATATTTACTGGCTGGCTACAAAATGAAACAAGTAGATGTTTCCAAATGTATTTGCCATAATGTGTGTTAAAAGAATGAGTGGCAGCCAGCTGCATCGCAAGTTGTGCTTTGTTGTGACATCAGCCATTTCAGGTTCAGCCATGCACCTGGGCGGATCATGTAAACACGTGTTGTCAGAAGATGCATGTTGCTTCTTCCTGTGACAATAATAATCTGGAACCACCCAGTGATAGTTTGCTGTTATCATGTTGCCATGCAGACCAGAGCAGAAGACAGAAATATCACTCCTGTTACATTTTTTGTAGTTATTGACCTTATGTCAAAGAGCAGTATGACCATTGCTGCCTCCATCATCAGGGAAATCAGCAGAGTTTGCCTTCTCTTTAGAAAACTGGTTCATATTTTCTGTCTATTATGATATGCATCTCATAAAATGTTGCATATTGTATAATAAATTCTATTAAAACTGAAATTTTCTGTCTTCTTCGAGTTGAATTGGAGACTAGCTGTGTGTGGCCATCTTATGACACAGAATCAGACTGAATGATAACAATCAGCAGAGATATAAATGGATCATCATTTCAGTCAGCTGTTTTAACTCATGTTAACTTAAAGACACTGAAAGTTGACTTCAGTCTGCTTTTTCTTCATTAAGCTGTTAAAAATGTTGGTATATGAGAAGATATAAAACTTCTTACAGGGTACCTTGGTATCTCTTGTCTATGTCTAGCAATATTTCAGTGGCTGGTTGGACAGGAAGATGGCCATATTTTCTCCAGAACCTGCGACAGAATGTGGGAAAAAATTAGGAATGGTAGAGCATATGAAAAAAAACGAATTTAAGTTGACAGCATCAGATTTAGAATGAAATTTACTGTAACTGATTATTTATTGCATACTGTGGCGGCATTCTCTCAACACGTGGTACATACACGAGTTAATAAACTTCCGCGACAGGACCACCATCTCAAAAGGCGGTGGTATGATCTTTTCATGTACTTCGTCATGCCACTACACAATGTACTTTCAGTATATACAAGGCTGTGGGATATACATTTACGGTTAGCTGCTCAACCTAGTTTCACCGAGTCGCAGAACTTAAATTTAAAATCATAAACATATATTTAAACATTGTAAATGAATAATATATTACCAGGAGAAACTTCCTGAAATAGTATATCTGGTACAATTGTTTCTAAGCACTTTGTTAACTTTGGAATATTGCTATAAACTGCTACGTAATAGGACTTTTCTTCTTCAGTTGTCGCCATTCTAATTTAAATATGAGTCAAATCAGATACTTCAGTCCCTTCGTAGTGGTAGTTGCGAGGAATGTTAATGTTTTGTTGGTGGACAGTTGAATGAAGAAGCAACAGACACGTTATTTTCCCCATATTCCTTCATTTGTACATGATTGTATGTCTGTGTTACGTTTTTATAAATGATAAATTCTAACACTGGATAAGCCTCCAACAACATGCGTCAATTCCCGCGCATTGCATGTTGGTACCGAATTGTATGGATCCGCCATGATGTCCAAGAAAACGAGCTCTACATACAAGTTTGGAAGTGTTATTTTTAATATTGTGACTGAGTGTGAATGAATTGCCATAATGGGAACGAAATAAGGGTATCGTAGGTTTATTTAGTGCAGGGTATATACCCTCCGGGACCCTGCAAGGGCACGGTACTGTAGTTTTACCTGTCGTGGCCAATGTGTTCGTAGCCTGTCAACAAAAATGAGCAAGCTCTCGTTTCGGGCTCGGGCGCTGGACGCCTCAAAGCCCATGCCAATTTACATGTCTGAAGAACTACCAGATCTACCCGACTACTCGGCAATTAACAGAGCAGTGCCACAAATGCCAAGTGGAATGGAAAAGGAGGAGGAATGTGTAAGTTTTCTCACAAAGAGGGTAGTGTTAAAGCGTGATTGGTCAGCCATATTTGATTTTATACTTTGAAGTATAACCGCTAGATGGTAGTCTCATGTTTTGATGCATGTTTATTTTGATATTTTTACGTTGATTACAACGAAATTAAGTTGTATTGCACCATGTAGTGATAAATAAACATGATTTCTTCCCAGTACAACTGTTACAACAGTTGTCAGTGCCCTTTCATAGTAATTTGATTTTAAACTTAACCCTACTTTAATACCTACCATCCACTTTCACCCACAGAAGAACATAATCTTTTTAGTCTTTGCCTTTGTGCACAATTACTAATTTAAATAGTGTTGGGAATACATTAATTTATTTTTAGTTGGGTAGAAGTTGTATGATTTTATAATTGAGATGACATATAACTATAAAATTGATGATCCGGGGCATAAAAATCCCACTCCTGTTGCTGTGAGTTAAGTTATTAGAAATAATGCTACAGATAACAAACCATAATGAATTCTAGACTTTAATTAAAAATTATATAGAACTTATGGAGCATTTTTATGTCATGTACAGGAACACCATCTTCAGCGTGCTATTTGCACAGGTCTCATCATCCCCACACCTGAGGTTGTAGACTTGGCTGATGCAGAAGCATACAACAAGATTTATCCCCTCGACTACAAACTTCCGCGACAGCTCATCCATATGCAACGTAAGGTTAATTTATAAAATTAATTGAGATGATTAATAAAAATTGCACATGTTGAATACTATATATTTTTGTCTTTCAGCATTTGCAATGGAGCAAGACATCCCAGACTATGACATGGATTCAGAGGATGAGAAATGGGTTCATTCACAGGCCAAGAAGATGGACCTTTTGCCGTTGAAGGTACTGTGTCTTGTTTAAAAATTATTCTTTGTATGATAATTTCATTTGATATGTTGAAATTTGTTGGATGGTGAATATGAGTCAAGTACGTCATAAATATAAGATGTGTTTATAACAAATTATTATTTTTAATATATGACTTGAGTTAAATGTAAATGTGATTTGATTAAGTAACCTGTTGCATGTACCTAGAAACCTTGTTCTAGAAATTTGATGTATTATGACATCTTCTGCATTTCCAGCAAAGAGAAGTGTAAGGCAGTCTTTGACAGCTTTGAAACCTTAGGTAGTTTTCTTCCCTTTTGAGTTGTATATATGTGTAGGCATTTCTTCCAGTACGAATCAATCTCATCAGCATTAAAATCTGTTTGGGACAATATCTACTGTTCTCATTGATTATCTTAAATTTAGCTTGAAGACTTGCTTCTGTGCTGGCTGCCTCTCCAGGCAAATGACAGTTGTGAATACACAGATTTAAAATTTGTGAAAACAATCACTGCTTGCCTTAAACCCAATCTTGTGGCCGGTAGGTGAATCTGTGTCACAGAAACATTGTTTTAAGTACTGAGAGAGTGACTTGACTGTATTTTTAAATAAAGATGAACTCGCAGACACATTTTGCTGATTTGTATCTTTTTGCTACATAGTCACAATGTTTTCCAAACTATTATCTGTACCCCTTGTATACTGCATTTTTGGGGCTCACATTTTTAGAACTGTGTTTAATTTTATCACTGGTTTTCATAATTGTTCTTACTATCGTTGGTGACATGTTAAGCTTATATTACAGATTAATATATATTTTGTTTTACCTTAACTAAAAACCTGTCAGTTTTTAAGTACTGTATTCTATCATAGATTTCATTTACCACAAGGTTGAATGAGAAAGACATGAGTCATATGCAATAGGAAGTTCTGGGAATCTGAACAGTATTTTCTGCATTTCAGTATGTTTGTAGAATATAAGAAAAATAAAAATATGGAAAATTATGTTATGGTATGTACTGTTTGGATCCCAGCTGTAAAACCCCAGAAGGAGTATTGAAGTGGTAATAGTGTGCGATGAGAGGATGTCATGAACAAAGAGAAGGAAATGTGTGCACTATAGAGAACAAAAGTATTGACCAAGAAACTCAGTTTTAGGCATGAATTGGACTCTTATATACTAAATTATTAGTAGAATTGTCTCTTCATCTGTTCGCGTCTCTGAAACTACACGACTTTCTGTAGATTCCATCTGTCCTCAGTGAAGATTTTGTGATTTTTCTTAGTCCAGTCAAAAACATTTTGGGATAATTTTTAAAATTGACTAACTGCACTTTCCTTGAAATTATCTTTTATCAACTGTGTCCGTGCATCACACTAGTTTACCTTTAAACGGTTAAGTTTAAAGGTGAAGTCTCGCTGGCAGGCGTGTAGTGTAAGGGTTTAAATCTACTGTTCCCAAATGATAAAAGTTAATTTTTTGTGGTAATTGTAATTTTTGGCATCATATAGCCTGTGCTTTTCAACAGATATTGTTAAGTAAGTCAAAGCTTAATCATCCAATTTAGCAATCAGTTGATAATAGGCTCATTTGATAGGTTAGTGCTTATTTCTGTCACAAGAAAACAGCACAAGGTTGAGGACATGAAAAGATAACATTTTATCCTTTTAACAAGTCATTGCTCCTAAAATAATACCCATTTCTGATTACTTGCCAAAAATGAACAGTAATATAGTGTTCTGTTTTAGATTGGCATTGTGAGTAATATGTTTTTACAGTGAGTTTTTTTATGGTCTCAGGAAGACGAATTATCAAGTTTACAACCTTGATGTTGGATAAATATAAATTTTTGGCAGAGGTTGAAAGCATTTGGCGATAGGTTTGTTTGATCATTAATATTTTAACATGATCTGAATTGAGATGAATGTAAGTCAGGTTTTTTGTATCTATAATAATATGTAATGTCTTAGTATGAAAGGACCAGGCATTTAAATAATTCACTGTTTAGGCAGGTATGTAAAGTCAATTTAGAATCTGTTAGTATATAATTTTTATTTTATAGATTGTAAATGGTTTGAATTTCTTTTTAATATTGCATTAGGTTCATTCCATGGCTGCCCTGTCTAGGAAACTCACTGTATCTACAGCATATGAGCACTGTATTTGCAGAGAAATAAAGTTACAGAGAAATGATTTTGAAACTTTGTGAACTCTAAAACTGAGCGCATCTTTCCACTTTTGTTAGTTTCTGTAAAATGTTGATCTGTCACTGTCAAAATGTCATATGTGAAACAAGCACTATACAGACTAAAATTGTCCTGAAGAGCACATTTCTATCCAATCAAGCTAACACACACTGTACCTCATCTATTTAGAGAATGAAGCAAGATAAACATTTTTCTCCATCCTTTTTTTCATGAAACTATCTTATTAAGTATGTTTGCAACTGTATGGATCGTTGCTAAAGTTGCTTTGTCCATCTGTCTGTACACAAGAAACAAGTGTAGAATGGATTAACTTATTTTGAATAAATTAAATCTTGAAGAATTTTATGAAAAGCCGTCAGAGCCATTTTACGTTTTATTTAGATTGGACAGCTTTATGTCACTTTTCATGACAGCATAAGATTGAGTTTTGATTGCACCGAAATGTATTTGTTTCATTCAATTAATTTACTGTTCTGGTAAGTGGAAATTTAAAGTGTATATTAAAAAAGTTATAGGTATGTGTAATTTTGTGTGTGTGTATATGGTAACAGTGAACAGCAGACAGTGAAACCCTAGTATTGATTATTTATTAGATTTCTACCAATCTGAAAAAGTATCAGCTAACAGTGAATAGGTGCATGTGAACTAATGTTTTTACTATAAGTGATGAGTTTATTGTTTTTTAATTATCATCCACAAGGAAGAAGACATGATGGTCGTTCTCAGAAATGGCAAGTTGAAGCCAGAATAGGATTATGGCAGATGAAGAAGAATTCATTGCAGTGTTAATTGTTCTGTTTACTAAATAGCTTCACTTTATGGTCATCAAAAAGTGAACAAATTTATGTTGGTTTAATTTTGTGTACTGACATTTGTTTTCCTTCTGTCAAGTGTACCTGTTTAGTGTGTACTGTATACTTTTACAGTCTTATTTAGTTTTTGCATGCATGTTTACAAGACCTGTATGAAGATCTACAAAATTCAACATTATGTTAACAAGGAGTGTACTCATCTACCATGGTTCAATACATCCTCTGGAATTAAGTGGTGGAAAGAGCTGCTACATGCATAGTGCTAGTGTTTGCAGTAAAGGTATAGGATACCATTTAGCCAATGAGAGTCTTTCTCGCCAACTATGGGGATAGAAATTCTCTCCAGAATTACTTTCCTGAAGTTTTTATGTTTGTTATGTACTATTTGCTACCTTTACTTTTTACTATGGTACTTTATCAGGCATGTTTTAATTTTGTATCGAATAGTTTGAAGAGATGATGGACCGTTTGGAAAAAGGCAGTGGGCAGACAGTAGTCACTCTGCAGGAAGCCAAATCTCTCTTGAAGGAAGATGATGATTTGATCATTGCTGTATATGACTACTGGCTTAACAAGAGGCTGAAAACTGTAAGTTTCTTTATTGAAATGAGATTTGTCTAAAAGTAGCTAATGTTTAAATTGATTAAACATTATAGAATAACTGAGTTCTGAAGCTTTTATGGCAGTGAAGATGTTGATGTTGATTTTCTGGGTCATAATGCCATAGCATTACAACCCAAAAGATCTACATAGACATTGCAAAGTATTTGCTATGATGTGGTTACACTGAATGGATCTGCTGGGTTTTTTTACTCCTTTTTGTGTTAACATTTTAGCAACATCCTCTGATTCCTACTGTTAAAACGGAGCATCGGTTGGGATCAGCTGCAAATAATCCTTACCTTGCATTCCGCCGTCGTACTGAAAAGATGCAGACTCGTAAGAATCGCAAAAATGATGAGACATCTTATGAGAAGATGTTAAAACTACGACGGGACCTGAGTCGAGCTGTTACACTTCTTGAGCTTGTAAAACGAAGAGAGAAGACTAAACGTGAACATCTCCACCTCACAGTAGAGATCTATGAAAAGAGGTAAGCTGTAGCATATTTAATAATTGCATTTACATAATGGTAAATTTAAGTCCTCCAGCTTTCTCTGTTTATCATTTTTTACTAATAAGAATATTTTGCTAGTAGTGTGTTTATCAGTAGGAATATTTTAAGTTTAAATGACTTTTAAGTAGCTGAGCAAATTATTGAATACTACAGACTAATATTGTTAGTCATTTCTGTATGCATTGTCTGGTAGAAGGGCTAATTTTATTATTATAAGAGGCCATGTATATCATACATTGTATTTAGTCATGTTCTTTGAGAAATTAAAATTCAACAGAAACATCTGTGATTTCTCATTATGAAGCCTGGTATCAGAAATTGGTTTTGGTTTGAAGGCTGCAGAAGGTGACATTATCAAATGTTAGAACTGCTTATTTGTATTGCATTACAGAACACAATTTTACTTTCAGTTGTGATTTTTACGTTGATAGGTTCAGGCAGAAGAAACATATGGTCTCTGTAACCAGCTAGAAGATTCAAGTCCATTAACAGATGTTTGCATTTGACTGACTTGAATCAATTAGGTCTAGTTTTTTTCATCACAATTCTCTTTAAAATATTGTATATTTCAATATTGAAGATCGCCT